>CM035111.1:8153805-8536844 GCA_020205505.1 Panax japonicus | reverse complement strand
CGAGAATTTCCAGTGTTTCCACCTACATTTTGAACAGGAGCCGCTCTCGCTTGCTGTTGCATGAATTACATAAAGCCTCTGAATAATCCATCATTCATCATTTGGTCATGAGGATTGTCGCCTTCCTGATGCACATTCTCCTGATTATTGATATGTGAAGACTCAAAGGTCTCTTGTGCTCCATTGTTATTCTCAACATTTTCGGATGTCATTTTCAGATACTGCCACAAAACAAAGATTAATTGACATGTAACATAATATCTCTAAACTTTGACCAACCAATTTAAATACAAAATAAATTTAAGTAGGTCATACTAGCGAAGGAATTCCCCGTCTCTCCCCTCCTAGTTCTAGTTTCACATCTTAGCCAGGGATCATATCCCTAAGCTTTGATACCAACTGTGACGCCCCCAAAATTAGGTATACATCACCCATCTTGGGTCGTCAGATACATGGTACATAATTCAAATACAACTTACTAATACAACTGTCGTGTACAATACGACAAAACATAACTGTGAGTTTGAATACAATTATTGTCTACCAGAGATTATACAAACTCAAAAAGAGTCCTCATTACAATTATTAATACACTATTTCATAGAATAGTGAGAACTACTAATGCTATCCTCTGGACCGTCACTCCGTTCCCCGACTAGTCCATGCTATGTTCTCATTTCCTGAAGAGAACAGTGAAAGAAAGGGTGAGCTCGACTAGCCCAGTAAGAAATATTATGACTAAGATAATGTAAAATAAATTATCGTTAGCCTTCAACAGTATTAAACTGACAAAATATAACAACATCAAGTTTAACAGCAGTGGATTAAGCAATCCATTAAAAGAGTCAATTAGAGAATAGAATCTACTATCTTTTATGATTTAAAAAGTTTTTCATCACTTTTATCGCTGAGACTCAGCTTAATAAATAATCCACATCATCCCTGCACTACGGCCAAGGATGTTCATTAGGGTCACGACCACAAATTTCATGCACTACGGGCCAAGAATATTTGTGTATTCATCAATGATCATGATCATGCCAACAACTGTCCATCAATGCACTACGGGCCAATGAGGACTTTTATCACATCATTTGTAACATTACGGTCATGATTACACCGAATAATCCCTGGTCATAATCATACCAAGTCCATCTATGCACTACAGGCCACAGATGACTTTCAACATAATATAAACATGAGGATGATGACAATGATATAAGAATTTAATAAAACAAGTTCAAGAATTAATTTGTCCAAGAACCAATAACGTCCAAATTGTCAATAAGGTACTGTTTTGTGGGGTAAAATTCAAGAATGATCAGAAGAATATTTCTATGAAAAGATACTGGATGAAGCGCAAATATCAAGGATATTCTACTAATTTCATGGAGTATAGAAGTCAAAACTTTAACCAACTGAGTATAATAAAGAATGGAATAACAACAGAAATCACCATGCATGCGGTACTTCGCATAGACAGGTTATTCCAACAGAATAATAATAACGGAACCAGGTCAGGCAAAATTTGCACCGACAGGATGTTCCAGCAGAATAATAAAGACGGAACCAGGTCCGGTGTAAAACACACAGACAGGATGTTCCAAAGGAATAATAATAAAGACGGAACCAGGTCCGGTGTAAAACACACAGACAGGATATTCCAGCAGAATAATAATGACAGACGGAACCAGGTCCGGTGTAAAACGCACAGACAGGGTGTTCCAACATAATAATAGAAGAATGTCACCAAGTATAGGATAGACCGCGTATACAGGTTATTCCAACAGAATAATAAGAAATGGAATAACAACAGTTCTCTTCATGAATAAGAAAGAATAACACCCCTTACCGTAACAGAACTGGTTATAGGAAAAGAAAAGTTAAGTAGTAAAAAGCTTTTCTTCTATCTTTCTATAGTTTCTCTCTCTAGAGTTCAGTGAATTCGTAAGAAAATAATGAAGGAATGAGCTTCTATTTATAGAAAAATAGAATGCATAGTAACTAATCCATGAATGGTCCAGATTGATTTACTTTAATCTGACGATCCATATTTAAAGAAAAATCTTTTAAATAAAATATAATATATTCTATTTATATAAAAAGATTTTTACTATGCAAACACTATGCAATACTATGCAAAACACTATACAACACTATGCATAATAAAATATAATATATTCTATTTATAGAATAACTTTAATAAAGTATTCTGTTTTATATAAAAAGATATTTCTGTTTTATTACGTTAATAATACGAATAAAACAAAACGTCATCATCGCTATAATAATTCATATTATTAATCGATAATAATTGAATCAAACTGAGCGACTTCTCACATAAATATCAATAATCAATACCGTGTGCTACTATGCAACAACGCGTATTACTGTACTTTTACTATCCAGTAGTTCAACAGTATCAACGGTAAAACTTCCGCCGTTATTTCAATAAAATATTTTTGTCGTTTTCTCAATCCGACAATAATTCTGTTGTGGGGTCCACCAATAATTTTGTCGTCGTACGAATATTTTTTGTTTAAAACGAATATTCTCCGACCAATCGAATATTATATGACAACTTGCATACTTTGCAAAATTTATAAATATTACCCACAACTATAACATTATATTAAATTCATTCCATAATATTCAAAAATGATAATTATAGAAAATTCATTTTTATTTAAAAAATTGGGGTCTTACATCGGACCTGATCCGCTGTATATATATATATATATATATATATATATATATATATATATATATATATAATGTTATTAATTTTTAAATTAATAATATTGTAACCAAATAAATGTTTTACATATGTAACCGGTCAAAAAAACATAAAATTATCTAAAAATTGGCTCAAGGGTGCTACTCCCAAAATCCCGCCAAATTATTTATAACATTATAATTTTTTGACCTCACTGAATAAATTTTCTGACTTCGTTCTGTTTCTGAGTTTTAAAATGGACAAAAAAGAAAAGAAATGGACGAAAAATTTAAGTTTTCTTTTCGATTTTTATGTTTCTGAGTTTTTTAATAAACGGAAAAGAAAAGAAATGGATAGAAAACTTGACCAGTTTTCCTGCCAAAATTTTCCGTCCAAAATTGGTCTGATTTTGACGGAAAAGAAATTAGAATAAGTAATATTTTTATAATTCTCAAATTATCCTCAACTTTTACACAATAAATTTTAAATTATAACCGATGTCCTCAATTTTAAATTTTCTATTCTTTTTTATTAAAAACTAAGAAACAACACAAATGAAAACTTTAAATTTTCTATTCTTTTTTTTTTATTTTAATTTAAATTTTATATTATTTTCTTTTCTGTTCAAAACTCAAAAACAGAATGTAAAGCCGGTCTTTCTTTCTTCTCCATTCATGCTTACAGTATTATTTGTCCATTTATGTTTACGTGGTCATTCTGCTCGGCCACTGAGAAAAAGAACGAGAATATATATTGTAATAAGCAAAATAAAATTTTATTTTGAGATAGGATTAAATTGTTTAAATTAAAGAATATATATACTCTTTATCATTTACTATTAATAAGTAACTACATGCTGAGGCGGATCCAATCGCTGTGGTCAAATTCAAAAAAAAAAATCTTTTAAAAATAAAAAATTAATAAAATGAATCACAAAATTAAATAATCCTCAAATATTATTTATAATAATATTTTTCGAGATTCTATTGCTTGAAATTATTGTATGATAACCTCATTTTTAATTACTGCATAAATATCACGATCACTGTAAGTTACTAATGTACCTTTTTATAGGTTTAATTGGAGCCGAGTTTTGCTCAAAAACTGAAACAATATCCACCGTTATATATTATTAATAACTAATGTATAGCCAAATAAAAATAACAAATATTAAAATCTAAACAGTATCAACATTAAATATTGTACTATGCATATTATAAGTTTATTTGGATATATTTTTACTTCTTTTTATTTTTAGTTTTTTTTAAAAAAAATTATGTCCTTTAATTTATTATGTTCTTTGTTTTCAATTAACATTAAATTTATGTTTCCAACCTATCTATGGTACTGATCCTATTTAACGGATCCGGTTAGTACGTATGGAGTTTATTTTTTGGTAAGTTGGCCAATTGACCAATAGAATACTGATACATATAGAGTTTCGTCTGTGTGTTAACACTCTATTGACCAATTGATTAACTTACCTAAAAATGAATTTCATACTAACCACCCCTATTCAGTGGCGAAACTATTTGAGGGCTGCAGGGGGCCATGGCCCCCCCCAAGATCTGAAGAAAAAAAAATTATTGCCTAGTGTGAAAGGAGTTGTGGCGATCATGAAATAATTTTTGCCCAAATACTGAGGAAGCTATTAACATTTACACTATTTCTTTGTATTAGAACTCAGTCTTGGTATTAGAACTTAAAGTTGATCCTCAGTCTTGGTATTAGCAATTGTCTTTGTGCTATTAACATTTACACTATTTCTGCACAATCATCTAGATCACCATCAAGATCTGAATGTTATTGCTGCACAACATTTACACTTTTTTTGCTATGTTTTGTTGTCTTTGATAAATCAAATCTATTACTACATTATCTTTGTTTTAGTAAAAATATATTTTGTAATGGTGGAACTTTACTTTTTAGTTATGAATATATATTATGTTGTTAAAAAAAATTTTGGCCCCCTCCAAGATCAAATCCTGGTTTCGCCCCTGCCCCTATTTAACTATGATTTACTCAATGCATGCATGTGTTAAAACAAGGGACAAAGATATGGAAGCTTGCATCACTCTCTTGCCAGAGGTAAGCAGCTCAGATGAGGGTCTGAAATTTCAGTGGCCACCTGCCCCATGCTTGGGTCGTCTCTGATCGACTACATGTTTTTGAACATTAAAATAAATAAAAGTATATTCATTCATTCATATATAATTGACGGATGAAGGTGAAGTCTACCTCATTAATAAACGAATTAATGACTCAGGCATGCAACTGTGTTACTCTGGTGATTATAGGGATGCAATTATTATCACATAGAAAACAAACATTTTTACTACATCTCTTTCTCTACATATATACTTATTAGATATGCATGAGTTTGTATGTGTTTTACATAATTTTAATCGATAAATTGATAAAATATCAAAATAACCATTAAAATAAAAAATAAAATACCAAAAACATCATAAATAAAATTTCTTAAAATAATTCTCCCTCTGTTCTTTAATATAAGTCGTTTGACAATTTCAAGTAATTATTAATTGCTTAGTTTTCAATATTATCCAAAATATTAAATAAAATTTTTGATCATCTCACTACACTACTAAAAAAATGGTCATTTGTGATGGCCAAAATCTATCACAAAAAGTAAGAAAACCATCACGAAAGGTTTTACGTGATGGCTTTAAGCATCACAATGGCCGTCTTGTATACGCGCATCATGAATGATTTTATGTGATGGTTTTGGCAATCACACAAACGCTTAAGGCTTTTGTGATGATTAATACAATCACATTAACACATAATCTATTGTGATTGTTAAAGTCATCACAAAAAAAATAATACTTTAGGGATCAAATGTAAGAACGTGAAACTCTATTTACATATAATTTAGTTCACTATATTAATTGTATCAAATGATACTTGCAGGATTCGAGCCCTCTCCCATTTGCAAACTAAATAACGAGTATTACCACTACACCAAAGTCCAGATCATGATTATAATTTTAAAACAAAATATAAAAGGAAACATATGTGAGTTGACTTATTAAACAAAATTACTTTCACATATGATTTGGTGATTTCAATGGCAGTCACAAATACTCTATAGTGATGATAAAATTAGTCATCACTAAGAGTCATCATATATTTTATTGTTTTGTGATGACTTGAAAATTTATCACAAAATACCTTCTTTTTGTAATTGCAAATAAAAGTCGTCACAAAAATCTATCTTTTTTAATGATTGTCACGACCATCATAAAATAATGTTTTGATTATTTCTTACATTAAAATATTAGTGATAGCTTAAATGCAATCACAAAAAGGGTATATCTATAAGTGATGACTTAGTGCGTCACAAAAAGAAAATTTATTTTGCATGAAAAAATTGGTGTGATTGACATGGTTATCACAATTATAATACATTGATGGCAAGATTAGTCATCACTAAGAGCCATCATATATACAATTATTTTGTGATTGCTTAAAAAGTCCACCACAAATTACTATCTTTTGTGATTGTTTTTAAAAACTGTCACAAAATTTCGTCACGTATTCTTGTTTTTCTAGTAGTGCTATTCTCTTTCCAATAAACAACTTTTTTTTTCTAATACAAACATAATATAGACAATTGATATTTTATTTAATATTTTACAATTATTTTCTTAATAATTATGCACAACTCTAAAACAATTTATATTAAGAAACGGAGGGAGTAAGAGACACACATGTATATCTAAGGCATATGCTCCCTTTTCCATATATATATATATATATATATATATACAGAAAGGATCGGGTGAGGGTTCTCTTATTTTCTTAAAATGTGGATTTTTTTTTTGTTTTTTTAAAAATAACTTAAAAAAAAGTTTAATATTTTATTGAACTGGAATTTTTTCATAATACAATATTTTGGGCGTGATTTGGATACCTATATCAAAAAATATATGTACAGTTTGCACAGACTGCACATACCTATTTTGTTATACGTATCCAAATCACATCCAAAATATTGTATTATAAAAAAAAATTCAGTTCCATAAAATATTAAACTTTTTTTTAGTTATTTAAAAAAAACCAAAAAAAATCAAAAAAGAAGTGCGCATTTTAAGAAAGTAAGGGCTCCCTTACAAGAACTGAACCCTATATATATATATATATATATATATATATATATATATATATATATATATATATATATATATATATATATATATTGTGACGCCCCCAAAATAGGTCCAATCCAACCAACTCATTCTGAGTCGCCAAATACATGGTACATAAACAACTACAACTTTATTAATATAATTGTCGTGCAAAATACGATAACACATAAACTGTAAATTTAAATACAAATATTATCTTTTAGACAATATCCACACTCAAATAAGTTCTCATTATAATTATTAATACACTATTTCACAAAATAGCGAGGACTACTAAAACAACTGTCTTGAACCATTACTCCACACCCCGACTAGTTCCCGCTATATTCTCGTATCCTGAGAAGAAAAATGGAACAAAAAGGAAAAGGGTTAGCTCAACTAGCCCAGTAAAGAATATTATGACTAAGATAATATAGAACAAATTATCGTTAGTCCTCAACAGGGAAAAATCTAATAGAATACAATAGACAACCAGTTTTAAATTAATCTTCGCAGCGGAAATAATAATTCATTAGAAGAGTTAAGTAGAGAATGCAAACTACTATCTTCTATATATGAATTTAAAAGTTCATCGTCGATATTTTATTCCTGTAACATCAATCAATATATATCTGGAATTAAATATTCATCTTTGCACTACAGGCCAAAGATGTTCATCAGTTGGTCATATTCATCTAAACACATATTCATCTTTGCACTATGGGCCAAAGATATTAATCAGTCGGTCATGTTCATCTCAACACCTATTCATCTTTGCACTACGGCCAAAGATATTTATCAAAAAATCATTCATCTTTGCACTACAGGCCAAAGATATTCATCAAGAAATCATTCATCTTTGCACTACAGGCCAAAGATATTCAGTAATATCATCATTTAGGACTGAGGATAATGAAAAATATTTTAAAGAAAACGAATCCAGTGAAACAAAAGAACAAGTATTAAGGATTCGTACTTTAAATAATCCAAATTAAAAAATAATTCATAAATAATCAGAGTGGAGTAAAATTCAAAAATGATCAAAACATGGATACAATCAAAGCTAGTATCCATAATAGATATTTTGGACGAAAAATAAAAATTTAATTTTTCTGTGAATTGTGCCGTATTCGTGAATAGTGCCGTATACGTGAATAGTGTCGTATACGTGAATAGTGTCGTATATGTGAATAGTAACTCCGACACCAAAAAATAGAAATTTCACAAAAAATATCATCATACTTCGTGAATAGTACTCGTGAATAGTAACTCATGAATAGTAACTCGTGAATAGTAACTCATGAATAGTTACCCCGATATGAAAAAATTCCAAATTTGATAAAAAGTTCCAACCAATATTTCAGCATAATGATATTGAAGAAATAATATCATTTGAAAAGAAAATAACATCCCTTACCTTAGAAAGAATAGTACTTCTGACTGGAATACTGGATATAACGCTGAAAGAACTTGCACCGTATAGCAATACTCAAAGTACTAAAATACTCACAAGAATACGCTCAATATATAGAGAGAGAAAGAGAGAGAAATCTGTAGTTTCTGGTGTGATTTTCAATTCTAACCTAAGCACCCTATTTATAAGAAATTGCTTAGAACACCAAAGTATAAAATTTAATAAAATAATAATATAATTAAAAATTTCAAGCCCACCTTAGACCAACTGAAATCAGCCCATTTTTATCACATGTTGAGCCCATTAAATTGCAAAAAATGTTTTTCATAAAATAAATAATTAAAACATCCAAAAATCAATTATTTCAGAACTTTGGAACTTCAATAATTCATAATAAATAGCCTTTTTATCAGAAAATTTGAATCTCGCAATTTTTTTTTATAGAAAATTCAATTCTCTACAACTTTTCAGAAGAAAGTTTTTCCAAATTCAAAACAGAAGTTGACCGAAATCCACATACGGATGATTTTACAAGCTATAATCAAATTTCAGTCAAGAAATGGGGTCCACCGACACACAAAACATATGTTAAACAACTTTTGCAACAAAAATAATCTTCCTCATCATATACTCATATATCCCACATTCATTGTAAAAATATCACCATTATTATATTATAATAATATAATAAAATATTATTTTATCAGAAAAGATAAAATATCAATTTTTAACAATTGTCACTTTAAAATTTTTCTCCATCTATATCCACATAAAATCAATATTTTTCTCATCATATAAATTAATAATTAATTATTCATAAATAATATTACAGAATCACAGTACTGGCAACTAGGCCGTTCCCAGGAAAGAGGGGGCTTTCAAATAAAGATTTCTCCTTACTGGCGCGCAATTAGGTGACCAAACCTCTCCTTAGACAGTACTTTCTAGACATTGCCAATAATATTTTCTAATAATATTATTCAGATAATATGAATTATTGCTCCGATAATAAAAAATTCTGTGTAGTGACAATTATTGAAATAACAGTAATATAAAAAAATTAACGCAGTAATTATTGAATCAATAAAATAAAATACTGAACAGTAATTACTGTAACAATTATTTAGTAGTGCCTTCTTACGTAAGAATCAATAATTGGTGCAATACCGTGTGCTAATGTGTTTTAACCACCGGGTATTCCAACAGTATTAACGGTAACAACTACGCCGTTATTTATAAACAACTTATACTTGTCGTTTTCTTCATCCAATAGTTTTTCGTTATGGGCCCACATAAGGCTGCGCTGTCGTACGAATATTCCCCGATAGTAAGAATATTCCACGACCAAACGAATATTCTCCGACAAAAATGAGTATTTTATAACCACTTGCTTATTTAAAATATTTACACATTTTACCCATAACTAACCATATTTAATCAAATCAACCCCTTACTATTTTAAAATAATAATTAGAGAAATTAAAAATCAATTATTAATAATTTGGGGTCTTGCATATATGGATTTCAATCTATGACAACCAGTTGTTAGGAGAACTATATTACAACAACCATCATCCGCATCGTTGATTAATATAATTAATGGTTGAGATTGAAAATAAAAAAGGTTCTGCCACGACAAGTCTACAAGTTGTACCGACAATGATAACACTTGTAACGACACACTAATTTACTAAAGGGCCCTCCTCGTGGTCAAAAGGTCAAATAAAGTAATATTAAATGCATTTAATAATTAACTAAAGGGCCCCACAAGAGACTCAATGCCGCTACAACTTGCAGCGCATGACTCATTTGTATTGCACCTCGAGAATTATATGTATTGCACCTCAAGAATCGAGAATTGTATGTATTTCATGGATCCAGTTACTATGAAGTTAACTTTAAGGTAAGTTGGCTATTTGACCAATACAGTGCTGATACGCAGAGAGAGATCACCTCCCACCTACGTGTTGACACTGTATTGGTCAATTGACCAAAATTAACTTCATGATAACTACTCATGTATTTCATACTAGTATTTAGATGCTTAGGACAAGACCTATTAATTTAGTTTCCAAGAAGGAAGAATCTACACCAGTCCAAAGAAGCAGGTTTGAGGTACTTATCCAAGCTCAATTTTGTGCAATAACATTTAATATGATAGAAGATGTCTTAAATATATTTTACTAATAAATTACTTCATCCGTCCCTTAATATAACATGTTTTAGAGTTGTACACAAGTATTAAGAAAATGATTGTATACTACTCCCTCCGTCCCTGGATAAAAGTCCTGACGGACTTTTTACGCATATTAAGAAGATGAATAAAATGACAAAATTGTCCATAATAATGTCATTAAATATGGAGAGAGAATTAGAATAAGAAAAGAATGAGATATTTAATGCTACGGGCATAATAAGAAAAAATGTATAAAAGTTTGGTTATTAAAGGAAAGTGGACATTTAACATGAGACTACCCAAAATAGTAATAAGGACTTTTATCCTGGGACGGAGGGAGTATTAAATATAATATCAATTGTCTATATTGCACTTGTATTGAAAAATAGTGTTATTTATTGGACAAAAAATAGTGAGAGAACCAAAATTATATTTAATACTTGGGGTAATATTAAAAACTAAGCAATTAATTAATGTTTATTTGAAATTCTAAAACGTCTTATATTAAAGTACACCAATATTTTTTTAAAACGTCTTATATTAAAGAACGAAGGGAGTACAATTTAAGAAACATGAAAGTAAATGATAGGATATAAATAAGTTTACATTTTACTCAAATTTTGAACCCCATATAAAGTACACAACAATTTTTGATAAAAAAAAGCACACAAAAAATTCTTTCGTTTTTTAAAGTAGTGGATCATATATACTTGAGTACTTAATTTGAAGGTAAAATGGATTATATATATATATATATATATATATATCTAATAAAATACAAATGATTTTGAATTTTCCGTTCATTCAATAAATCATCTGGGCCGTCTAAAGTTTGGGATAAATCTCACCATCCATCTGTCTAATAAAATACAATATATCTAATTCTATCTATCTATATTCTATATATCTAATTATATCTAATAAAATACAAATGATTTTGAATTTTCTGCTCACTCAATAAATCATCTAGGACGTCCAAAGTTTGGGATAAATCCCACCATCCATCTATATAATAAAATACAAATGATTTTGAATTTTTGGCTCATTCAATAAATCACATGAGTCGTCCAAAATTTAGAATAAATCCCAACGTCCATAGTGCCGGAGGCACGGGACTGTTGCTAGTATATATATATATATATGGGAGCCCTTCCATAGCAACCGGTTGCTGTGAGTACTGTGCAACACCCCTTTTTGTACCGTTGATAAACTTATTGGAAGGCTGAGATGGAACATAAATATACCAAGTCGGCATAACTTGTACCGGCTTTTATTTTAATATGAGAACCCCACCATAGTCAACATTTTGTCAGTTTATTGAATAAAAATAATTTTTAATATTAAATATTGCCTGACCGGCACAGCTTGTACCGGCTGTGCCTTTTTTATAAAATACTCCCAGCCGCTACAAGCTCTTACGGCTGTAAAAAAATAAAATAAAAAAAATACCAACCGGGACAAGCTCTTACGGCTGTAAAAAAAAAAAAAAAAACTAACCGGGACAAGCTCTTCCGGCTTGTCCTTGCTATTTTGTTTATTTTATATGTTTGTTGCTATTTTGTTTGTTGCTATTTTGTTTATTTTATTATTTGTTGCTATTTTGTTTATTTTATTGTTTGTTGCTATCTTTATATAAAAATAACAAATATTTTATAACCTATTTTATATCCTATTATAAAATAACAAATAAATAATATAAAATATTTTATAAAAATAGCAAATAAAGAATTATAAAAATATTTGTTATTTTATAATAGGATATAAAATAGGATATTTTATAATTCTTTATATAAAATAGCATATATTTGCTCATCTAAAAATTATATCCTATTTTATATATTCTTTATATAAAATAGCATATATTTGCTCATCTAAAAATTATATCCTATTTTATATATGTAAGTTACTAATGTACCTTTTTATAGGTTTAATTGGAGCCGAGTTTTGCTCAAAAACTGAAACAATATCCACCGTTATATATTATTAATAACTAATGTATAGCCAAATAAAAATAACAAATATTAAAATCAAAACAGTATCAACATTAAATATTGTACTATGCATATTATAAGTTTATTTGGATATCTTTTTACTTCTTTTTATTTTTAGTTTTTTTTTTTAAAAAATTATGTCCTTTAATTTATTATGTTCTTTTTTTTCAATTAACATTAAATTTATGTTTCCAACCTATCTATGGAACTGATCCTATTTAACGGATCCGGTTAGTATGTATGAAGTTTATTTTTTGATAAGTTGGTCAATTGACCAATAGAATACTGATACATATAGAGTTTCGTCTGTGTGTTAACACTCTATTGACCAATTGATTAACTTACCTAAAAATGAATTTCATACTAACCACCCCTTATTTAACTTTGATTTACTCAATGCATGCATGTGTTAAAACAAGGGACAAAGATATGGAAGCTTGCATGCCAGAGGTAAGCAGCTCAGATGAGGGTCTGAAATTTCAGTGGCCACCTGCCCCATGCTTGGGTCGTCTCTGATCGACTACATGTTTTTGAACATTAAAATAAATAAAAGGATATTCATTCATTCATATATAATTGACGGATGAAGGTGAAGTCTACCTCATTAATAAACGAATTAATGAGTAATGACTCAGGCATGCACTCTGGTGACGATAGGGATACAATTATTATCACAAAGAAAACAACATTTTTACTACATCTCTCCCTCTCTACATATATACTAGATTTGCACGAGTTTGTATGCGTTCTACATTTAATATCTTGTAATTTTAATTGATAAAATGCCAAAATAATCATTAATAAAAAAAAAGTAAAATACCAAAAATACCATTAATAAAATGTTTTAAAATAATAGGACACAAATGTATATCTAAGACATATGCTTTATATATATATATATATATAGAGGGCGGATCAGGTCCGGACTCTCGGACCAGACTAAAATTCGGACTTTTTTTTTTGTTTTTTTTAAAACAACTATAAATAAAAAAATAAAAATTATGAAACTTGAATTTTTACATAATACAGTATTTTGGATGTGATTTGGATACATATAACAAAACATGTATATACAGTCTGTGTAGACTGTATATATATTTTTTGGTATAGGTATCCAAATCACACCCAAAACATTGTATTATGGAAAAATTTCAGTTCCATAAAATATTAAATATTTTTTTAGTTGTTTTAAAAAAAAAGCAAAAAAAAAAAAAATTTGGTAAATACGCGGACCTGATCAATTATATATATATATATATATATATATATATATATATATATATACAGAAAGGATCAAGAGTAGAATTCTTAAGTAGTAGAATGCCTTATATAATAGAATTTTATCAAAATGACGTAGTTTTGATAAGACGCGATGGCATTTTTGTAAATACGCGGTGACATGATATTTACAAAAATGCCACCGCGTCTTATCAAAACTACGTCGTTTTGATAAAATTCTATTATTTAAGAGAGTTTTACTACTTAAGAGGTCCTGTCTGTATATATATATATATATATATATATATATATATATATATATATATATATATATACACGGCCCCGTTCAAAAACAATCTCCTTAAATGACATTACTCCCTTAAAAGAGCATTCCTAAGGCTCTGTGTTTTTAAGTCTCTCTCCTCACTCAAAGATGCGACTGAGCTCTAAAACTAGTTCCTTTGGCTTTCGAATATGCAGAAAACTTCTCCAAATCTTCTGAAAATCGAAGCATGCCACAGAAATTGAAGTCGAAACCCTCAGTTCGTAACCCTTCATCCCCTCCAGAAAATCGATTGCTGCAAAACATCGAAGCCCAGAGTTCCTTCTCAAGTCCTTGATTCAGAAAATCGAAGCCCTATAATCGAGTGCTCTCAGTCGTCTAACGGCACCAAGTTCTTTCTCCATTCGAATCTTCACCAAGCTAAATTGCATATTGTGGCAAACTAAGAAAATGTTACTTATTAATTTGACCATTGGAAAACTAAGCAAATGTTACTTAGTTTCTTTTATTTAATTTATTAAATTTAATGTAATTTTAATTTATTATTATTTTTATTTTATTTATTACAATAAACTAAGTAAATGGTATTTAGTTTATTTTAATATTGGGAAACATAATGTAAGACCCCAACTTTTATGAATAAAAATGAATTTTTCTATAAATATCATTTTGACTAATTATGGTGTTGATTTGTTATAATATTAAAGTTGTGGGTAATATTTATAAATTTTGCAAAGTAAGCAAGTTGTTATATAATATTCGATTGGTCGGTGAATATTCATTTTAACAGGGAATATGTGACGCTCCCAAAACAGGTATACATCACCCATCTTGAGTCGCCATATACATGGTACAGAACTCAACTACAAACTTAATTATGCAACTGTCGGGCAAAATACGAGAAAACATAGCTGAGAGTTTAAACACGAATATTGTCTTCTAGACAATATCCACACTCAATGGAGTCCTCATTATAATTATTATCACACTATTTTATAAAAATAGTGAGGACTACTATAGCCACCATCTCGGACCATCACTCCATTTCCCGACTCGTCCCAGCTATATTCTCATTTCCTGAAGAGAACAATGAAAGAAAAGGTAAGCTCAACTAGCCTAGTAAAAAATATAATGACTAAGATAATGCAGAATAAATTATCCTTAGCCTTCAATAGTGTTAAACTGATAAAATACAATAAACATCAAGTTTAATTGTAGCGGAATAAGCAATCCATTAGAAAAGTCAAGTAGAACATAATGTCTACTATCTCCTCTAGATTAAAAGTTCATCGTTAATATTTCATTCCTGTAATACTCATCAACAGTTCTTTGTTATACCCAAGACAAAAAGAACTATCATCACCAGTCTTCACCTGAACCACCAAAAATTTTAGTTAAATTCACAATTCATGTTTATAATAATGTGAATCAACAGTTCCTCCTTGCCACAATGGCTTAATAGAACGTTTACTCAAAGTTCTTACCCCCAAAGGCTAAATATATTCAAATGTAATAATAATGATCATACCAATCAGTTGTCTACCTTTGCACTACGGGCCAAAGATATTCAACTATAAAATCAATGGTCATGATCATACCAATCAATTGTCTATCAGTGCACTACGGCTAAAGACATTCAACTGTTAACTAATGGTCATGATCCTGCCAATCACATCATCGAATTATCCATGCACTACGGGCCAAGGATATTCGTTAGTATCACCAGTGGTCATGATCATGTCATACACCTGTCCATCTTTGCACTACGGGCCAAAGCTTTCAATCAACAGTTCGTCTTTACACGTAAGCCAAAGATATACAATTGTAAAATCAATAACCAACAGTCCATCTTTGCACGTAAGCCAAAGAAGACTTTCATCACAATATAAGCATGAGGATGATGACAATGATATAAGCATTAATCAAACGAAATTAAGGATAAATATTAAAGACTTTAAATTTATCCAGAGTTTAAAAATATCCAAATTGTCAACATGATACTGCTTTGTGGAGTAAAATTCAATAATAATATTCATGTCTCAAAAAAAATTTGGACAGAAAAAAAATATAGTTTACGGGTGAATAGTACCCCGTGAATAATACTTCGGGAATAGTGCCTCGTGAATAGTACTCCGACATGAAAAGTACCCCAAATACCCGAGTGAATAATATTCGGGTGAATGGTAATTTGGGTGAATAGTAACTCATAAATAGTACTCCGACACGAAAAGTGCCCCGAATACCCGAGTGAATAATACTAGAGTGAATAATAATCGAGTGAATAGTAACCTGTGAATAGTAACTCGTAAATAAAATACCAAATAAAATGATATTTCATGACGATTACAAAAGAAATGATATCTCATACGAGTATAATAGAATATACGAAACTACAAATGGATTTTCATCCGCCACGCGGTAATCCACGTAGACAGATCGACCATTTCCATAATTTAAAAAAGAATGAATACGAAAGGTCATTCACCATGCATGCGGTAGTCCGCGTAGACATGTTATTCCAACAGAGTAATAAAAAATAGAATAACAGAAGAATTCACAATGCATGCGATAGACTGCATAAACAGGATATTCCAACAGAATAATAAAGAATGAAACCAAGTCATGCGTAATCCGCACAGACATGATATTCAAAAAGAATAATAAAGAATAAAATAACAACAGGATTCACCAGGCATGCGATAGACCGCACAGATATGTTATTCCAACAGAATAATAAAGAATAGAATAACAGAAGAATTTCACCATGTATGCGGTACTTCGCATAGACAGGTTATTCCAACATAATAATAAAAAATGGAATAACAACCCTTACGAGTATTGAAAGAAAATAACTCTCTTCATGAATACGAAAAAATAATACCCCTTACTATAATAATAATATCCCTTACCTCAGAAGAAGATTGGATACTGGAATACTTCTCTTCTTCATTCTCTCTATAATTTCTCTCTATAATAATTGTTCTATAGCTTTAGTGAATTGGTGAAAAATAATGAAGGAATGAGCTTCTATTTATAAGAAAATATAGTTTCGATAATTGCACGTTTTGGGGCTCAGAATATTACAGTATAATACCTTCCTCTTTTTCTTCATTTTTAATTTAGTCCCGCAAGTATTATCAAACTTGCACCACCTCCTCTAATAGTAAATAATGTGAATCAATAGTTCAATCATGCGAATCAATAGTTATAATCATGTGAAAATACGAATTATAATATAGTACCTCCATTTATACCTCCATTTTTAACTTAGTTATGCAAGTATTATCAATCTTGCACCAACTCCTCTAATAGTACAAGAATGTGAATCAATAGTACAAACATGTGAACAAATAGTTATAATCATGTGAATTAATAGCAATTAATTGCTCATTTATCTGGTTAATTACCCGATTGGTTAATATAACTTTCAGACATCAATTATTATCGAAATAAATATCGATTTTCGCTAACACTAATAATTCCAACACAATGGAACTATCTATTTCATCTTTAATCAGCACGAACTTATTCATCATTAATATTATAATTCACAATATTTAACAACTAGATCGTTCCCAAGAAAGAGGGGGCTTTCTGATAAGGATTTCTCCTTATTGGCGTGCAATTAGGTGACCAAACCTCTCATTGACAGAACTTCTAGATATTGTCAATATTGCAAATAATAATATGAATAACTTTGTCGTCTTAATTATTGATTTAATAATATAAAATATTGATATTGTGACAATAATTGAATCAATAATATTAGAGATATTATGCATCAATTACTGTATCAATAATTGAGTATAACTGAACGACTTCTTACGTAAGCATCAATAATCAATACCGTGTGCTACTATGCAACCACGCGTATTACTGTACTTTTACTACCGAGTAATTCAACAGTTTTAACGGTAACACTTTCACCGTTATTTTTATAAAAAGATAATTCTGTCGTTTTCTAACTACGACAATACTTTCGTTGTGGGGTCCCCCAATGATTGTGCCGTCGTACGAATATTCCCTGTTAAAACGAATATTCCCCGACACAACGAATATTTTATAACAACTTGCTTACTTTGTAAAATTTTTCAATATCACCCTTAACTTTAAACTTTTATCAATTTAACTATTTACAAAATAAAATAATAATTATAAGAAAATTGAATACTTTTATTTCATAAAATTTGGGGTCTTACAGAATATTCGTACAACAACACAATCATTGGTGAACCTAACAACGAAATTATTGTCGGAGTTAGAAAACGATAAAAATATCTTTTTATAAAAATAGCGGCGGAAGTTTTACAGTTAAAACTGTTAAAATACCCGGTGATAAAAATACAGTAATACGCGTGATTGCATAGTAGCACACGATATTGATTATTGATGCTTACGTGAGAATTCACTCAGTTATACTCAATTATTGTTACAGTAATTGCTGCATCATATCTCTTATATTATTGATTCAATTATAGTCACAGTATCATCTGCATAATATTTTATATTATTAAATCAATAATTGAGATGACAAGTTATTCATATTATTATTTGCATAATTAACAATGTCTAAAAGTTTTGTCAAGGAGAAGTTTGGTCATCTAATTACACGCTAATATGGAAAAATCCTTATCGGAAAACCCTCTCTTTCTTGGGAAAGACCTGGATGTTAATACTGCGAGTCATAATAATATGAATAAGCGTTGTTAAAAATATTGAGGGAATTTTTATGAAGTATTTGTTGGACCCCCATTTACCTATTTTTCAAAATTATCGGTAGAAAGTTATCACAGTTATATATATATATATATATATACATTTATACTAAATTTTGTCAGATGGAAAAGTTGGTCACGGGGGGAGTTATTATTCTGTTATTATTATAATAAGTTTTATTTTTTTATGAAAAATAAAATATATTATATTTTATTATGCATAGTATTTGTATAGTGCCTGCATAGTGTTTGCATTGCAAAAATCAGAAAATTTTCTGAAAATCAGCCGGCGTCCGTGATATGTCACTGTGCTGTCCGGGATTTTTTTTTAAAATAGTATTCTTTCCATTCTCCTATAAATAGGATGCTTAGTTAGAATTGAAAATATATCACACCAGAATCAGGGAATTCTTCTTCTATAATATTGAGTGTATTTCTTTCGAGTTTTATAAAAGCTTTGAGCGTAGAAAACAATGAAAGTTTTCTTCAAGAATATCCCCGCTATACCAGTTGGAATACTCTTCTTTTCAAGGTAAGGGATATTATTTTTGTTCAGTATTCGTATAAAATAATATTTTCTTCCATACTCTGTAGTAAGTAAGTAATATTATTTCGTTTCAGATTTCTAATTCTATACTCATTTTGTTAAGTTTTGGCTTCTATACTCCATGAAATTAGTAGAATATCCTTGATATTTGCGCTTCATCCAATATCTTTTCATGAAAATATTATTCTGAGCATTCTTGATAAGTTTTAACTTTTTCATGCCAGGGTACTATTCATGGGATACTATTCACTCGGTTACTATTCACACAGGGTACTATTTGTAAGACCCCAAATTATTAATAAATAAAATTTAATTTCCTCTATTTATTATTTTGAAATAGTAAGGGTTGATTTGAATAATGTGGTTAGTTATGGGTAAAATACGCAAATATTTTAAATAAGTAGGTGGATATAAAATATTCTTTGTTGTCGGGGAATATTCGTTTGGTCGTGGAATATTCTTGCTGTCGGGGAATATTCATACGACGGTGCAGTCTTTTATGGGCCCCATAATGGAAAGTGATCGGATGAAGAAAACGACAAGTATAAGTTGTTTATAAATAACGGCGTAGTGGTTATCGTTAACATTGTTGGAATACATGGTGGTTAAAACACAGTAATACGCGTTATTGCACAGTAGCACACAGTATTGCACCAATTATTGGTTCTTACGTAAGAAGGCACTACTCAACAATTGTTACAGTAGTTACTGTTCAGTATTTTATTTTATTGATTCAATAATTGATGCGTTGATATTTTATATTACTGTTGTTTCAATAATTGTCACTACACAGTATTTTCCATTATCGAAGCAATAATTCATATTATCTGAATAATATTATTAGAAAATATTATTGGCAATGTCAAGAAAGTTCTGTCTAAGGAGAGGTTTGTGTTCGGGTTTCGGCACAGAAACGCACAGCGGAAATAAAATTTTTAAAGCAATTTCCTAAACCCTAAAATAGGATCCATGCAAAAAATTAAATTAATTCAGAGGTTAGAAATTATACCGATTAAGAAACTAAAATTGATACGATCGAATCTCCAACGCAATCCAGCTGCGTCTCTACGGTATCCACACGAATGCTTCGCGAATCGTCCTACGATCTGCAGAAGAAGGAACCGCAGTACTAGCCACCAAGGATGAGGATTTTTGAAGCTGTTTTCTCTAGTCTCTCTCTAAGAGCGGCTAGGGTTTTGTATTTTGACGTAAAACCTAAAGTGACAGATATATATCATATATATAACAGTTAGGAGGAATTAATCAAAACCTAATATTATTAAAATCCGAATTTATATATATATCTTAATTAAGTCTTACTTAATTAATATACCTATATATAAATTGTGATGCCCCCAAAATTAGGTATACATCACCCATCTTGGGTCGTCAGATACATGGTACAAAATTCAAATATAACTTACTAATACAACTGTCGTGTACAATACGACAAAACATAACTGTGAGTTTGAATACAATTATTGTCTACTAGAGATTATACAAACTCAAAAGGAGTCCTCATTACAATTATTAACACACTATTTCACATAATAGTGAGGACTACTAATGCTATCCTCTGGACCGTCACTCCGTTCCCCGACTAGTCCCTGCTATGTTCTCATTTCCTGAAGAGAACAGTGAAAGAAAGGGTGAGCTCAACTAGCCCAGTAAGAAATATTATGACTAAGATAATGCAGAATAAATTATCGTTAGCCTTCTACAGTATCAAACTGATAAAATATAACAACATCAAGTTTAACTGCAGCGGAATAAATAATCCATTAAAAGAGTCAAGTAGAGAATAAAATCTATTATCTTTTATGATTTAAAAGGTTTTTCATGAATTTTATCGCTGGGACTCAGCTTAATAAATAATCCACATCATCGAATCACCCCTGCACTACGGCCAAGGATATTCTTTAGTATCACGACTATAAATTATCCATGCAATACAGCCAAGGACATTCATGTATTCATTAATGGTCATGATCATGTCAACAACTGTCCATCAATGCATTACGGGCCAATGATAACTTTTACCACATCATTTGTAACATTACGGTCATGATTACATCGAATAATCCCTGGTCATAATCATACCAAGTCCATCTATGCACTACGGCCACAGATGACTTTCAACATAATATAAACATGAGGATGATGACAATGATATAAGAATTAAATAAAACAAGTTCAAGAATTAATTTATCCAGGAACTAATAATGTCCAAATTGTCAACATGATACTGCTTTGTAGAGTAAAATTCAAGAATGATCAGAAGAATATTTCCATGAAAAGATACTGGATGAAGCACAAATATCAAGGATATTCTACTAATTTCATGGATTATATAAGTCAAAACTTTAACGAACTGAGTATAATAAGAATGGAATAACAAAAGAAATCACCATGCATGTGGTACTTCACATAGACAGGTTATTCCAATAGAATAATAATAACGGAACCAGGTCAGGCAAAATTTGCACCGATTGGATGCTCCAACAGAATAATAAAGACGGAACCAGGTCCGGTGTAAAACACACAGACAGGATGTTCCACCAGAATAATAATAAAGACGGAACCAGGTCCAGTGTAAAACACACAGACAGGATGTTCCAACAGAATAATAGAAGAATGTCACCAAGTATAGGGTAAAATGTGTATACAGGTTATTCCAACAGAATAATAAGCAATGGAATAAAAACATTTCTCTTCATGAATAAGAAAGAATAACACCCCTTACATTAGTAGGAGATTGAATACTGCAGTAGTGTAGTAACAGAATACTCTTCTTCTTTCTCTCTTATTCTCTCTATAAATTCTCTCTCTATAGCTTGAATGAATTTGTGAAAAATAATGAGGCACTAGGCCTCTATTTATAGAATATTTCTAGCTTAGCACTTGAAATGTGAAAAGGCAAGTGGCTTGACGACTGGTGATGTAAAAAGAAAAGTGGTTTGACGCCTGTAATGTGAAACGACAATTGGTTTGACGCCTGTAATATGAAACGGCAAGTGGTTTGACGTCTGGTAAAGGTAGTTACAATTGTTGAAGGTAATTACTATTGATGAAGGTAATTACAATTGACAAAGGTAATTACTATTGACGAAGGTAATTACTATTGACAAACGTAGTTACTATTGACGAAGGTAATTACTATTGACGAAGGTAATTACTATTGACGAAGGTAATTACTATTGATGAAGAGACTCTTAGATGATAACATATGGGCCCCCCCCCCATAAAATAACCAAACTTACCACAAACGTCTCATAATAGACTCTTTATATACATCAAGGATTGAATAAATATTATCACAAATCATTTTATTTTTAATAAACACATATTTAGTCTTTCAATAATTATTAATCATTTATAACTTGTCGTCTTAATTATTGATTTAATAATATAACATATTATACAGATGATACTGTGACAATAATTGAATCAATAATATAAGAGATATGATGCATCAATTACTGCAGCAATAATTTAGTATAACTGAGTGACTTCTCAAGTAAGCATCAATAATCAATACCGTGTGCTACTATGCAACCACGTGTATTACTGTACTTTTAGTACCGGGTAGTTCAACAGTTTTAACGGTGACACCTCCGCCGTTATTTTTTATAGAAAGATAATTTTGTCGTTTTCTAACTACGACAATACTTTCGTTGTGGGGTCCACCAATGATTGCGCCGTCGTACAAATATTTCCCGACAAAAAGAATATTCCCTGACTAAAAGAATATTTTATAACAACTTGCTTACTTTGTAAAATTTATAAATATTACCCAGAAGTATAACATTATATCAAATTTACTCCATAATATTCAAAAATAATATTTATAGAAAATTAATCTTTATTTATAAAAGTTGGGGTCTTACAACCTCCTCTTCTTATGAAATTTTTCCCTCAAAATTAGGGTACGTACCTGGTATGTTGAAGAGGTAAGGATACCTTGATTTCATTTCAGATTCTAACTCCCAAGTCATTTCCTCAACATCGTGGTTTCTCCACAAAACTTTGACTTGAGGTATAACCTTGAAGCGTAGAATATGTTCCTTTTTATCCAAGATTTGAATAAGAGCCTCTTCATACGTCAAATCTTTCACTATTTCATCCGGTTCTAACTCAATAATGTGGTTCGGGTCTTTCACATATTTACGTAACATGGATATGTGAAAAATGTTATGAACACGAGACATACTTGGCGGTAAAGCGAGTCTATAGGCCACAGTTCCTACTCGATCGAGGATTAAAAATGGGCCGATGAATCGAGGATTGAGTTTTCCTCTCTTTCCAAATCTCGTAACTCCTTTCCATGGAGCAACACGCAACAACACATGATATATCGAATTCCACATCCTTTCGATGAAGATCAGCATAACTCTTTTGTTGATCTTATGAGGTTTTTATACATTGTCGGATCGTTTGAATCTTTTCTGTAGTCATACGTACCAACTCCGGTCCCAACAATGTTGCTTCACCCACCTCATCCCAGCATACTGGAGAACGACACTTTCTTCCATACAACGCTTCGAATGGAGCCATGCCAATACTTGGTTGATAACTGTTGTTGTAGGAAAACTCCACCAATGGTAAGAACTTGTCCCAACTTCCCTTGAAATCAAGGACACATAGTCTTAATAGATCTTCAAGAGTTTGAATAGTCCTCTCCGACTGTCCGTCCATCTGAGGATGATATGTTGAGCTAAATCGTAAGTCTGTGCCCATAGCTTTTTGCAAACTAACCCAAAATCGTGAAGTGAATCTTGGGTCTCGATCAGAAACTATGGATATCGGCATACCATGCAGTCTTACAATCTCGTTTATGTACATACGAGCAAGTCGTTCAAGTGTATAAGTTTCTCGTATCGGTAAGAAATGAGCAGACTTGGTCAATCTATCAACAATGACCCAAATCACATCTATGCCTTGAGAAACCTTAGGAAGACCGATAACGAAATCCATGGTAATGTGCTCCCACTTCCATTCTGGAATTTCAAGTGGTTACAATGGACCTTTTGGTACTTGATGCTCCGATTTAACTCGTTGACAAGTTAGACACCTTGAGATAAACAAAGCTATCTCTCTCTTCATATTGCTCCACCAAAATGTATGACGAATATCATGATACATTTTGGTACTCCCAAGATGGATTGCAAACGGTGTATTGTGCGCCTCCATCATGATTTTATACTTTAAATCTGGGTCGTTAGGAACACAAAGTCTGGAGTTGACTCGAAGTATTCCTTCTTCATCGATTCTTGCTTCCGGCATAGCACCTTCTTGCACTTTCTTCCTTATACGCATCAGCTCCAAGTCTATAACTTGAGCAACTTTAACTTTATCGATTAAAGTCGGTTCTGCTCGTATATTTTCCATCATCACATGGGTCCATGGAGTCTTTAAATCTATCTCCATCCTTTGCAAGTCACACAAAATGGGCCTTTGCGTTGACAATATCGTACTCGTACTTGCATATGATCTTCTACTCAATGCATCAGCTACTACGTTCGCTTTTCCAGGATGGTATTGGATGGTATGATCATAATCTTTCAACAGTTCAAGCCAACGTCGTTGTCTTGAGTTCCTTTTGAGTAAAGAAATATTTGAGGCTTTTATGATCCATAAAGATCTCATCCTTCTCCCTATACAAGTAATGCCTCCAAATTTTAAGTGCAAAGACAACAGCTACCAACTCTAGATCATGAGTAGGATAATTCCTCTCATATTCTTTGAGTTGTCTTGAGGCATAGGCTATGACTTTCCCATGTTGCATAAGAACACATCCCAACCCTTTGCCTGAAGCATCACTATAGATGACAAATCCCTCCGAGCCAGATGGTATTGTTAGAACAGATGCTGAAATGAGTCTCCTCTTGAGTTCTTGAAAACTCTTCTCACATTCTTCGCTCCAACCGAACTTTGTATCTTTCCGAGTCAGATGAGTTAATGGAGTAGCAATTCGAGAAAATCCTTCCACGAATCTCCGATAATAACCAGCTAAGCCGAGAAAGCTACGTACTTCGGTCACTGATTTAGGTTGCTCCCAGCTTTGAATTGCTTCAATCTTTGTTGGGTCAACAGGTATTCTATGACTTAATACTACGTACCCAAGGAATGCTACTTCCTCAAGCCAGAATTCGCATTTCTTCAACTTGGCATAAAACTTGTATTCGCAAAGATTTTGGAGTGTCATCCTCAAGTGTTGCTCATGATCTTCATGACTTTTAGAATAAATAAGGATGTCATCAATAAAGACGACCACAAAGTGATCCAAATATTCCTTGAATATTCGGTTCATCATATCCATGAAGGCAACAGGAGCATTAGTCAATCCAAAGGACATGACTAGGAATTCATAATGCCCGTACCGAGTTCTGAAAGCCATATTTGGAATGTCATCGGTTCTAATCTTCAATTGGTGATATCCGGAATGAAGATCAATCTTTGAAAAGAATTTGGCTCCTTGCAACTGGTCAAACAGGTCATCAATACGTGGCAATGGATACCTATTTTTTGATGGTGACATGATTCAACTCCCGATAATCAATACAAAGTCACATACTCCTATCTTTCTTCTTCACGAATAGAACAGGAGCACCCCAAGGAGAAGTACTAGGACGAATAAAGCCAATGTCTAACAATTCCAGTAGTTGGGTCTTTAACTCTTGAAGTTCAATAGGAGCCATTCGATATGGGGCTTTGGAAATGGGTTTTGTACTGGGTTCAAGGTCGATACAAAATTCAATTTCACGCTCAGGGGGTAGGCCAGGAAGTTCTTCGGGGAATACGTCATGAAATTTATTAACAATAGAAATATCGTTCAAAACTGACGTATTTTTGTTTAAATCTGTGACATGAGCTAAGAAAGCTTGACATCTGTTTTTCAATAAACGAATAACTTTATGGCTTGAGATGACCGTGATTGATTTTAATGGTTTGGTCGCTTGAATTCGCATAATAGGTTGATTAGGAATATGAAAGCTAACAACCTTACGGAAACAATCAATTTTTTCATGATGAGTAGTTAACCAATCAATCCCTAGAATCACGTCAAATGCAAGTATGTTCAATGAAATAAGATCGACAGGTAATGTGAGGGTACCGATTTGAACCAAACAAGACTTATAAACAGTGGATGTAATGAAGGTTTCTCCCAACGGAGTTTCCATAGATAAGTCAAAGTCTAATTTCTCCGGAGTCAAATTTAATCGATGAGCGCAAGTAGGAGAAATAAAAGAATGGGTAGAACCGGTATCAAATAAAGTATATATTTTTTAGAGTTTATGATAAGCTTACCCGTGATGACCTCATTCGGGTTCCTTCCTTTCTGGGAGGTCACAACAAACGCTCTCCCTTGTACTACCGGTTTTGACTTTTCTGGGACGGCCTTTGGTGCCTCCATCCTAGCTGAATTTATCTTCGGTGAATGACAAAATTGAGCTAAGTGACCTTCTCTTTCACAATTATAACATGCTTTGGACGGAATCGCGCAGTTTGGACTGATGTGCCCCTCCCCTCCGCATTTGAAACATATGATAGGTGGTCGTTCTCCTTCCTTAACGACAGGTGCTAGTGCTGACGTCTTTCCATCATTGTTGAATCTCCTCTTCTTGAAATGTCCATTCTTATTGTTTTGGCCCTGATTACCACCGAAGTGGTTACCATTTCTGGCTTGTTGATTCCCTCCACGCTTGTTGTCACCGCTTCGATGACTGCTCTCGCTGGTATTATCATTTTGCCAGCTGCTCTCTTTTAGTTGCGTTGACTCGTTATCGCGCTCCACTAACTGAGCACTATTTACAACATCTGAATATAAACACAGTTTATGAGAAATAAGATGTTGACGTATCTCCGGCTTCAAACCTCTTAAAAACATCTGTGTCATTCTCTCTTCATTATCCACCAAGTGGGACGCAAACCGGGATAACTCCGCAAATTTAGCCTCGTATTACGACACGGTCATATTGTTTTATTGCAACTTGATAAGCTCCACCTCCTTCATGTGACGAATACTTTAGGAAAAGTATTTGTCGTTGAACAGCTCTTAGAACTTCTCCAAAGACATCTTCAGTACGGCAGGTTGAGTACGTTTTACCGATTCTCACCAGTAATCTGCCTCTCCGCGCAATATAAAGGTAGCGAAGGGAACTTTTTGCTCCTCGGAGCATCCCAAGAAATCAAATATCTTGGTGATCTGCTTTATCCATGCTTCCGCCATAAGTAGTTTTGGCTCTCCCTTAAACTCCGGTGGTCCCAGCTCCTTGAACAATTTAGCGGTGACCGCACGAGAGTTTCCAGTGTTTTCACCTGTATTTTGGACAGGAGCCGCTCTCGCCTACTGTTGCATGAATTGCATAAAGCCCCTGAACATTTGATCAGTCATCATTTGGTTATTTTTGTTATTTGCATGAGAATTATCGCCTACCTGATTCACATTATCCTAATTATTGATATGTGGTGAATCAACGGTCGCTTGTGCTCCATTGCTATTCTCAAAATTCTCGGATATCATTTTCAGATACTGCCACAAAACAAAGGTTAATTGACATGTAACATATTATCCCTAAATTTTGACCGACCAATTAAATACCACATAAACTTAGGTAGGTCATACTAGCAAAGGAATTCCCCGTCTATCCCCTTATAGTACTATTCTTACATCATAGCCAGGGATCATATCCCTAAGCTTTGATATCAACTACGACGCCCCCAAAATTAGGTATACATCACCCATCTTGGGTCGTCAGATAAATGGTACAAAATTCAAATACAACTTACTAATACAACTGTCGTGTACAATACGACAAAACATAACTGTGAGTTTGAATACAATTATTGTCTACTAGAGATTATACAAACTCAAAAGGAGTCCTCATTAAAATTATTAACACACTATTTCACAGAATAGTGAGGACTACTAATGCTATCCTATGGACCGTCACTCCGTTCCCCGACTAGTCCCTGCCATGTTCTCATTTCCTGAAGAGAACAGTGAAAGAAAGGGTGAGCTCAACTAGCCCATTAAGACATATTATGACTAAGATAATGCAGAATAAATTATCGTTAGCCTTCAACAGTGTTAAACTGATAAAATATAACAACATCAAGTTTAACTGCAGCGAAACAAGCAATCCATTAAAAGAGTCAAGTAGAGAATAAAATCTACTATCTTTTATGATTTAAAAGGTTTTTCATGACTTTTATCGCTGAGACTCAGCTTAATAAATAATCCACATCATCGAATCACCTCTGCACTACGGCCAAGGATATTCTTTAGTATCACAATCACAAATTATCCATGCACTACAGCCAAGGACACTCGTGTATTCATTAATGGTCATGATCATGCCAACAATTGTTCATCAATGCACTACGGGCCAATGATAACTTTTACCACATCATTTATAACATTACGGTCATGGTTACACCGAATAATTCCTGGTCATAATCATACCAAGTCCATCTATGCATTACAGCCACAGATGACTTTCAACATAATATAAACATGAGGATGATGACAATGATATAAGAATTCAATAAAACAAGTTCAAGAATTAATTTATCCAAGAACTAATAATGTCCAAATTATCAACATGATACTGCTTTGTAGAGTAAAATTCAAGAATGATCAGAAGAATATTTCCATGAAAAGATACTGGATGAAGCGCAAATATCAAGGATATTCTACTAATTTCATGGAGTATAGAAGTCAAAACTTTAACCAACTGAGTATAATAAGAATGGAATAACAAAAGAAATCACCATGCATGTGGTACTTCGCATAGACAGGTTATTCCAATAGAATAATAATAACGGAACCAGGTCAGACAAAATTTGCACCGACAGGATGTTCCAACAGAATAATAAAGACAGAACCAGGTCCGGTGTAAAACACACAGACATGATGTTCCAACAGAATAATAATAAAGATGGAACCAGGTCCGGTATAAAACACACAGACATGATGTTCCAACAGAATAATAGAAAAAAGTCACCAAGTATAGGGTAAACCGCGTATACAGGTTATTTCAACAGAATAATAAGCAATGGTATAACAACAGTTCTCTTCATGAATAAGAAAGAATAACACCCCTTACATTAGTAGGAGATTGAATACTGCAGCAGTGTAGTAACAGAATACTCTTCTTCTTTCTTTGTTATTCTCTCTATACTTTCTCCCTCTATAGCTTGAATGAATTCGTGAAAAATAATGAAGCACTAGGCCTATATTTATAGAAGATTTCTAGCTTAGCACTTGAAATGTGAAAAGGCAAGTGGCTTGACGACTGGTGATGTGAAAAAAAAGTGGTTTAACGCCTGTAATGTGAAACGACAATTGGTTCGACGCTTGTAATATGAAACGGCAAGTGGTTTGACGTCTGGTAAAGGTAGTTACTATTGACGAAGGTAATTACTATTGACGAAGGTAATTACTATTGACGAAGGTAATTACTATTGATGAAGAGACTCTTAGATGATAACATATGGGTCCCCCCCCATAAAATAACCAAACTTACCACAAACGTCTCATAATAGACTCTTTATATACATCAAGGATTGAATAAATATTATCACAAATCATTTTATTTTTAATCAACACATATTTAGTCTTTCAACAATTATTAATCATTTATAACTTGTCGTCTTAATTATTGATTTAATAATATAACATATTATACAGATGATACTGTGACAATAATTGAATCAATAATATAAGAGATATGATGCAGCAATTATTGTAGCAATAATTGAGTATAGCTGAATGACTTCTCACGTAAGCATCAACAATCAATACTATGTGCTACTATACAACCACGTGTATTACTGTACTTTTACTACCGGGTAGTTCAATAGTTTTAACGGTATCACCTCCACCGTTATTTTTTATAGAAAGATAATTTTGTCATTTTCTAACTACGACAATACTTCCGTTGTGGGTTCCACCAATGATTGTGCCGTCGTACGAATATTTCCCAACAAAAAGAATATTCCCCGACCAAACGAATATTTTATAACAACTTGCTTAATTTGCAAAATTAATAAATATTACCCACAACTAATTATATCAAATTTACTCCATAATATTTAAAAATAATATTTATAAAAAATTCATCTTTATTTATAAAAGTTGGGGTCTTACATAAATTATCCTATTAATTTAAATTCGTAATTTAAAATTCTATCAATCATATTGACATATTTAAATCTTTACAATTTAAATTAATTTGCTTTTAATTACGTTCTTTGTGTGTGACCATATAGGTTATTATTACGTTGACAATAATTTTAAAATCATATTATAAAATTATAAACAGTGAGCGGCATCTAGTAATGCATCACTGTTACCCAAGTAATAATAAGATCGATGATTCGATACAACCTTTTCGTGACCAATATTTTAATGTAATTTAATCCTTTTAACCTTAATATCCTAGATTAAACTCGATTCATGGAATGTGTCATACTCTTCATAATTTAATCTGAGTTTTCTTGATTAATGAGAAGACTATATGAAACAAATCACTATTTGAGCATGGCCATGCATTTATAGTCCTACCCAATCAATAGGCCTATGGATATCACCCATAATATATAGGATGGTTCAATTCCATCTAGATCACTCATATTTCTCACACGATTCATGATGAACCCAATAATCACCTTTATAGTCCACCCTATTAAAGGTGACATTTGATGATATCAAAGTACATAAATTCTCGTGTAGTAATATAGCGATTTCAGGTCGGAGGACCATTACATCATTGTCACTATGAGAATTGCTAATGACACTTCGCATAATGCTCCATATAGAATTCTCATGGTTGGTCTGTCCAGTACATTTTTCTCTAACATTTACCTATGCATTGACTTAATATCTCATATATTTATGACCAATGAGATTTGGTCATCAGTCAATCCACATACTAGTCTCAATGCATCATTGTTGTCCCGTCAACAATGATACTCGACTAGGGACATTTAAGAACAATGATACTAATTGTAATTATATAATCTCATGTTCAAGTCACATACTTGAAACTATATAATTTGTATCACTATTCTAAGGAATTTTATTATGTTAACAATTATATTATGCAGTAAAAAAAACCATAATAAAACCATATATTTATTCAATCAAATATAATGCCAAAAAGTTAAGCAATTATATCAAATAATTGGCCTCTAGGGCATAAACTCTAACAGTCTCCCACTTGCACTAGAGCCAATCTCTCATGTATCTAATACCCATGGAACTAGTGTGACCGTCGTGCTTCTACTGCGACAAAGCCTTAGTCAGTGGATCTGCAACATTATCATCTGTTGGCACTCTTCCTATATGTACATCTCCTCTATCAATGATTTCACGGATGAGATTGTGAAACCCCAGATTTTATGAATAAAGATTTAAATTTATCAAAATATTTTTTAAATAGTATGGTGTGGATTTGATATAATGTTATAGTTGTGGGTAGTATTTATAAATTTTTCAAAGTATGCAAGTTGTTATAAAATATTCGATTGGTCGGGGAATATTCTTTTTGTCAGGGAATATTCGTACGACGGCACAATCATTGGTGGAACCCACAACGAAAGTATTGTCATAGTTAGAAAACGACAGAATTATCTTTTTATAAAAATAACGGCGAAAGTGTTACCGTTAAAACTGTTGAACTACTCAGTAGTAAAAGTACAGTAATATACGTGGTTGCATAGTAGCACACGGTATTGATTATTGATGCTTACGTAAGAAGTCACTCAGTTATACTCAATTATTGCTACAGTAATTGATGCATCATATCTCACATACTATTGATTGAATTATTGTCATAATATCATCTGCATAAAATGTTATTTTATTAAATCAATACTTGAGACGACAAAGTTATTCATATTATAAATTTCAATATTTACAATGTCTAGAAGTTCTGTCAAGGAGAGGTTTGGTCACCTAATTGCGCGCCAATAGGGAGAAATCCTTATTGGAAGCCCCCTCTTTCCTGGGAATGACCTGGTTGATAAATATTGTGAGTTATAATATTAATAATGAATGTTGTTCGGAGTTAAATTTGGAGACGCAGACGTGATATTTGAGTCCAGAACGAAGAAATTAGTAAAAATAATCTATAAACACAAAATTTTTCAGGATTCACATGATTAAACTATTGATTCACATTATTTACTATTAGGGGAGTTGGTGCAAGATTGATAATACTTGTAGGACTAAATTATAAATGAAAGAAAAGTTGGAGGTATTATACTGTAATTTTCAAGCCCCAAAACGTGCAATTATCGAAGCTATATTTTCCTATAAATAGAAGTTCATTCTTCCTTCATTTCTCACCAATTCACAAAAGCTTTAAAGCGATTATTATAGAGAGAAATTATAGAGAGAAAGAAGAAGAGAAATCTTCTACCTCATTATTCCAGTATCCAGTTTTTTCCAAGGTAGGGAAGATTATTTGTTGTACCTGTAGGGAGCATTATTTCTTTCTTATCTATGAAGAGAACTTCTGTTATTCCATTCTTTATTATTCTATTGGAATAACCTGTATACGCGAGCTACCCTATACTTGGTGAAATTATTCTGTTGTTCCATTCTTTATCATCCTGCTGGAACATCCTGTCTGTGCGTTCTACGCCGGACCTGGTTCCGTCTTTATTATTCTATTGGCATATCTTGTCTGTGCATTTTACGCCGGACCTGATTCCATCTTTATTATTCTGTTGGAATATCCTGTCTGTGCGTTTTACGCCGGACCTGATTTCATCTTTGTTATTCTGTTGGAATATCCTGTCTGTGCGTTCTACGCCAGACCTGATTTCATTTTTATTATGCTGTTGGAATATCCTGTCTGTGCGTTCTACGCCGAACCTAATTCCGTCTTTATTATTCTGTTGGAATATCCTGTTTGTGCGTTTTACGCCAGACCTGGTTTCGTCTTTATTATTCTGTTAGAATATCCTGTCTGTGCATTCTACGCCGGACCTGATTCTGTCTTTATTATTCTATTGGAATATCCTGTCTATGAGTTTTACGCCGGACCTGATTCCGTTATTTATTATTTTGTTGGAATAACCTGCCTGTGCGGTCTATCGCATGCCTGGTGATTTCTTTTGTTATTCCTTTCCTTATTATACTCAGTTGGTTAAAGTTTTGACTTCTATACTCCATGAAATTAGTGGAATATCCTTGATATTTGCGCTTCATCCAGTATCTTTTCATGGAAATATTCTTCTGAGCATTCTTGAATTTTACTCTACAAAGCAGTATCATGTTGACAATTTGGACGTTATCAGTTCCTGTATAAAATAATTCTTGAACTTGTTTTATTGAATTATTATATCATTGTCATCATCCTCATGTTTATATTTTGTTGAAAGTCATCTGTGGCCTATAGTGCATAGATGGACTTGGTATGATTATGACCAGGGATTATTCGGTGTAATCATGACCGTAATGTTACAAATGATGTGGTAAAAGTCCTCATTGGCCCGTAGTGCATTGATGGATAGTTGTTGGCATGATCATGACCATTAATGAATACACAAATATTCTTAGCCCGTAGTGCATGGATAATTGTGGTCATGATACTAAAGAATATCCTTGGCTGTAGTGCATGGGTGATTCGATGATGTGGATTATTTATTAAGCTGAGTCCCAACGATAAAAGTGATGAAAAACCTTCTAAATCATAAAAGATAGTAGATTTTATTCTCTACTTGACTTTTTTAATGGATTGCTTGTTCCGCTGTAGTTAAACTTGATGGTTGTTATATTGTATCAGTTTAACACTGTTGAAGGCTAACGATAATATATTTTGCATTATCTTAGTCATAATATTTCCTACTGGGCTTAGTTGAGCTCACCCTTTTACTTTTATTGTTCTCTTCAGGAAATGAGAACGTAGCAGGGACTAGTCGGGGAACGGAGTGATGGACCAGATGATAGCATTAATAGTCCTCACTATTCTGTGAAATAGTGTAATAATAATTATAATAAGGACTCCTTTTGAGTTTGTATAATCTCTTGTAGACAATATTTGTATTCAAACTCACAGTTTATGTTGTCATATTGTACACGACAGTTGTATTATTAAGTTGTATTTGAATTTATGTACCATGTAAGTGGTGACCCAAGATGGGTGACGTATACATAATTTTGGGGGCGTCACAGTTGGTATCAAAGCTTAGGGATATGATCCCTGGCTAAGATGCGAGACTAGAACTAGGAGGGGAGAGACGGGGAATTCCTTCGCTAGTATGACCTACCTAAGTTTATTTGGTATTTAATTGGTTGGTCAGAGTATATGGATAATATGTTGTATGTTAATTAACCCTTATTTTCTGGCAGTATTTGAAAATGACATCCGAGAATGTTGAGAATAACAATGGAGCACAGGAGACCGTTGAGTCTCCACTAATCAATAAATAGGACAATATGCAACAGGATGGCGATAATCTTCTTGTAAACACCAACACTAATCAATTTACGAATGAAGGTACATTTAGGATCTTTTTAGAATTCATGCAACATCAGGCGAAGGCCACTCCCGTTCATAATACAGGAGTAAACAATGGCAACCCACAGTTTGTCACCGCTAAGCAATTCAAGGAGCTGGGACCACCGGAGTTTTTTGGAAAGCCATAACCACTTAAGGCAGAGATGTGGTTAAAGCAGATCACCAAGATATTTGATGTCTTGGGATGCTCCGAGGGGCAAAAAGTTCCCTTTGCCACCTTTATGTTGCGTGAAGAGGCAGATCACTGGTGGGAATCTGTAAAACATACCCAGCCTAACGCACTCAAGATGTTTTGGGAGAAGTTCCAAGAGTTATTCAACGACAAGTACTTTCTCGAAAGTATTCGTCACATGAAGGGTGGAGTTTATCAAGTTGGAAAAAAACAATATGATCGTGTCGCAATACGAGGCTAAATTTGCGGATTTATCCCGGTTTGCATCCCATTTGGTCGATAATGAGGAGCGAATGATGCGAATGTTTTTAAGAGGTTTGAAGCCGGAGATACGCCAATATCTTATTTCTCATAAACTGTGTTTGTATTCAGATGTTGTAAATAGGGCTCAGTTAGTGGAGCGCGATAACGAGTCAACGCAACCAAAAGAGAGCAGCCGGCAAAATGATAATACCGGTGATAACAGTCATCAAAGCGGTGACAATAACCATGGAGGGAATCAACATGCCAAAAATGGTAACCACTTCGGTGGTAATCATGGTCAAAACAATAATAATGGACATTTCAAGAAGAGGAGATTCAACAATGATGGAAAGACGTCTGCACCAGAACCCGTTGTTAAGGAAGGAGAACGACCACCTATCACATGCTTCAAATGCGGAGGGGAGGGACACATCTGTCCAAACTGCGCGATGTCGTCCAAAACATGTTATAATTGTGGAAGAGAAGGTCACTTAGCCCGATTTTGTCATTCATCGAAGACAATTTCAGCTAGGATGGAGGCACCAAAGGCCGTCCCAGAAAAGTCAAAACTGGTAGTTTAAGAGAGAAAGTTTTTTTCCGTGACGAGGAACCTGAATAAAATTATCACGGGTATGTTAGTCATAAACTCTTGTGAAGTCTATACCGTGTTAGATACCAGTTCTACTCACTCTTTTATTTCACCTAGTTGTGTTTAATGTTTGAATTTAACTCCGGAGAAGTTAGATTTTGATTTATCTGTTGAAACTCAGTTGGGAGAAACCTTCATTACCTCCACTATTTATAAATATTGTTTAAATCAACACTTTCACGTTACCTGTCAATCGTATATCTTTGAAAATAGTTTCCTTTGATGTGATTTTAGGAATCAATTGGTTAACTACTCATCATGTTTTTCGTAAGGTTGTTAGCTTTCATATTCCTAACCAATCTGTTATGCGAATTCAAGAAACCAAATCACTAAAGTCAATCATGGTCATATCAAGCCATAAGTAAAGAGCCTCGGTCCTTTTGTTGTTGACTTCCTTGTGCGGAATGCATCGAAGCCAGACTTTTTGTAGGTGACGCTGTGAATGACGATGGCAAGTTGATAAGTATCAATGTGACGTGTTACCCAAGTCTTGGATGAGAGTCATAGTTTTGAATGATATTTCTATTGTTAATAAATTTCCTTACGTATTCTTGAAGACTTCTTAGCCTACCCCTAGAGCGAGAAATCGAATTTTGTATTGACCCCAGTACAAAACCCATTTTTAAAACTCTCAAATATTTCTTCAACTAAAATGAACGTAACATGCGCCAAAGACGTTGGCTCGAGCTGTTGAAGATGACGATCGTACCATTCAATACCATCGTTGGAAAGCGAACGTGATAGCTGACGCGTTGAGTAGAAGATCGTATGCGTTTACGAGTGCGATATTGTTAACACAAAGACCCATTTCGTACGACTTACAAATGATGAAGATAGAGTTAAAGACTCTAGGAACCCACGTGAAGATAACGAATATATGATTGGAATTAACTTTAATTGATAAAGTTAAATCCGCTCAAGCTACACAACCAGAGCTGATGAATGAAGAAGGTTCAAGAGGGCGTTATTTTAGAAGTAAGAATCGACGAAGAGAGGAAATCTCAACCCTCAATTTAATTGGCCCATTTGAAATCCTCGATCGAGTAGGAACTGTGGTCTATATACTCGTTTTACCGCCAAGTATGTCGCGTATTCATAACGTTTTTCACGTATCAATGTTACGTAAATATGTGGACGACCTGAACCATATTATTAAATTAGAACTAGACGATATAGCAGAAGATTTAACGTATGAGGAGATACGTGTTAAAATCTTGGATAAGAAGGATCGTATTCAACACTCAAAGGTTATACCTCAAGAGTTAGAATCTGAAATGAAGTCAAGGTATCCTCACCTCTTTGCCATATCAAGTGCGTACGTAAATTTTGAGGGCGAAATTTCATAAGGAGGGGAGATTGTGTAACCCCAAATATTATGAATAAAGATTTAAATTTATCGAAATATTTTTTTGAATATTATGGTGTGGATTTGATATAAAGTTATAGTTGTGGGTAGTATTTATAAATTTTTCAAAGTATGCAAGTTGTTATAAGATATTTGATTGGTCGGGGAATATTCTTTTTGTCGGGGAATATTCGTATGACGGCACAATCATTGGTGGACCCCACAACGGAAGTATTGTCGTAGTTAGAAAATGACAGAATTATCTTTTTATAAAAATAACGGCGGAAGTGTTACCGTTAAAACTGTTGAACTACTCGGTAGTAAAAGTATAGTAATACACGTGGTTGCATAGTAGCACATGATATTGATTATTGATGCTTACTTAAGAAGTCACTCAGTTATACTCAATTATTGCTACAGTAATTGCTGCATCATATCTCTCATACTATTGATTGAATTATTGTCACAGTATCATCTGTATAAAATGTTATTTTATTAAATCAATACTTGAGATGACAAATTTATTCATATTATAAATTTCAATATTTACAATGTCTAGAAGTTCTGTCAAGAAGATGTTTGGTCACCTAATTGCGCGCCAATAGGGAGAAATCCTTATTGGAAAGCCCCTCTTTCCTGGGAACGACCTGATTGATAAATATTGTGAGTTATAATATTAATAATGAATGTTATTCGGAGTTGAATTTGGAGACGCAGACGCTATATTTGAGTCCGGAACGACGAAATTAGTAAAAATAGTCTATAAACACAAGAATTTTCGGGATTCACTATTTGGTCAAAAAGTCAACAGTTAAATTTTTCGGAAAAAGTCAAACTTCGAAATTTCAAAATTTATATTTTTGATAAAAATAATTTTATTATGTTGGAATTGTTTGTGTTAGTGAAAATCGACATTTATACCGATGATAATTGATGTCTAGGGGTTATATTTATAAATCGGATAATTTATCAGATAAATGAGCAATTAATTGCTGCTAATTCACATGCTTATATAAATATTTGTTCACATATGTGTACTATTGAATCACATTATTTACTATTAGGGGAGTTGGTGCAAGATTGATATACTTGCATGACTAAATTAAAAATGGAGGTATAGATGGAGGTACGATACTGAAATTCGTATTTTTCACATGATTATACTATTGATTCACATGATTGAACTATTGATTCACATTATTTACTATTAGGGGAGTTGGTGCAAGATTGATACTACTTGTAGGACTAAATTATAAATGAAAGAAAAGTTAGAGGTATTGTACTGTAATTTTTGAGCCCCAAAATGTGCAATTATCGAAACTATATTTTCCTATAAATAGAATCTCATTCTTCCTTCATTTCTCACCAATTCACAAAAGCTTTAGAGCGATTATTATAGAGAGAAATTATAGAAAGAAAGAAGAAGAGAAATTTGCTACATCACTATTACAGTATCCAATTTTTTCCAAGGTAGGGAATATTATTTGTTGTACATGTAGGGAGTATTATTTCTTTCTTATCTATGAAGAGAACTTCTGTTATTCCATTCTTTATTATTCTATTGGAATAACCTGTATACGCGAGCTACCCTATACTTGGTGAAATTATTCTGTTGTTCCATTCTTTATCATTCTGCTGGAACATCCTGTCTGTGCGTTCTACGCCGGACCTGGTTCTGTCTTTATTATTCTATTGGAATATCCTGTCTGTGCATTTTACGTCGGACCTGATTCCATCTTTATTATTCTATTGGAATATCCTGTCTGTGCGTTCTACGCCGGACCTGATTCCGTCTTTATTATTCTGTTGGAATATCCTGTCTGTGCGTTCTATGCCGGACCTGGTTCCGTCTTTATTATTCTGATGGAATATCCTGTCTGTGCGTTCTACGCCGGACCTGATTCCATCTTTATTATCCTGTTGGAATATCCTGTCTGTGCATTTTACGCTGGACCTGATTCCGTTATTTATTATTCTGTTGGAATAACCTGCCTGTGCTGTCTATCACATGCCTGGTGATTTCTTTTGTTATTCCATTCCTTATTATACTCAGTTGGTTAAAGTTTTGACTTCTATACTCCTTGAAATTAGTGGAATATCCTTGATATTTGCGCTTCATCCAGTATCTTTTCATGGAAATATTCTTCTGAGCATTCTTGAATTTTACTCTACAAAGCAGTATCATGTTGACAATTTGGATGTTATCAGTTCCTGTAGAAAATAATTCTTGAACTTGTTTTATTGAATTATTATATCATTGTCATCATCCTCATATTTATATTTTGTTGAAAGTCATTTGTGGCCTATAGTGCATAGATGGACTTGGTATGATTATGACCAGGGATTATTCGGTGTAATCATGACCGTAATGTTACAAATGATGTGGTAAAAGTCCTCATTGGCCCTTAGTGCATTGATGGACAGTTGTTGGCATGATCATGACCATTAATGAATACACAAATATTCTTGGCCCGTAGTGCATGGATAATTGTGGTCGTGATACTAAAGAATATCCTTGGTCGTAGTGCATGGGTGATTCGATGATGTGGATTATTTATTAAGCTGAGTCCCAACGATAAAAGTGATGAAAAACCTTCTAAATCATAAAAGATAGTAGATTTTATTCTCTACTTGAATCTTTTAATGGATTGCTTGTTCCGCTGCAGTTAAACTTGATGGTTGTTATATTGTATCAGTTTAACACTGTTAAAGGCTAACGATAATATATTTTGCATTATCTTAGTCATAATATTTCCTACTAGGCTAGTTGAGCTCACCCTTTTACTTTTATTTTTCTTTTCAGGAAATGAGAACGTAGCAGGGACTAGTCGGGGAACGGAGTGATGGACCAGATGATAGCATTAGTAGTCCTCACTATTCTGTGAAATAGTGTAATAATAATTATAATAAGGACTCCTTTTGAGTTTATATAATCTCTAGTAGATAATATTTGTATTCAAACTCACAGTTTATGTTTTGTCGTATTGTACACGACAGTTGTATTATTAAGTTGTATTTGAATTTATGTACCATGTAAGTGGCGACCCAAGATGGGTGACGTATACCTAATTTTGGGGGCGTCACAGAGATGGTACCGCCTAAGTATAAGCTTGGATCGTTGGTGAGATCTAGGTTCCTTAGCTTGTGCAATGGCTCCATTATTATCACAGTATAGAGCAACCGGATCAACAATGGTTGGAACAACACCAAGTTCAATGATGAACTTTTTAATCCATACAACCTCCTTGGCTTCACTAGAAGCAGCAATATACTCAGCCTCTATTGTAGAATCAGCTACTGTCTCTTGCTTCGAACTTTTCCAGCTAACAGCACCAGCACCACCATTAAGGCAAAACAAAAAACCTGACTAAGAACACATCCTAACCCTTTGCCTGAAGCATCGCTGTAAATAACAAATCCATCTAAACCAGACGGTATTGTCAGAACAGGTGCCGAAATGAGTCTCCTCTTAAGCTCTTGGAAACTCTTCTCGCATTCCTCGCTCCATACAAATTTGATATCTTTCCGAGTCAGCTGAGTTAACGGGGTAGCAATTCGAGAAAATCCTTCCACGAATCTCCGATAATAACCAGTTAAGCCCAGAAAGCTACGTACTTCGGTCACCGTCTTCGGTTGCTCTCAACTTTGTAATGCTTCAATCTTCGTCGGGTCAACAGGTGCTCCATGTTTTGACACAACGTGCCCAAGGAATGCTACTTCCTCATACCAGAACTCGCATTTCTTTAACTTAGCATAAAGCTTGTTTTCACAAAGCCTTTGGAATACCAGCTTCAAATGGTGCTCATGATCTTCACGGCTTTTGGAATATATGAGGATGTCATCAATAAAGACAACAATGAACTGATCCAAATAATCCTTGAATACTCGGTTCATCATATTCATGAAAGTCACAGGAGCATTAGTCATTCCAAAAGACATGACTAAGAATTCATAACGCCTGTATCGAGTTCTGAAGGCAGTCTTTGTAATATCCTCAGTTCTGATCTTCAACTGATGATATCCAGAATGAAGATCAATTTTTGAAAAGAATTGTGCTCCTTGCAACTGGTCAAACAGGTCATCAATACGAGATAGCGGATACCTTTTCTTGATAGTGACATGGTTTAATTCCCGATAGTCAATACAAAGTCGCATACTCCCGTCTTTCTTCTTTATAAATAAAATAGGAGCACCCCAAAGAGATGTACTAGGACGAATAAAACCTATGTCAAATAACTTCTGTAGTTGGACCTTTAACTCCTGAAGTTCAATAGGAGCCATTCGATACGGGGTTTTAGAAATGGGCTTTGTACCAGGTTCAAGATCAATAAAGAATTCAACTTCACGTTTTGGGGGTAGACCGGGAAGTTCTTCAGGAAAAATGTCAGGAAAGTCAATAACAACAGGAATATTATTCAAATCCATAACATGGGCTAAGAAAACTTGACATCCATTTTTTAATAAATGAATAAATTTATGACTTAATATAACAGTCATTGATTTTAATGGCTTAGTTGCTTGAATTCGCACAACAGGTTGGTTAGGAATATGAAAACTAACAACTTTACGAAAACAATCAATTTTGGCATGATGAGTAATTAACCAATCAATCCCTAAAATCACGTCAAATGAAAGTATCTTTAAAGAGATAAGGTTAACATGTAAGGTGATGGTGCCAGCTTGGATCAAACAAGATTTATAAACAGTGGATGTGATGAAAGTTTCTCCTAACAGAGTCTCCACAGATAGGTCACAGTCTAATTTCTCTGAAGTCAAGTTTAAACGTTGACCACAAGCAGGAGAGATAAATGAATGGGTAGCACCGGTATCTAGTAATGTATAAAATTCGCAAGAATTTATCATTAGCTTACCTGTGATCACCTCGTTTGGGTTCCTTGCATTTTGACTAGTCATGACAAACACTCTTCCAGGAACCGTTGACTTTGACTTTTCTGGGACAACCTTTTAAGTCACCATCCCCGCTGGACTTGGTTTCGCTACCGTACAATCTCGAGCGATATGTCCTTCCTTTCCATAATTATAGCATACCTTGAACTGTTGTGGGCAGTTTGGACTGATATGTCCATCTTTCTCGTATTTATAGCATATGACCGGTGGTCGTTCTCCTCCTTTGGAACCAGCTGGTGCTGATGTGACGACCCCGAATCCATGTCCTAATTCACCTCGAATCCGATTCGATCATTCTATACAAGTATTACTATTTACGGAAGATATAAACATAAATTGTTTATACATTACATTACACACTATTCTCCAAGGTCGAGTAACCTTAACTTATACATAATTCATAACTGTCTAACACATAACATCATTATTAAACTATACTATTACAAAACTAATCGCGCACATTAACTTTAAGCTGACACTGTCTTTAACCTTTCCTTGTATCCGACGCATTCGCCTTAATCTGCAATGTTTTATCATGATATAGCAAGGGTGAGCATGAAAGTTTCCCAATAAGTTTAAATTTAACAATATAATGATATATCATGATTGAAATAATTTGAATAATTGGCTGGCTATAATTTAACAATATAATTGTGAACTAGCAGGAACAAATTTATGACTGAACAAGTATTATACATGAACAAATATATCTGAACCAACTGGTAATGAAGGTGATCAACCTTTCATACCTGACTTATACATGCAATATGTACAGAGTACAATTCATGGCAACCAGCAATGATTAACCATATGCTTATCCGAATAAAACACTCTTATTAGAGTTAAATAAAACAAACTTACCTGAACCGTTGATTACCGCAACACAATTTATATCGCCTTATCCGAAGACCTAATATTAGTAATATAGATCTCCAATATTTCAATAATATCATCACAATACAATACTATTATATATATATATATATATATCTATATATATATATATATATATATATATATACATAGAATAACCTAAACACACAACAAATAACACATAACCCTATCCGTCTACAACACACATAGGACTCAGTATCAAGTCAAACTATTGTAGTTTGAGTTGAACCCGACACAAAACTGACACCCCGACGGTCTAGTCTGATAATATTTCGAGTTTAAGTTTAATTAAACTTTGCCTAACACTTAACAATTATCTCAGATAATTTTAATATCAGTCGAAATATTTTTCAAAGTCTCGTAATTATTTTTAAATAATTATTACTATTTATCATAAATTTTTGATCATTAATATCGTATTTAAATGAATTAAATACCACGTAATTATTTTATCATTAATATTTATTTATTATCAAATATTAATGAAATACATGTCATAATATTATAATATATTAAAAATATATCAAAGTATTTTTAACACCTTAAAATCATATTTATATGATTTTTTAAATAGTCAAATTCATTAACCGCTAATTGCTTTTAATATTAAAATATTAATATTTTTATGAAAAAATATCAAAAGTTATATTTTATAAGTCAAAATATTTTTATAACATTTAAATCATTTTTATATGATTTACAAATCATTTATTCTATTTTTCCACAATTTATTTAATATAGTTATTAAATAAACTAATTATCATTAATATTGATTAATTAATGAATTTCCTCATAAAATATTAAAAGTCACTTAAAATAACTTAAAATATTTTATTATAACAGATTATTATTTTTCATGATTTTTCATGTCTTTAAATCATTTTTAAATAATTTATTTAATATTATAATTAAATAAATTAAATACCATTTATATTCCAAAAATATTAAATATTTATGAAATATACTCAAAATAATTAAAAACTATTTTTTAGAATTTAAAATAATTTTTCAGAATTTATTATGTATTTTTAATAATTAAAATCTATTTTTATCTATTTTTAAATAATTTCTGGAATTTCAGAACTTAGAAAATAAATAAACTGTCGCTAAATGGCTATAGCGACACTTTCTGTCGCTATAGGTGTTCTTGGCCTCAAGAACACTGACAAGGCAGTGTTTAAGGGTGCACGTTTGACCACTTATAATAATCCAATCTGATCATGTTCTGGGTTATCTAAAACTTTGTTATTTTAGTATTAATGTCCCACTACAATATCCAACCAACACTTTGGTTAAACAACATCACGACAAGGAGATCAAAGCCTCCAAAGTTGATGTCAGGAACAATCTGGGTTTTCTGGGCCCAGACAGTTTCGAGTACCTACTTTGATGCTCGATTATATATATGTTCTGGTCTTTGTTCATGTGGTTTGATGGTTTAAACATGTAGTAATAGTGTCAAGGTACAACAAAAATTCAACAGATCAACTTAACATCATCAAAACAGTAAGATCTATGTCAGTCAAACTATGTCAGAAAAATCGAATATGAAGTTTCTGGGTTTTTTTTCCAGATTTTGACAAAACTGGTGGTCAAGGCTAATTTGACCCTGTATAACATTTAGTTTATGTATGATATGGGTGATATAAAACTCTGTATTGTAGTCCTTATATCAGACTACAAGTGAAGTACACAAACATGGCCCAATAACCGGTCAGAAGCAAGATCTGAGGCCTTGAACTTCTTGTCAGACGTTACTGAAATTCTGGGTTACCCAGAAGCTTACTCCCATGATCGGTCAACGCGGTTTGACCGATCGTAACATGAAATCTAAATCCGATCGGACCATGATTCAAGTTCTAGACTAAATACCACATGGCAGAGAACAAGTCCAAAACATAAAACACACATAACGATTAACACACAAGAATCTACGAGCTCTGATATTGGCTTGTCAGACAACAAAATTAGGGTTCTTGACCAGTTTTAAAATTTTGATTTTCGTGCCTCTAGATGTTATGGATCCTTGATCCAACAACCCAGATCACTCAAAAACACCCTCTAACACATTTCAAACCAACCAATTTCAACTTTTAACATCAAATCAAAAGATTTTAAAAATTAGGGTTTATACCTATTTCTAACTTGATTTTTAATTTCTGATCTTTGATCTTGTTCTTGACTTGCTATTAACTGATCATGGTTCATCTTTTCTCTCTCTAAAACTCTATATCCCGAATTTCTAGAGAGAGAAGGGTTAGGAGAAAAATGAAATATAAAGTGAGCATGTTTCTCTCTCTAATATATTTATTTGACTTGCATGTTATGTTATGGCTGACAAATTCGGCAGAGATAGATGATATTGATCACATGCTATGCTCAGGGTTGGTCACCAACTCACGCTAGGGCAAGATTTACAAGCTAAGTCATAATAAACCCTTAGGGTTTAGGGTTTGGTTAGGGTTAGGAAAATTTAGTGTTTAGGGTTTAAAACATTTAGGGTTTATAATTTAATTTCTAAAATTTTCAATTTAGGTTTTCAAAAATAGAAAATTAATATTTCTAAATTATAATTAGAATTTTCTAATTATATTAAAATTTCTTAATCATAATTTAAATCTCGCTAATTAGGATTAGTATTTCCTAATTAAAATCGCTAATTTAGCATAATGGGTTAAAATAGTCATTAGGGTTTATAAACCACTAATTAGGGTTTCTAATAGAAAAATAAATCTTCTAATTTAGAAATTAAATTTTTATAATTAGATTAGGGTTTTCAAATTACTTAACTTGCAAATTAGAATTAATATATTCTAATTAACATTAAAGTATTAAATTAACACTTAGGTATTTCCCTATTTACAAATTAGGGTTTTAAATCTGTAATTGGAGTTTCAAATTTAGAATTAGGGTTTTGTAACCAATTTGTTAAGATTAACCCTTATTAATCCTATAATTATTTACACTTATGCCATTAAGTTCCCGATTTAGGGTTTTATGTACCGAATTAGGGTTTTGGATTCCCGGAACTGAAATTAGGGTTTTCAGAACCGATTTCTAGGATTTCTTGTTAAACGCTAGGGTTTTGTAACTTAACGTTAAAGTTCTTAATATATAATTAGGTTTTGTTATAGATATCATTTATCTGGTCAACCCTTGACCCTTAACCACATACTGTACACATATACACAAAACATAAACGCTTATTCCCTTAATCCTGAATAATTCACCTAAATCCTTTACAGAATTTTGAAATCCTCAATATTCATTCTTAAAAATATTAAACGCATACACTAATTTTCTACCTAAGTTCTAATTTTGAACCTTAAATCAATTAATAAAAATTTTAAAAATATTCAAAATTCTCGGGTTGTCACAGCTGACGTCTTCACATTGTCATTGTAGAATCTCCTTTTTTTAAAATCTCCCCCCGACTCGCTTTTTCTATTCTCATGGCCATGATTACCACCAGAGTGGTTGCCGCTCTTGTCCGTATTCTTCTTTATCTACTGGTTATCGTTGTTCTGATGACTACTGTCACCGGTATGATCCTGGTTGTGGTCCCTCGGTTGACCGTACTCGTTATCTCGCTCTAATAATTGAGCCTGTTGACAACATCTGAATAGAGAGAAAATTTATGAGAAATGGGATATTGACGTATGCCGGGTTTCAAATCTCTCAGAAACATTCGCATCATACGTTCTTTATTCTCCACCAAATGAGGTACAAACCTGGATAACTCCGCGAACTTTGCCTCGTACTGGGACACCGTCATGTTGTTTTGTTCTAGTCTAATAAACTCTACCTCCTTCATATGATGAACACTTTCAGGAAAGTATTTGTCATTGAACAGTTTCTGAAATGTCTCCCAAGACATGCTGAGCGTGGCTGGATGGGTACGCTTCACAGATTCCCACCAGTAATCTGCCTCATTACGGAACATAAAAGTGGCGAATGGAACTTTCTGTTCCTCCGTGCAATACAAGACATCGAATATCATGGTAATTTGCTTGACCCACGTCTCCGCCTTAATCGGATCCGGCTTTCCCCAGAATTCTGGTGGTCCCAACTCTTTGAACTGCTTGGCTGTGACCAGCTGTGCGTTGCCATTGTTTCTTCCTATATTTTGAACAGGAATTTCTTCGTCTGGTTTTGTATGAACCGCAAAAAGCTTCTAAACATTTCATCGTTCATCGTCTGCTCAGTGGTGTTGTTTACAGGAGGAACATTGCCAGCCTGTTGCACGTTCTCCTCGTTGGTGAGTACAAACGTCTCCACGGTCTCATTTACTCCACTGTTAACATTCTCAGTTGCCATTCTTAAATACTGCCATAAAACAAGGGTTAATTAAATAAATTAACAAATCACATAATACCCCTATATTATGACCGACCAACAAATAACCTTAGGTAGGACACATTAGCGAAGGATTTACTCGTCTCTCCCCTCCTAGTTCTATTCTCCGATCTCCGCCAGAGATCATATCCCTAAGTTTTGATACCAACAGTGACGCCCCCAAAATAGGTATACAACACCCATTTTGAGTCGTCAATAACATGGTACAGAAACAGCTACAACTTTATTAATACAACATAAAAACTGTGAGTTTAAATACAAATATTTCCATCTAGACAATATTCATACCCAAATAAGTCCTCATTACCATTATTGGTACAATATTTTACAAAAATGGTAAGGACTACTAAAACAACTTCCTATAACCTTCATTCCATACCCCGAATAGTACTCGCTACATTCTCGCCTCCTGAGAAGAAAAATGGAACAAAAAGGAAAAGGGTGGGCTCAACTAGCCCAGTAAAGAATATTATGACTAAGATAACATAGAACAAATTATCGTTAGTCTTCAACAGGGAAAAATCTAATAGAATACAATAGACAACCAGTTTTAAATCAATATTCGCAGCGGAAATAATAATTCATTAGAAGAGTTAAGTAGAGAATGCAATCTACTATCTTCTATATATGAATTTAAAAGTTTATCGTCGATATTTTATCCCTGTAACATTAATCAATATATATCTAGAATTAAATATTCATTTTTGTACTACAGGACAAAGATATTCATCAGTTTGTCATGTTCATCTAAACATCTGTTCATCTGTACACTACAGGCGAAAGATAATCAGTAATATCGTAATTTAGGACTGAGGATGATGAAAAATATTTTAAAGAAAACGAATCCAGTGAAACAAAAGAATAAATATTAAGGATTCGTATTTCAGCTATTCCATGTCCAAAAATACCTCATAAATAATCATAGTGGAGTAAAACTCAAGAATGATCAAAACATGGATACAATCAAAGCTAGTATCCATAATAGATATTTTGGACGAAAAACAAAAATTTAATTTTTTTGTGAATAGTGCCGTATACGTGAATAGTAACTCCGACACAAAAATTTCTAAATTTGATAAAAAGTTCAAACCAATATTTCGGCATAATGATATTGAAGAAAATAATATCATTTAAGAAGAAAATAAAATCCCTTACCTCAGAAAGACAGTACTTCTGACTGGAATACTGGATATAGTGCTGAAGGAAACTTGCACCGTATAACAACACTCAAAGTATCAAATTACTCACAAGAATACGCTCGATAATATAGAGAGAGAAAGATAGAGAAAACTTTAGTTTCTGGTGTGATTTTCAATTCTAACCTAAGCACCCTATTTATAGGAAAATGCTTAGAACACCAAAGCAGAAAATTTATAATAATAATATATTTATAAATAAATTCACGCATACCTCTTGAAAACTTGAATTCAGCTACCAAAGTAGCCCACCATAATGACAAAAACGTTTTTCTAACAAAAAATATTTAAAACTTCCAAAAAATGATAATCAATTAATCCGGAACTTCAATAATTCATAATAAATAGCCTTTTATCAGAAAAATTCGATACTTATGTCTTTTTCATAGGAAATTCTATTATCTACAACTTTGCAGAAGAAAGTTTTTTCAAATTCCAAACAGAAATTGACCAAAATTCACAAACGGGTGATTTTACAGGCTATAATCAAATTTCAGTCAAGAAATGAGATCCACCGACACACAAAACATGTGTTAATCATTTAATACAACAAAAATACTCTTTCTCCTCATATACTCATATATCCCATATTCATTGTAAAAATATCACCATTATTATATTATTAAAATATAATAATATATTTAAATGAATTATTTTATCAGAAAAAGATAAAATATTAATTTTCAACAATTGTCACATTAAAAAAATTTCTCCATCTATATCTAGATAAAATCAATATTTTTCTCATCATATAAATCAATAATTAATTATTCATAAATAATATTACAGAATCACAATACTGACAACCAGGCCGTTCCTAGGAAAGAGGGGGCTTTCCAATAAGGATTTCTCCTTACTGGCGCGCAATTAGGTGACCAAACCTCTCCTTAGACAGAACTTTCTAAACATTACCAATAATGTTATCTAATAATATTATTCATATAATATGAATTATTGCTCCGATATTGGAAAATACTGTGTAGTGACAATTATTGAAACAACAGTAATATAAAATATCTACGTAGCAATTATTGAATCAATAAAATAAAATATTGAACAATAATTAATGTAACAATTATTGAGTAGTGTCTTCTTACGTAAGAATCAATAATTGGTACAATACCGCGTGCTACTGTATTTTAACCACCGAGTATTTCAACAGTATTAACGGTAATAAAAACGCCATTATTTTTAAACAACTTATTTTTTTCGTTTTCTTCATCCAATCGCTTTCCGTTATGGGGCCCACACAAGGTTGTGCCGTCGTACGAATATTCCCCGACAGTAAGAATATTTTACGACCAAATGAATATTCCCCGACAACAAAGAATATTTTATAACCACTTGCTTATTTGAAATATTTGCGTATTTTACCCATAACTAACCACATTAATCAAATCAACCCTTAATATTTCAGAATAATAAATAGAGAAAATTAAATTTCATTTATTAATAATTTGGGGTCTTATACGTAGTGCATGGATAATTTGTGATCGTAATACTAATGAATATTCTTGGCCGTAGTGCAGGGATGATTCGAGGATGTGGATTATTTATTAAGCCGAGTCTCAGCGATAAAAGTGATGAAAAACCTTTAAAATAATAGAAGATAGTAGATTTTAGACTATGCATGACTCTTCTAATGGATTGCTTGTTCCGCTGCAGTTAAACTTGATGTTTATTATATTTTATCAGTTTAACATTGTTGAAGGCTAATGATAATTTATTCTGTATTATCTTAGTCATAATATTTCTTACTGGGCTAGTTGAGCTCACCCTTTGCTTTCATTGTTCTCTTCAGAAAATGAGAATATAGCTGGGATTAGTCGGGGAACGGAGTGACGGTCCATATGTTTGCAATAATACTCTTCAGGAAATGAGAATATTCTGTGATAATAAATGTATTGAGGACATATTTTGAGTTTGAATACTGTCTAGAAGACAATATTAGTATGAAAACTCACAGCTCATGTTGTATATTTAAGTTTGTATTTGTATTTTGTACCATTTATTTGACGACTCTGAATGTGTGATGTATACCTCTTTTGGGGGTGTCACACATAAGAAATATATAAACAATGAGAAGGGTCTCCAAATTTTGGAATTGAATTTTATTTATTTTATTTGTATTATATTATTTATATTAATTATATTTTATTTTATTTATTTTAATTAAATATTATATTATTTATAATATTAAATTTATTTTATTTTATTTTATTTTGTTATTAAATTTTATTTATTTTATTTGTATTATATTATATTACTTAATATAATATAATATAATATTTTTTTATTATATCTGATTTAAGTTATTTCATTTAGTTTTATTTTATTTTTTACTACATTATATTATATTATTTATTTTATTTTAATAAATAATTTTTTATTTTCATTAATTTCTTTTAGTGCTAATATACTAAGTAAATGGTACTTAGTTTATTTTAATATTGGGAAACATAAGTAATATATAAACATGGAGGAAGGCCTCCAAATTTTGGAATTGATGAATTTTATTTATTTTATTTGTATTATATTATTTATATTAATTAATTAAACATAATTTATTTTATTTTATTTTATTATATATAATTAAATATTATATTATTTATAATATTTAATTTATTTTATTTTATTTTATTTGTATTATATTATATTTTATTACTTAAATAAATATAATTAATTTTATTTTTTATTTATTAGATCTGATTTAAGTTATTTGATTTAGTTTTATTTTATCTTCTTTAATTTATTTTGTATTACATTATATTATATTATTTAATTTATTTTATTTTGGTTTCTTCTTTTTATATTATTAAATTTAAAATATTTTAATTAATTTATTTGGCCTTTAAAATAATATATTATCTTATATTATATTATTTTAATTTAGTTTATGTTATATAATATATCCAATATTTTTTAGTAGTTTGAAACTAAGTAAATACTACTTAGTTAAATTCAACATTGTAAACTAATTAAAATACATAAATTAATATAACAAAGGAGGGCCCACAAAATTTTACAATTGAATAATTTTGAAGGAAATTCCGTCAGAAATATGACATACCACACTATTCATCTCTTACCATCATAAACAATATATATACTGCATAATTATCAATTCTCAATCAAAATGAATTACACTTTACAAATATATTCTAATTTTCTGCCCCAAATTAAAATGACACTGACAAAAGCTCTACCAAGTTTCTTAGCCAAATCAAAATAACAGTAACAAATTTATGCATACACAGTAACTAATTAACAAATTCAAGCTAAACCAAATTGTTTTTAATCCCAAATCAAAATGGCAGTACCAAATATTTGCATACATAGTAATAGAGTTACCAAATTTTTAGCCCTACCAATTATCAGCACCAAATCCAATTGACAGTAACAAATTAATGCATACACAGTAACCAAACAAATTGAAGCAATACCAATTGGCAGTAACAATTAAATTGAAGCAATACCAAATCAAGAACTCATACCTTATATTGGAGCTAATAGAACAAATTGAACTCGATCGACAGTGGAAGCAAAGCAATTGACAGTAATAAATTGAATTCATGCCTTATAATGGAGCTAAAAGAGTTAGAAACAGAGGAACAAGAGCCGACAGTGGAAGTCGACGTCGCGGGTGGTGGAGCGATGGGAGGGGTGGTGATTGGTGGTGGGTGTGGGTGTTTGATTGGTGGTAGGGAAAGGGCGAGAGGAAGAGAGAGAAGTTGATTAGGATCCCCTTAATCAAAAAAATGGTTAGTGTCAACGACTAGAGGTGGTGGTGGTTAGTGGTTGGTGGTTGGTGGGTGACAGGTGGGGGCGACGAGGGTTGACACAGTGGGATAGATAAGAGTTAGAGACGGGGGATACAGAGGGATGAAAGGGTGAGGATAAAATGAGCGCCGACTAAATAAGATGTAGCTGATTAGGTTTTATACAATATTTTTCGACGGAATGTCCGTTGAAACTAATTCCCTCAAAAATATTTTAGCCTCGACAAAAATTCCCTCAAAGAAAACTATTGTTTCATCAAAAATAAGTTTCACGTTGACGGAAGACTTGGCGCCAAAGAGGGCCTCCTACTACCGCCGAAATTTCGTCGGACTTAGGTTATTTCTAAGGGAATTATTCTTGACGAATTATTCCGTCGAAACAAAGTTAATTATGACAGATCATAATTCATCGAAGATAATTTCGTCGATCTTAACCCTTTACCTTGTAATGGCTGTTTATCGATTCATACACCATTTATCTCAACGCTTCTCACTAAAGGATCTTGAACCGTTATCTTATTTTCTTGGTGTTGAAGTATTGCCACAATGGACTTTTTCTCTTCCAAAACAAATATATTCTTGACCTTCTTAACCATTTTCGCATGACTGATGTTAAGCCTGTTGCGACACCATTGGCCACCACTCCTCTCACCTTACACTCTGGCTATGCTCTTTCCACTCCCACAGAGTATCGCACTCTTGTTGGAAGCCTTCAATATTTGTCACTCACACGACCTGACATTGCCTACACGGTGAATAAATTATCTCAGTTCATGCACCAACCAACAACGGATCATTGGCAAGTGGCTAAATGTCTTCTATGTTATATTTATGGAACACTTGATCATGGTATTACTCTGCATCGCCAAAAAACCCTAATTCTTCACACGTTCTCATATACAGACTGGGCTGGTGATAAAGATGATTATACATCCATAAGTGCTTATCTCATCTACCTTGGTCAAAGTCTCATTTCTTAGATCTAGAAGAAACAACGCATTGTTTCCCACTCGTCCACTGAAGTTAAGTATCGTTATGTGGCTTCTACAGCCGCTGAACTTCGTTGGATATGTTCTCTGCTTACTGTTGCCTCTTTTATAGTTCTTATAAACGAGTTCTAACTCATGCAAGTATACACGGTTCAATAAGTAATACAGAGTAAGTAAAATATCGATCCCACAGAGAAAGTTATTAACTTTAGACTACTATGCATTAATTAACTCACTATATTTATATGCTAAGACTATAAACTTAATTGTTGATTTTAATCATTTACAATTACCAACTAAAAATAAGAATATAAACGAATTAAATATGATGTGGAAATAATGTGATCCTAACTTCATTCAATATTTCATTCAATAGCCATATGTCATGCAAAAAGTGTTCACATATCACAGGATAATAGCCAAGGGCATAAAAACGAGTTATAACCATTTTCCAATGCACTATAACCAACTCACATATCATCTACAGATGTTAGAATCTATCTGATCACCAATACCATCACAATTACCATATTCCTATACGTAATTTCAATCCCATTGACTTTAAACACAACCCTTATTCTAGCTCATATGGCAAAACAGTATATTCCTATCTGTTTCGCAAAATATGCAATCCCCATAATCGCATGCTATCATGATTTCATCCATATTCATATGTTTATTACCAATTCCATATAAATACTAACATGAAGATTATCAGTCATTCATACATACAAACCAACCATGATAGATAATCCATATGATATGCAAAACAAATCTAACATTTAGATGTGCAACCAAACGACATATTAAAATCCGTTAGGATCCCATAATGGAGTTTAGTTCATGGCGGAACCAAAAACCATTATGGGATCAAGACTAAACATGATCAATAATCAAGAAAATGAGATTAAGAGAGAAAGAACAATCAAACCCAAACGCTGAATAGTGAATTCCATTAACAATAATCAAAATCCACAATGGTGAAGAACTCCAAGAAGAAGAAAATAAGACATTGTGGCTTCGTTCTCCGTTGGACTCTCTCCCAAGGTGTAAACCCTAATTGCTACTATGAAAGTTACGTAATAAAAGTCAAGTCCCTCTCTGACATACGTCAGAATCGCTTTATATCAATTACACATCATCACATTGCTTAATTAAAAATAAAATAAATTACAGCATCAGCATCGCGCGTGGCTCTAGTGTATCTGTCTCGCAGCCGCGAGATTTATAGTAAGCTCAGTTCCCCCAGACGTCTTATCGCGCGGTCGCGTGCTTCTGCCTCGCTGGCACGCGGTCATGTCTCGCGGGCGCGTGACTTGCAGAAGGTTCCCTATGTAAAGCACTGCTTTCGCGCGGGCGCGCGAGTCTTCTCTTGTTATGCCGCACGGCCGCGCGGCTTGTGTTCTGTAGTTCCTGAGTCTGGTTTTTGGTCTGCTGCTGCTGCTACTTGTTCATTCTTGTTTAATCCCTCTTTCTTGCTTGATTTCCATGTCTTATTGTACCCCCATGCTATGCACATCCTCGCCTTGCGACTAGCCTTCATACATCCGCTCACCGATACCTCAATTCCCACCAAAATGACGCCAATTCCTGCACTTATTCACCAAAAGGAGTTTAAATACATGCAATGCAAAATAACATGAAATACAACTAAAACACAATGAAATGTGCTTAAGGTGGGCACAATTCACATGGATCGGTATACAATAAGTGAGTAAAAATATCACTTATCAAATACCCCCAAACTTGAACTGCTGCTTGCCCTCAAGCAATGCATATGAATTAACACTGAAAATATAACTACTAAACTATGCAACTACTCTTTGATGCAAACTAGTCTCACATAATCTTAACCATAACAGAATTTCAGCCCAAATTACCTCAGTGAACTATCCAGATCCCAGAACATAGTTTCAAACCAAACCATAGATATAACATCATACACTCAGATAATCCATGACTGCTATAGAGATGCTTTGTGTGTGTGTTGTTCACAGAAACTTGATTCAAGCAAAGATTATATATCCTACACTGCTCCAAACAGAAAATTATAGTCTAAATCAAGATTCATGTATATTCATGAAAAATAGACTATTTAAACATATCACCGTAAACTAAGGCTCAACAATGAGTTTATTGCTTTATTTCTACTCACGAGGGCGATTTCGCACTTTTTCGAGGTGTTTATTGCTATTATATTTTTTACATGATTGTGCAATGTCTTAATCCATTAGACACACTGCTACCCCTTAACGAGTTTTCAACCAATGACTCCAAGACTACGAAAGACCTTAGGGCGCTAGGTGTAGAGATAATCCCCTCGGGTGTACTTACTCAAGTAGCTAGGGCCCCGAATTAAGACTAATCATGTTATTGCTATTATATATATATATATATATATATATTTTATACACAGCATGCCCATGTTTCCCCAAAACTTTGCACTTCAATGACTTTACAATCTACAACATTTTCCTCATGTTTCTCTTTTTAAAACTACATGTTCTATTGATCAATGCAAGACACACATCTTAGACTTACAAGTGAATGCGAACACAATTGTGCAAACCGAAAGCATATAAACAGCAACATGAATCGCATTGTGTAAAACATTATATCCAAGTTATGCTATGCACATATTATGAAATCTTCCACAATTCACTATCCTCATTGTCTTAGGCATAAAATGTCTATTTATAAGCAAAAGTTTATGTGAGACATTAAACTAGAACATACTAAGAATGAATAAAAATAAAAATTTTATGCTAAACATTTAACTAACCCAAATTCATGCAAAATTAAACTAAACATGATAACATAAAATGCAATCTAAACTACTACTATGCAAGTACTCCAATACCCCCAAACTTGAAATGTTCAATGTCCTCAGTGAATGAAGGTAAAGGGTACGAGAAAAAAAAAACTCCCCTAATTATCGGCATGACCACCCTCCTCGGGTGGTGAATCTGGTGGTGGATACGGCACGGCGGTCCCAAACTGGGGCCATTCAAGCATGGTTCCTTGTTACGCGAATGCTTCGGCCAAAGCCTTGGAGATTCCCGGAGCAAAAGTTCCAAGATTCTCATATAATGCGTCGACTTTGCGCGCCAACCTTCGGAGGTGTCAATCACCAAAGACAGGCTGCTCACGGGTGGATGGACCTGCTGCATCGGGTTGTGGGGGCTGCTTGGTTGGCTCTGGTGAGGTGAATCGGATAATGAATCCACGTCCGCGTGGGTGTGGTTCACCACCCGTCCAATCTTGGAGCTTAGCTTTTGTGGCTGATGTAATGTTATGACTCGACTTCTGCCATGTCCTGTCCGTCCATGGAACTCCCTGCTGCATACAAAGTAATGCTGCTGCTGCTACATGCGGAATGCTCCCAGTCATGTTGCCTCGCCAATAACGCTGCATGTTTTGATGAATGAGGTGGCCGACATCTATGTACTTCCCTTCGATAATACCCCATAGAATGATGGATTGCTCCTTCGTGACGACATGCTTGTGAGTGGACAGAATTAGTTTGGCATAGATAAACAGATGCCATGCTTGGGTGTAGCGATTCAAAGTGGAAGCTGGAAATGAGAGAGGCTCGGTTGTTCCGACCTTACAGGTCCACTTAGTGCCCGGGATGCACAATTTTGAAATCAGTACATCCAAGTTAGTCGTTAAATGGTCACCTTGGACCCAATTGGCCGACCCAGTAGATGGTGTATCAGTTATTCCATACACTGCTCTAATAGCTGAGGGGCAAAAATCCACTTGCACCTGCTGAATAAGCGTTATGCCGTGTTGCTCCATCTCTTTTGCGTTTGCGTAGAATTCCCGAACGACTTCCATTGGGATAGGTACAGGTGTTGTGGCCAGGCTAACCCAGTTCCTTTCTCGGAGCATGCTCCATAGTTGTCCATCTGTCTTGATGGGTCTAAAGCCTCGTTCCGTCATAAAAGATTTACTCAAAAGGTGATAATAGATGTGATGAGCCTCCCGGCTTAAGAAGTTTCTTCATTCCGTGACATCGTCATCGGGATCACTGGATGAGGAAACAGAGGGTGAAGAAATTGAGGTTGCACGGCTTCTTGTTGGACCCATGACCAACTGCTATGGAGAGAATGCGAGTGTTTTGCAGTAGATGATAATATCCCCAAACTTGCTTTCACCCAATCCCATAAGATAAACCCTAGGTTGACTCCAATGAGGATGGTGGTGATATATGTATGTATTGGTAGGGAAGGGGCCTTTTATTAGGGGAGAGTAGACTCATAATAAACCACGTAAAGAGAATAAGTAAACCCTTTTTTGGTGATAATAATATCTCTGCTGGGCGTAGCGCGCGACAGCGTGACATGGTATGGTTGATCTAGCGCGGGCGCGCGAGGATGTGAAAACTGTCTGCAAGTTACGTAGGCGCAAGGTAACACCTGTTGGGGCATGCGCGGCCGCGAGCTGATTTACCTGAGCTGTAGTTCTGAACTTTCAAGTGGAGGTTGTGATGTGTGTAACCCAAATTACCTACAACAAGATGAGTGCAACACAGAGTAGGTATCATGCAACATAGAATGACTCTAACTTCTATTTTACTTAAGAATTGAAAAGAGTTTCAAGATGAAATTGATGGGTTGCCTCCCATCCAGCGCTAAGTTATAGTCACTTTAGCTTGATTGTCCCAGAGGCTCATGTCGACGAGAGAATCATAGTGACATTGTGTCTTTCCACTTCGTCACCAAAGTAATGCTTCAACCGCTGTCCGTTTATTTTGAAAGGTTTGTCTGGGAATTGGTTGTATATTTCAATTGCACCGTGCGGAAAGAAAATTTTCACTATGAAAGGACCCGACCAACGTGATTTCAGTTTTCCAGGGAAGAGTTTAAGTCTGGAATTATAGAGAAACACCCTTTGCCCCGGCTCGAACGTTCTATCCATTATCCTACGATCATGCCACCTTTTCACTTTTTCCTTTTATAATTTCGCATTCTCATAAGCCTGTAATCTAAAATCATCTAGCTCATTGAGCTGAAGTAGCCTTTTCTCCCCTGCAGATGTTAAGTCAAGGTTGAGCTTCCGTATTGCCCAATAAGCCTTATGCTCTAGCTCCATAGGGAGGTGACAGGCTTTGCCATACACAATTTAAAAAGGTGACATCCCCAACGGGGTTTTGTATGCGGTGCGATAGGCCCATACAGCATCATCTAATTTTAATGACCAATCCTTATGTGTTGGAATCACAACTTTTTCCTGGATTCTTTTGACTTCTCGGTTTGATACTTCGGCTTGGCTATTTATTTGTGGGTGATATGCTGTGGCGATGCGATGTTTCATCCCGTACGTAGTTAGTAAGGTGGTGAATTGCCTGTTACAGAAATGACTGCCTTCGTCGCTAATGATAGCCCTTGGAGTTCCAAACCTCATAAAAATGCTTTTGTTCAGAAACTTGAGGACTACCTTGGCATCGTTGGTCGGTAAAGCTGCAACCTCCACCCATTTTGAAACGTAATCCACTACGAGCAATATATAGAGATTGCCATAGAAAGAAATGAAAGGTCCCATGAAATCAATGCCCCATACATCGAAAATTTCTACTTTTAGGATGGTATTCAATGGCATCTCGTTTCTTTTAGAGATATTACCCACTCATTGACATCTGTCACATCGCTGGACGAAACGGTAAGCGTCCTTGAAGATAGTTGGCCAGTAAAACCTTGCTTGAAGGACTTTTGCTGTTGTCCGTTCCCCGCCATAGTGACCTCCATACATTGATGAGTGACACTTTTGCATAATCACTTCGGTCTCGCTATACGGAATACACCTTCTTATCACTTGATCCGAACACTGTTTGAACACGTAAGGCTCATCCCATATATACCATTTGACGTCATGCAGTAATTTCTTTTTCTAATATCCCACTAAGTCAGGAGATACCGTATTACTTACTAGATAATTTACGAAGTCTGCAAACCATGGAACTTCCCCTTTTGTAACGCCCCCAAAACAGGTATACAACACCCATTCTGAGTCGCCAAATACATGGTACATAAAGCAAACTACAACTTCAATAATACAAATGTCGTGTGAAATACGACAATACATACTGTGAGTTTAAATACAAATATTGTCTTCTAGACAATATCCACACGCAAATAAGTCCTCATTTCAATTATTCAAACACTATTTTACAGAAATAGTGAGGACTGCTAAAACATCTTTCTAGAAACCTCACTCCATACCCCGACTCGATCCTGCTATGTTCTCACCTCCTGAGAAGAAAAATGGAACAAAAAGGAAAAGGGTGAGCTCAACTAGCCCAGTAAAGAATATTATGACTAAGATAATATACAACAAATTATCGTTAGTCTTCAACAGGGAAAAAAATTTGGTAAAATAAAATCGACAACAAGTTTTAGATCAACAAATACAGCGGAAACCGCAATCCATTAGAAAAGTCATGTAGAGGATGAATTCTACTATCTTCTAATATTTAAGAGTTCATCATCAATATTTTATCCCTGTAACAACAATCAATATACATCTTTAATCATCTTTGCACTACAGACTAAAGATATCCATTTATATCACCGGTTGGTCATGTTCATCTCAACACCTGTTCATCTTTGCACTATGGGCCAAAGATATTCATCAGTAATCCTTTATCTTTGCACTGTAGGCCAAAGATATTCAATAATATCATCATTAAGGACTGAGGATGATGAAAAATATTTTTAAGAACGAATCCAGAGAGATAGAAGGACAAATATTAGGGATTCGTATAACAGTTTTATCCAAGATTAATAATACTCCATAATAACCAATTTTGAAGTAGAATTCAAAAATAACGATCAAAACATGGATAGAATCAAAGATAGTAGCCAAAATAGACATCTTAGATAAAAAGAAAATTTTTCATTTTTCAGTGAATAGTGCCGTATTTGTGAATAGTGCTGAATACGTGAATAGTAGCCCCGACACAACAAGTTCCAAATTTGATTAAAAAGTTCACCAATATTTCGGCATAATGGTATTGAAGAAAATAATATCATTTAAGAAGAAAATAATATCATTTAAGAAGAAAATAACATCCCTTACCTCAAAATAACCGTATTTCTGACTGAATTTCGGGTATAGTGCTGACAGAAACTTGCACCGTATAGCAACACTCAAAGTATACTCACAAGAATACGCTCGATAATATAGAGAGAGAAAGAGAGAAAACTTGTTTTTGGTGTGATTTTCAATTCTAACTTAGCCCTCTATTTATAGGAAAATGCTAGAACACCAAAGGAGACTAAATAATAAAATATTAATAATTCTTTTCAAACTTGCTACGAATGCTTGTTGAATATACTCACCCACCAGCCAACTTTGAATCAATTTTCAGCATCCCACATGTTCAAACAAGAGTGGGTCTCACCCATAAATTAATAAAAATCATTTTATTTTCTGAAACTTCAACAATTCATAGAAAATAGACCGTTTATCAGAAAAATACAAATTTTATGTCCATTCTGCCTGAAATCGAATTCTCTACAACTTTGCAGAAGGAAGTTTTTCCAAATTCCTAACAAAAAATATCTGAAATCCACAAACGGATGATTTTTAATTCTTCCAGTCCGACAAAATACTGATAAAACACCTCAGCATTAATTCCTTCAATTATATCCACATAAAATAATATATTCATCAATTATATCCACATCAAATAAATATTTCCTTATCATATGAATCAATAATTAATTATTCTTAAATAATATTACAGAATCACAATTATGACAACCAGGCCGTTTCCAGGAAAGAGGGGACTTTACAATAAGGATTTCTCCTTACTGGCGCGCAATTAGATGACCAAACCTTTCCTTGACAGAACTTTCTAGACATTACCAATAATGCTATCTAATAATATTATTCAAATAATATGAATTATTGATCTGATAATGAGAAATACTGTGCAGTGACAATTATTGAAACAATAATAATATAAACTAACAATGCATCGATTATTGAATCAATATAATAAAATAATGAACAGTAACTACTGTAGCAATTATTGAGTAGTGCCTTCTTACGTACGAATCAATAATTCAACCATACTGTGCAATATCGCGTGCTACTGTACAACCACGCGTATTACTGTATTTTAACCACCAATTATCCAACAGTGTTAACGGTAACAATTTACGCTGTTATTTATAAAACTCAATTTTTGTCGTTTTCTTTCATCCAACCGTTTTCCGGTATGGGGCCCACAAATGACTGCTCCATCGTACGGAGATTCCCGACAAAAAGAATATTCCACGACCAAACGAATATTCCCCGACAACAATGATTATTTTATAACCACTTGTTTATTTTGAAAAATTTGCACATTTTACCCATAACCAAAGTATTATATCAAAATAACTCCTTATTATTTTAGAATAATGAAAAGAGGAAAATTCAATTTTATTTATAATAAGTTGGGGTCTTACAACCTCCACTTCTTATGAAATTTCGTCCTCGAAATTAACGTACGCACCTAGAATGTCGAAAAGGTGAGGGTACCTCGCTTTCATTTCCGATTCCAACTCCCAGGTCATTTCTTCAATAGCATGGTTCCTCCACAAAACCTTAACTTGTGGTATAACCTTGGTGCGTAAGACATGTTCTTTCATGTCCAAAATCTCAACAGGTATCTCCTCGTATGTTAAATCTTCAGCTATCTCGTCTGGTTCTAACGCAATAATGTGGTTCGGGTCTTTCACATATTTACGAAGCATAGATATGTGGAATACATTGTGAACATGAGACATACTTGGAGGTAACGCGAGTCTATAGGCTACGTTTCCTATTCGGTCAAATATCTCAAATGGACCAACAAATCTTGGATTGAGCTTTCCTCTCTTTCCAAATCTTGTAAATCCCTTCCATGGAGCAACACGTAACCGTACATGATCCCCAATATTAAACTCCACGTCCTTTCTATGAAGATCAGCATAACTCTTTTGTCGATCTTGTGAAGTTTGAATATGTTGTCGAATCATTTGGATCTTTTTTGTAGTCATGCGTACTAATTCTGGTCCCGACAACATTGCTTCTCCCACCTCGTCCCAGCATACTGGAGATCGACACTTTTGTCCATACAATGCCTCAAATGGAGCCATGCCTATACTTGCTTGATAACTATTGTTGTAGGAGAATTCCACCAGTGGCAAGTACTTATCCCAACTTCCTTTAAAATCTAGGACATAAAGTCTTAATAGATCTTCGAGGGTTTGAATAGTCCTCTCTGATTGTCCGTCCGTTTGAGGATGGTATGCTGAACTGAATCGTACATCCGTGCCCATAGCTTTCTGCAAGCTAACCCAAAATCGTGAAGTGAATCTTGGGTCACGATACGAAACTATGGATACTGGCATGCCATGCAATCTCACAATCTCATTCACGTACATACGAGCAAGAAGTTCAAGGGAATAAGTCTCACGTATCGACAAGAAATGGGCAGACTTGGTTAATCTATCAACAATAACCCAAATAACATTTATGGCTTGAGAAACCGTGGGAAGACCTATAACGAAATCCATTGTAATGTGTTCCCACTTCCATTCCGGAATCTCAAGTGGTTGCAATGGGCCTTTTGGCATTTGATGCTCCGCCTTTACACGTTGACAAGTTAAACACCTCGAGATAAACTCCGCGATCTCTCTCACCAAAATGTATGTCGAATATCATGATACATTTTGGTACTCCTAGGATGGATTGCAAACGGGGTGTTGTGTGCCTCCATCATGATTCTATGCTTCAAGTCAGAATCGTTCAGAACGCAAAGTCGAGAGTTGAATCGAAGTATTCCTTCTTCATCGATTCTTGCTTCTGGAATAGCACCTTCTTGCACTTTCTTCTTCATTTGTATCAGCCCCAGGTCCTTAGCTTGAACAGCTTTAACTTTATCAATTAAAGTCGGTTCTACTCATATATTATCCATCATCATGTGGGTCCCTGGAGTCTTTAATTCTACCTCCATCCTTTGCAAGTCATACAAAATGGGTCTTTGCGTTGACAATATTGCACTCGTACTCGCATATGATCTTCTACTCAATGCGTTAGCTATTACGTTCGCTTTTCCAGGATGATATTGAATAGTGTGATCGTAATCTTTCAACATCTCAAGCCAACGTCGTTGCCGCATGTTGAGTTCTTTTTGGGTGAAGAAATATTTGAGGCTTTTATGGTCCGTATAAATCTCCACTTTCTCCCCGTACAAGTAGTGTCTCCATATCTTCAACGCGAAAACGAATGCTGCCAACTCCAGATCATGAGTAGGATAATTCTTCTCATATTCTTTGAGTTTTCGTGAGGCATAGGCTATGACTTTCCCATGTTGCATGAGAACACATCCTAACCCCTTGCCAGAAGCATCGCTGTAGATAACAAATCCATCCGAACCAGATGGTATTGTCAGAACAGGTGCCGAAATGAGTCTCCTCTTGAGCTTTTGGAAGCTCTTCTCGCATTCCTCGCTCCATACGAATTTTGCATCCTTCAGAGTCAGCTGAGTTAATGGAGTAGCGATTCGAGAAAATCCTTCCACAAATCTTCGATAATAACCAGCTAAGCCCAGAAAGCTACGCACTTCGGTCACCGACTTTGGCTGCTCCCAACTTTGTATTGTTTCAATCTTCGCCGGGTCCACAGATACTCCATGTTTTGACACCACGTACCCAAGGAATGCTACTTTCTCAAGCCAGAACTCGCATTTCTTCACCTTGGCATAAAGCTTGTGTTCACGAAGTCTTTGAAGTACTAGCTTCAAATGGTGCTCATGATCTTCACGGCTTTTGGAATAGATGAGGATGTCATCAATAAAGACAACAACGAATTGATCCAAATATTCATTGAATACATGGTTCATCATATCCATGAAAGTAGCTGGAGCATTAGTCAATCCAAAAGACATGACAAAGAATTCATAATGCCCGTACCGAGTTCTGAAGGCAATCTTTGGAATATCCTCAGTTTTAATCTTTAGCTGATGATATCCAAAATGAAGATCGATCTTAGAAAAGAGTTGTGCTCCTTGCAACTGGTCAAAGAGGTCATCAATGCGAGGTAGTGGATACCTATTCTTGATGGTGACATGGTTTAATTCTCGGTAGTCAATACAAAGTCGCATACTCCCGTCTTTCTTTTTTACGAATAAAACAGGAGCACCCCAAGGAGATGTACTAGGACGAATGAAAACGATGTCTAACAATTCCTGTAATTGGACTTTTAACTCCTGAAGTTCAATAGGAGCCATTCGATATGGGGTTTTAGAAATGGGTTTTGTACCCGGTTCAAGATCAATAAAGAATTCAACTTCACGTTCCGGGGGTAGACCGGGAAGTTCTTCGGGAAATACATCAGGAAATTCTTTAACAACATAAATATTATCCAAATCTGACTTGTCTCTGTTCAAATCCATAACATGGGCTAAGAAAGCTTGGCATCCATTTTTCAATAAATGAATAGCTTTGTGGCTTGATATGACAGTGACTAATTTTAGTGGTTTGAATTCGTATAACAGGTTGGTTAAGAATATGAAAACTAACAACCTTACGAAAACAATCAATTTTGGCATGATGAGTGGTTAACCAATCAATTCCTAAAATCACATCAAAAGCAAGTATCTTTAAAGAGATAAGATCCACAGGTAATGTGATAGTGCCAACTTGGATCATGCAAGATTTATAAACTGTAGATGTAACGAAGGTTTCACCCAATGGAGTTTCAACAGATAAATCAAAATCTAATTTCTTCGGAGTCAAGTTTAAACGTTGAGCACAAGCAGGAGAGATAAAAGAATGGGTAGAACCGGTATCTAGTAAGGTATAAACTTTGCAAGAATTCAAGATTAGCTTACCCTTGATCACTTCGTTTGGGTTCCTCATGTTTTGGCCAGTCACGACAAACGCTCTTCCAGGAACCGCTGATTTTGACTTATCCGGGACAGCCCTTGGAATCACCACTCCCGCTGAACTTGGTTTCGCTATAGTACAATCTCGAGCGATGTGGCCTTCCTTTCCACAGTTGTAACATACCTTGGATTGTTGTGGAAAATTTGGGCTGATATGTCCCTCTTTCCCGCATTTGTAACATCTAACTGGCGGTCGTTCTCCTCCCTTAGAATTTGTTGTTGGTGCTGGTGCTGCTGCTGATGTCTTCCCGTCGTTGTTGAATCTTCTCTTTCTGAAATTTCCACTTGAGTCAACTCTTTTATTATCATGGCCACGATTACCACTTGAGTGGTTACCGCCTTTGTCTGTATTCTTCCCTCCTCACTGGTTATCATCGTTCTGATGACTGCTGTCACAGATATGACCCTGTTTGTGGTCCCTCGGTTGAGTATACTCACTATCTCGTTCTAACAACTGAGCCCTGTTTACAACATCTGAATATAAAGAAAATTTATGAGATTTAAGGTATTGGCGAATCTCGGGTTTTAAACCTCTCAGAAACATCCGTGTCATGCGTTCCTCATTCTCCACCAAATGAGGCGCAAACCTGGACAACTCTGCGAACTTTGCCTTGTATTGAGACACCGTCATGTTATTCTATTCGAGTCTAATAAACTCTACCTCTTTCATATGACGAATACTTTCAGGAAAGTACTTGTCATTGAAAAGTTTCTGAAATATTTCCCAAGACATATTGAGTGCATTTGGTTAGGTACGCTTCACAGATTCTCACCAGTAATCTGCTTCACCACGAAACATAAAGGTAGTGAATGGAACCTTCTGTTCCTCCGTGCATCCCAAGACATCGAAAATCTTGGTAATTTTCTTGACCCGTGTTTCTGCCATGATCGGATCCGGTTTTCTCTTAAATTTTGGTGGTCCCAACTCCTTAAACTGCTTGGCTGTGACAGACCGCGCGTTGCCATGATTTCCACCCGTATTTTGTACACGAGTGTAAGACGCCGAATTTTATGAAATAAAAGTATTCAATTTTTCTTATAATTCCAATTCAGTAAATGGTTAAATTGATAAAAGGTTAAAGTTAAGGGTGATATATGAAATTTTTTTCAAAATAAAAAAGTAATTATAAAATACTCATTGTTGTCGGGGAATATTCGTTTGGTCGTGAAATATTCTTTCTGTCGGGGAATATTCGTACGACGGCGCAGCCTTTTGTGGGTCCCGTAACAGAATAAATGTCGGATGAAGAAAACGACAAATTAAAGTTTTTATAAATAACGGCGTAATCGTTATTGTTGACACTGTTGGAATACCCGGTGGGTAAAGTAAAGTAATACGCGTTATTGCACAGTAGCACACGGTATTGCACAGTATTTTTAAATTATTGATTCTTACGTAAGAAGACACTACTCAATAATTGTTACAGTAATTACTATTCAGTATTTTATTTTATTGATTCAATAATTGCTGCATTGATATTTTATATTGTTGTTGTTTCAATAATTGTCATTACACAGTATTTTCATTATTAAAGCAATAATTCATATTATCTGAATAATATTATTAGATATCATTATTGGCAATGTCTAGAAAGTTCTGTCTAAAGAGAGGTTTGGGTACCTAATTGCGCGCTAGTAAGGAGAAATTCTTATTGGAAAGCCCCCTCTTTCCTGAGAACGGCCTGGTTGCCAGTACTGTGATTCTGTAATATTATTTGTGAATAATTAATTATTAATTTATATGATGAGGAAAATATTGATTTTATGTGGATATAGAAGGAGAAAATTTTTAATGTTAAAATTGTTGAAAATTAATATTTTATCTTTTTCTGATAAAATAATTTATTTAAATATATTATTATATTTTAATAATATAATAATGAGGATATTTTTACGATGAATGTGGGATATATGAGTATATGTGGAAGAGGAGTATTTTTGTTACCAAAAATATTTAAAGCATGTTTTATGTGTCGGTGGACCCCATTTCTTGACTGAAATTTGATTATAGCTTGAAAAATTGTCCGTTTGTGGATTTCGGTCAATTTCTGTTTGGAATTTGGAAAAACTTTCTTTTGCAAAGTTGTAGAGAATTGAATTTCCTATAAAAAGTCACGAGATTCGAATTTTCTGATGAAAGGGCTATTTATTGTGAATTATTGAAGTTCCGGAGTTCTGAAATAATTGATTTTTGGAAGTTTTAATTGTTTAAAATAACAAAAACGTTTTTATGGTGGGTTGGTGGGTTCATGTGTTGTTAAGCATGCTGAAAATCTGAATTCAAAGTGGTCGTAGACAAAATTTGTTAATAATTATTAATTTATTAAATTTTCTACTTTGGTGTTCTAAGCATTTTCCTATAAATAGGGTGCTTAGGTTCTAATTGAAAATCACACCAGAAACTGAAGTTTTCTCTCTCTATAATATCAAGCGTATTCTTGTGAGTATTTTGAGTATACTTTTAGTATTGCTATACGGTGCAAGTTCAAGTTATAGCCTATATCCGGTGTTTCAACTAGAAGTATTGTCTTTCGAGGTAAGGGATAGTAAGGGATGTTATTTTCTTATCAAATGATATTATTTCTTCAATATCATTATGCCGAAATATTGGTTGGAACTTTTTATCAAATTTAGAACTTTTTCTTGTTGGGGTTACTATTCATGAGTTACTATTCACGAGTTACTATTCATGAGTACTATTCACGAAGCGTGAAGATGTTTTTTTGTGAAATTTCTATCTTTTGGTGTCAGAGTTACTATTCACGTATACGGCACTATTCACGTATACGACATTATTCACGAATACGGCACTATTCACCGAAAAATGAAATTTCTTCTTTTTGTTTAAAATATCTATTGTGGATACTAGCTTTGATTGTATCCATGTTTTGATCATTCTTAAATTTTACACCACTATGATTATTTTGAGGTATTTTTGGACATGGATAAAATAAAGTACGAATCCTTAATCCTTAATCCTTGTCATTTTGTTTCACTGGATTCGTTTCTTTAAAAATATTTTTCATCATCCTCAGTCCTAAATGATGATATAATTGAATATCTTTGGCCTGTAGTGCAAAGATGAATGATTTCTGATGAATATCTTTGGCCCGTAGTGCAAAGATGAACATGTGTTTAAATTAACATGACCAACTAATGAATATCTTTGGCCTGTAGTGCAAAGATGACTTGTTGATGAATATCTTTGGCCTGTAGTGCAAAGATGACTTATTGATGTATATCTTTGGTCGTAGTGCAAAGATGAATTTATTAGTATGATTATGAACATGAACTGTGATTTGGTATAACCATGATCTTTGATGTTTCAGGTGATAAAAATTATCTTTGTCCTGGATGAGAAAAAGAATTTAGAACAACAATTACGATTATGAGTTATACATGTGATTATGGACAGGAATTATTGATTGATGTTATAGGGATAAAACATTGTTGGTGGACTTTTAACATGGAGAAGATAATAGACTTTATAGTCTATTTGACACTTGTAATGGATTGCTCGTTCCGCTGCAACTATGGTTGAATTTTTTTTATCATATACCATATGTTCTAAATCTCTGATTTATTACTGTTGAAGGCTATTGATAATTAATTTATCTTTAGTCATGACATTTTTTACTGAGCTAGTTGTGCTCACCCTTTTGGTTCACAATTTCTTTCAGGTAATACGAGTGTAGCTGGGTCGAGCGGGGGATAACAGGGGAATAGAACGGTAGTCATCATTTAGTAGTTATATTTGGTGAATCAACTAGGGTGAAGCGAACCCAACGTTGGAAGGGTGTTTTGCCACTGTCATATAAGATGTCTAATGACATACCACTTCGTGTCATCATAAGACATGGATGTGCTCATCCACTTGCTGAGTATATCTACCAGCACTATCTATATGATCTTGGAGTCTATTTGAAATATAACTCTCAATTAGAGACAGTGGAGATAATGATATGTCAGGAGAAGACTCGCCATTGGGAAGAATATGATAGTAATCTTCTTGTTTTTCTTTGGGGTCTATTGGGTCAACCAAGGATAATTCTGTGGCCATATGATATCTATAATAACCTAGACGCATGGCCTCCCATGTACGAAGGTTTCCTTGAGCACTTCCCAAAGATTCTAATTTCTAAAACAGTTTTCGACTATACCTTTATGTAAGGTGTCATTATGAGGTGCTGTCCACGGTTAGGACATGAGTCACAGTTGATATATATTTGTTTACAAACTCAAAGCATATGTGTTGTTGTATTTTGCACGACAATTGTTGTAATAAAGTTGTAGTTGTTTTCTGTACCATGTATTTGGCTACTCATAATGGGTTGGATGGAATGGACCTATTTTGGGGTCGTTACATTTGGTATCAGAGCTTAGGGATATGATCTCTAGCGGAGATCGGGATTAGAACTAGGAGGGGAGAGATGAGTAAATCCTTCGCTAGTATGTCCTACCTAAGCTTAATTATTGGTCGATCATAATATACGGATATTGTGTGATATGTTAATTTGCTTAATTAACCCTTGTTTTATGGCAGTATTTGAGAATGGCAGCTGAGAATGCTAACAATGGAGTGAATGAGACTGTGGGGATACCTTTAATCACTAACCATGATAATGTGATGTCAGACGAAGAAGGAATTAGAGATATCCATGTGGTGAGTGAAGAATTGATAGTTGCACCCGAGATAGTCGCAGAGGTAACAACTGGGAGTGAGGCAGAAGCGGAAGAAGAGGTACCTGAGGAGAGTTTATTAGAGGTATTATATGATCAAAATGTAGAATTTCAAAATCGTATTTATGAGTTAGAAGAGCAGGCTGAAGAACGACAGGCGGTCGTGGAGCAAAAGGATGCAACAATTCAAGCTTGTGTTACCCGATATGTAATGCTTGAACAAACGCATTCTTTGGCAGAGTGTAAGATGATAAAGATGGAATCTGAGCTGAAAGAAGAAAAAACTGAACGAATAAGAATGAGTGATGCATGGGTAAAAGCCACACGACACGTGGATATTGTGGAAAGAGATGTCCGATCTAAGAAGGCTAAAATAGATTATATAAATTTCTCCTTTTGGAAAGCAATTGGGAGAACTCAACATCGAGTTTTGAATTACCCTGTACAGAGCGGTCAACCTGAATTTGATATGGATCGAAGATTGATGATTCAGATCATGAATCAGGAGTACGAAGAGGCAGTTGAGGGAGGAATATGCCCTATAGAACAGTATGTTCCAACGGTAGTGATGACGCAAAATGCTGCCCCAGACAAGTCAAAGCCGAGTAGTTCAAGGGATAGCGGTTGTCATGACTTCCCAACAAATGAGGAACGCAAATAAAGTTAACACGGGAGATGAGTAATGGAGAAATCATAATGACCCGGGAGATAGAATCTGAAATGAAAGCAAGGTATTCTCAACTTTTCGAAATACCAGGTACGTAAATTTCGGGGACGAAATTTCATAAAGAGGGGAGATTGTAAGACCCCGAATTTTATGAAATAAAAGTATTCAATTTTTCTTATAATTCCAATTCAGTAAATGGTTAAATTGATAAAAGGTTAAAGTTAAGGGTGATATATGAATTTTTTTCAAAATAAGCAAGTGATTATAAAATACTCATTGTTGTCGGGGAATATTCGTTTGGTCGTGAAATATTCTTTCTGTCGGGAAATATTCGTACGACGACGCAGCCTTTTGTGGGCCCCGTAACAGAATAACTGTCAGATGAAGAAAATGACAAATTAAAGTTTTTATAAATAACGGCGTAATCATTACTGTTGACACTGTTGGAATACCCGGTGGGTAAAGTAAAGTAATACGCGTTGTTGCACAGTAGCACACGGTATTGCACAGTATTTTTGAATTATTGATTCTTACGTAAGAAGGCACTACTCAATAATTGTTACAGTAATTACTATTCAGTATTTTATTTTATTGATTCAATAATTGCTGCATTGATATTTTATATTGCTGTTGTTTCAATAATTGTCATTACATAGTATTTTCATTATTGAAGCAATAATTCATATTATCTGAATAATATTATTAGATAATATTATTGGCAATGTCTAGAAAGTTCTGTCTAAGGAGAGGTTTGGTCACCTAATTGCGCGCCAATAAGGAGAAATTCTTATTGGAAAGTCCCATCTTTCCTGAGAACGGCCTGGTTGCCAGTACTGTGATTCTGTAATATTATTTGTGAATAATTAATTATTGATTTATATGATGAGAAAAATATTGATTTTATGTGGATAAAGATGGAGAAAATTTTTAATGTGACAATTGTTGAAAATTAATATTTTATCTTTTTCTGATAAAATAATTTATTTAAATATATTATTATATTTTAATAATATAATAATGATGATATTTTTACGATGAATGTGGGATATATGAGTATATGTGGAAGAGGAGTATTTTTGTTACCAAAAATATTTAAAGCATGTTTTATGTGTCGGTGGACCCCATTTCTTGACTGAAATTTGATTATAGCCTGAAAAATCACCCGTTTGTGGATTTCGGTCAATTTCTGTTGGAAATTTGGAAAAAATTTCTTTTGCAAAATTGTAGAGAATTGAATTTCCTATAAAAATTTACGAGATTCAAATTTTCTGATGAAAGGGCTATTTATTGTGAATTATTGAAGTTCTGGAGTTCTGAAATAATTAATTTTTGGAAGTTTTAATTGTTTAAAATAACAAAAACATTTTTATGGTGGATTGGTGGGTTCATGTGTTGTTAAGCATGCTGAAAATCTGAATTCAAAGTGGGCGTAGACAAAATTTGTTAATAATTATTAATTTATTAAATTTTCTACTTTGGTGTTCTAAGCATTTTCCTATAAATAGGGTGCTTAGGTTAGAATTAAAAATCACACCAAAAACTGAAGTTTTGTCTCTCTATAATATCAAGCGTATTCTTGTGAGTATTTTGAGTATACTTTGAGTATTGTTATATGGTACAACTTCAAGTCATAGCCTTTATCCGGTGTTTCAACTAGAAGTACTGTCTTTCGAGGTAAAGGATAATAAGGGATGTTATTTTCTTCTCAAATGATATTATTTCTTCAATATCATTATGCCGAAATATTGGTTGGAACTTTTTATCAAATTTGGAACTTTTTCTTGTCGGGGTTACTATTCATGAGTTACTATTCATGAGTACTATTCACAGAGCGTGAAGATTTTTTTTTATGAAATTTCTATCTTTTGGTGTCGGAGTTACTATTCACGTATACGGCACTATTCACGAATACGACACTATTCATCGAAAAATGAAATTTCTTCTTTTTGTCTAAAATATCTATTGTGGATACTAGCTTTGATTGTATCCATGTTTTGATCATTCTTGAATTTTACACCACTATGATTATTTTGAGGTATTTTTGGACATGGATAAAATAAAGTACGAATCCTTAATCCTTGTCATTTTGTTTCACTGGATTCGTTTCTTTAAAAATATTTTTCATCATCCTCAGTCCTAAATGATGATATAATTGAATATCTTTGGCCTGTAGTGCAAAGATGAATGATTTCTGATGAATATCTTTGGCCCGTAGTGCAAAGATGAACATGTGTTTAGATGAACATGACCAACTAATGAATATCTTTGGCCTGTAGTGCAAAGATGACTTGTTGATGAATATCTTTGGCCTGTGGTGCAAAGATGACTTATTGATGTATATCTTTGGCCGTAGTGCAAAGATGAATTTATTAGTATGATTATGAACATGAACTATGATTTGGTATAACCATGATCTTTGATGTTTCAGGTGATAAAAATTATCTTTGTCCTGGATGAGAAAAAGAATTTAGAACAACAATTACGATTATGAGTTATACATGTGATTGTGGACAAGAATTATTGATTGATGTTATAGGGATAAAACATTGTTGGTGGACTTTTAACATGGAGAAGATAATAGACTTTATAGTCTATTTGACACTTGTAATGGATTGCTCGTTCCGCTGCAACTATGGTTGAATTTTTTTATCATATACCATATGTTCTAAATCTCTGATTTATTACTGTTGAAGGCTATTGATAATTAATTTATCTTTAGTCATGACATTTTTTACTGAGCTAGTTGTGCTCACCCTTTTGGTTCACAATTCCTTTCAGGTAATACGAGTGTAGCTGGGTCGAGCGGGGGATAACAGGGGAATCGAACGGTGGTCATCATTTAGTAGTTATATTTGGTGAATCAACTAGGGTGAAGCGAACCCAACGTTGGAAGGGTGTTTTGCCACTGTCATACAAGATGTTTAATGACATACCACCTCGTGTCATCATAAGACATGGATGTACTCATCCACTTGCTGAGTATATCTACCAACACTATCTATATGATCTTGGAGTCTATTTGAAATATAACTCTCAATTAGAGACAGTGGAGATAATGATATATCAGGAGAAGACTCGCCAATGGGAAGAATATGATAGTAATCTTCTTGTTTTTATTTGGGGTCTATTTGGTCAACCAAGGATAATTTTGTGGCCATATGATATCTATAATAACCTAGACGCATGGCCTCCCATGTACGAAGGTTTCCTTGAGCACTTCCCAAAGATTCTAATTTCTAAAACAGTTTTCGACTATACCTTTATGTAAGGTGTCATTATGAGGTGTTGTCCACGGTTGGGACATGAGTCACAGTTTATATATATTTGTATACAAACTCACAGCATATGTGTTGTTGAATTTTGCACGACAATTGTTGTAATAAAGTTGTAGTTGTTTTCTGTACCATGTATTTGGCGACTAAGAATGGGTTGGATAGAATGGACCTATTTTGGGGTCGTTACAACGAGTCTCCCTCATCTGATTTTGCATGAACTGCAAAAAGCTCCTAAACATTCCATCGTTCATCGTTTGCTCGGTAGTGTTGTTTACAGGAAGAATATTGCCTTCCTGTAGCACGTTCTCCTGGTTTATGACTAAAGGTTTCTCCACAGTCTCGTACACTCCATTGTTAACGTTCTCAGCAGCCATTCTTAAATACTGCCATAAAACAAGGGTTAATTAAACATATCACATAATATCCATATATTATGACCAACCAACAAATAAGCTTAGTAGGACACACTAGCAAATGATTTACTCATCTCTCTCCTCCTAGTTCTATTCCCCGATCTCCGCCAGAGACCATATCCCTAAGTTTTGATACCAACTGTGATGCCCCCAAAACAGGTATACAACACCCATTCTGAGTCGCCAAATTCATGGCACATAAAGCAATAAGCCTTATGCTCTAGTTCCATAGGGAGGTGACAGGCTTTGCCATACACAATTTGAAAAGGTGACATCCCCAACGGGGTTTTGTATGTGGTGCGATAGGCCCATACAGCATCATCTAATTTTAATGACCAATCCTTATGTGTTGGATTCACAACTTTTTCCTGGATTCTTTTGACTTCTCGGTTTGATACTTCGGCTTGGCCATTTGTTTGTGGGTGATATGCTGTGGCGATGCGATGTTTCATCCCGTACTTAGCTAGTAAGGTGGTGAATTGCCTGTTACAGAAATGACTGCCTTCGTCGCTAATGATAGCCCTTGGAGTTCCAAAACTCGTAAAAATGCTTTTGTGCAAAAACTTGAGGACTACTTTGGCATCGTTGGTCGGTAAAGCTGCAACCTCCACCCATTTTGAAACGTAATCCACTGCGAGCAATATATAGAGATTGCCATAGAAAGAAATGAAATTTCCCATGAAATTAATGCCCCATACATCGAAAATTTCTACTTTTAGGATGGTATTCAATGGCATCTCGTTTCTTTTAGAGATATTACCCACTCACTGACATCTGTCACATCGCTGGACGAAACGGTAAGCGTCCTTGAAGATAGTTGGCCAGTAAAACCCTGCTTGAATGACTTTCGCTGTTGTCCGTTCCCCGCCATAGTGACCTCCATACATTGATGAGTGACACTTTTGCAGAATCACTTCGGTCTCGCTATACGGAATACACCTTCTTATCACTTGATCCGAACACTGTTTGAACACGTAAGGCTCATCCCATATATACCATTTGACTTCATGCAGTTATTTCTTTTTCTAATATCCCACCAAGTCAGGAGATACCGTATTACTTACTAGATAATTTACGAAGTCTGCAAACCATGGAACTTCCCCTTTTGTAACGCCCCCAAAACAGGTATACAACACCCATTCTGAGTCGCCAAATACATGGTACATAAAGCAAACTACAACTTCAATAATACAAATATCGTGTGAAATACGACAATACATACTGTGAGTTTAAATACAAATATTGTCTTCTAGACAATATCCACACGCAAATAAGTCCTCATTACAATTATTCAAACACTATTTTACAGAAATAGTGAGGACTGTTAAAACATCTTTCTAGAAACCTCACTCCATACCCCGACTCGATCCTGCTATGTTCTCACCTCCTGAGAAGAAAAATGGAACAAAAAGGAAAAGGGTGAGCTTAACTAGCCCAGTAAAGAATATTATGACTAAGATAATATACAACAAATTATCGTTAGTCTTCAACAGGGAAAAAAATTTGGTAAAATATAATCGACAACAAGTTTTAGATCAACAAATACAGCGGAAACAGCAATCCATTAGAAGAGTCATGTAGAGGATGAATTCTACTATCTTCTAATATTTAAGAGTCCATCATCAATATTTTATCCCCGTAACAACAATCAATATACATATTTAATCATCTTTGCACTACAGGCCAAAGATATTCATTTATATCACCGGTTGGTCATTTTCATCTCAACACCTGTTCATCTTTGCACTACGGGCCAAAGATATTCATCAGTAATCATTTATCTTTGCACTATAGGCCAAAGATATTCAATAATATCATCATTAAGGACTGAGGATGATGAAAAATATTTTTAAGAACGAATCCAGAGAGATAGAAGGACAAATATTAGGGATTCGTATAACAGTTTTATCCAAGATCAATAATACTCCATAATAACCAATTTTGTAGTAAAATTCAAAAATAATGATCAAAACATGGATACAATCAAAGATAGTAACCAAAATAGATATCTTGGATAAAAAGGAAAATTTTCTTTTTTCGGTGAATAGTGTCGTATTCGTAAATAGTGCCGTATACGTGAATAGTAACCCCGACACAACAAGTTCCAAATTTGATTAAAAAGTTCACCAATATTTCGGTATAATGGTATTGAAGAAAATAATATCATTTAAGAAAAAAATAACATCCCTTACCTCAAAATAACCGTATTTCTAACTGAATTTCGGGTATAGTGCTGACAGAAACTCGCACCGTATAGTAACACTCAAAGTATACTCACAAGAATAAGCTCGTTAATATAGAGAGAGAAAGAGAGAAAACCTGTTTCTGGTATGATTTTCAATTCTAACTTAGCCCTCTATTTATAGGAAAATGCTAGAACGCCAAAGGAGACTAAATAATAAAATATTAATAATTCTTTTCAAACTTCCTACGCATGCTTGTTGAATATACTCACCCACCAGCCAACTTTGAATCAATTTTCAGCAGCCCACATGTTCAAACAAGAGTGGGTCCCACCCATAAATTAATAAAAATCATTTTATTTTCTGAAACTTCAACAATTCATAGAAAATAGATCGTTTATCAGAAAAATACGAATTTTATGTCCATTCTACCTGAAATCGAATTCTCTACAACTTTGCAGAAGGAAGTTTTTCAAAATTCCTAACAGAAAATATCTGAAATCCACAAACGGATGATTTTTAATTCTTCCAGTCTGACAAAATACTGATAAAACACCTCAGCATTAATTCCTTCAATTATATCCACATAAAATAATATATTCATCAATTATATCCACATCAAATAAATATTTTCTTATCATATGAATCAATAATTAATTATTCTTAAATAATATTACAGAATCACAATTATGACAACCAGGCCGTTCCCAGGAAAGAGGGGGCTTTCCAATAAGGATTTCTCCTTACTGGCACGCAATTAGATGATCAAACCTCTCCTTGACAGAACTTTCTAGACATTACTAATAATGATATCTAATAATATTATTCAAATAATATGAATTATTGATCTGATAATGAGAAATACTGTGCAGTGACAATTATTGAAACAATAATAATATAAACTAACAATGCAGTAATTATTGAATAAATATAATAAAATAATGAACAGTAACTACTGTAACAATTATTGAGTAGTGCCTTAAGTACGAATCAATAATTCAACCATACTGTGCAATACCTCGTGCTACTGTACAACCACGCGTATTACTTTATTTTAACCACCAATTATCCAATAGTGTTAATGGTAACGATTTACGCCGTTATTTATAAAACTCAATCTTTGTCATTTTCTTTTATCCAACCGTTTTCCGGTATGGGGCCCACAAATGACTGCTCCATCGTACCGAGATTCCCGACAAAAAGAATATTCCACGACCAAACGAATATTCCCCGACAACAATGATTATTTTATAATCACTTGTTTATTTTGCAAAATTTGCACATTTCACCCATAACAAAGTATTATATCATATTAACTCCTTATTATTTTAGAATAATGAAAAGAGGAAAATTCAATTTTATTTATAATAAGTTGGGATCTTACACCTTTCACCACAAACAACTGCTCATCTGGAAAGGACTCATTGATCATAACGTTATCCTGTACTTCTCTTTTCGGATTCTCGAGTCGAGATAAGTGGTCCCCCACTTGGTTTTCAGTTCCCTTTCTGTCCTTGATTTCCAAGTCTAATCAGCCGCGGTTTAGCGTCCTTCTTGGCCATTAAATGTTGAATCGCTGCATGATCTGTATACACTATCACTCTTGTTCCAATCTGATATGCTCAAAATTTATCAAAAGCGTATACCACTGCCAATAACTCTTTTTTTGTGGTGGTATAGTTCAATTGCGCATCCGTTAGGGTATTGCTGGCATAATAAATCACATGAAATATCTTTTTTTTTTCACTGGCCCAACACAGCCCCTACAGCATAATCACTGGCGTCACACATCAATTCAAACGGTAAAGTCCAATCGGGTGCAGTAATTACTGGTGTTGAAATCAGTTTTCTCTTTAAGTGTTCAAATGCGGATACGCAAGTGTCATCAAAATTGAATTTTGCATCTTTCTCCAATAGGCTGCATAATGGTTTAGTGATTTTGGAGAAATCCTTAATGAACCTGCGGTAGAACCTTGCATGTCCCAGAAAATTGCGAACTCCTTTTACTGATGTGGGTGGTGGCAGGTGCTCAATAGTCTCCAGTTTTTCTCTATCCACCTCAAGTCCCGTCTTTAAAACTTTATGTCCCAAAATGATTCCTTCCTGTACCATGAAGTGGCATTTTTCCCAGTTTAGCACTAAATTTGTTTCAACGCATCTCTTTAACACCATAACTAGATTCTCGAGACATAAGTCAAATGAATCCCCAAAGACTGAGAAGTCATCCATAAATACTTCAATATTCTGTTCCACCATATCGGAGAATATAGCCATCATACATCTTTGAAACGTGGCTGGAGCATTACACAACCCAAAAGACATTCTTCTGAAAGAAAAAGTACCATATGGACATGTGAAAGTAGCCTTTTCCTGATCTTCTGGAGCTATCATAATATGATTGTAACCCGAATAACCATTCAGAAGGCAATAGTATTCATGCCCTGTTAGTCTGTCCAACATCTGATCGATAAATGAGAGTGGGAAATGATATTTCCTTGTAACCTTGTTTAGCTTGCGATAATCCATGCAAACTCTTTACCCCGTTACTGTTCGTGTTGGGATTAGCTCATTATTCTCATTAGTCACAACGGTCATGCCACCCTTCTTCGGAACACACTGTACTGGACTCACCCATGCGCTGTCTGAGATTGGATAGATTATTCCTGCATCTAGCCATTTTAGTACCTCTTTCTTGACCACCTCTTTTATTATTGGATTAAGCCTCCTTTGTTGCTCAACTGTCGGCTTGCTACCATCTTCCATTAGGATCTTGTGCATGCAATACGAAGGGCTGATTCCTTTGATATCTGCTATGGTCCATCCAATAGCTGATTTGAACTCTGTAAGCACTCGGAGCAGTTTTTCTTCCTGACAAGATGTTAGTGTAGAAGCAATAATCACAGGTAATTTGGAATCTGAACTTAAAAATGCATACCTAAGATGTTCCGGTAGTGGCTTCAACTCCAATTCGGGAGGTGTCTCAAGAGATGGTTTTAGATTTATTGAGGCATCTCCAGCTATCGTCAATGGCTCTGCAGGGGTCTAAATCTCCTGAATTGGTGGTTGGTATCTAGATAGTGAACAAATTCGTCAAATTCTTCATCCTCTGCATCTGAATTCTCATCAGTGATATTCCTCAAAGGTTCATAGTCTGTTAAACTCTGTATGTCATCATCTAGAATCCGATTCACCCAATCAATGAAGAAACAATCCTCCTCATCCATTGGGAATTTCATAGCTTTGAATGCATTAAAAATGACCTCTTGATCCTGAACTCGCATCGTGAGTTCCCCTTTTTGTACATCTATCAAAGCTCTACCTGTGGCCAAGAATAGTCTTCCCAGTATGATCAAAATATTCTTGTCCTCTTCGAAATCTAGGATGATAAAATTAGCCGGAAAGATGAACTTATCCACTTTAACCAATACATTTTCAACAATTCCCCGCGGATATGTGACAGACCGGTCGGCTAACTGTAATGATATGTTCGTTGATCTTGGAGCCGGTAATCCCAACTGGTTGAATATAGATAGTGGCATCAAATTCATACTTGCTCCCTAATCACATAAACACTTGTTAAACTCCATCTTCCCAATAGTGCACGAAATTGTGAAGCTACCCGGATCTTTCAGCTTTGGAGGTAACTTACATTGAAGCACTGCACTGCATTCTTTTGTCAAAGCTACCATTTCAAACTCATCTAATTTCCTCTTCCTTGACAGTATACCTTTCATGAACTTTGCGTAGCTTGGCATTTGTTCCAATGCTTCGGAAAAAGGTATATTGATTTAAAGCTTTTTAAAGACCTCTAAAAACTTGCTGAACTGTTTGTCATCTTTCTGCTTTGCTAAACTTTGCGGATATGGTATTCGAGGGTGCAGTGGTTATAGTGGACTCTTGACCTTCCCTTCTGAACCTGCTTTATTCGTTTCATTTTTCTGAACCTCAGAATTTTCTAGATTTTTATCCTCCTCAGTTTCTTTCTCTGCATCGAGCGGCCGCATGGCCTCCTTAGTGGTATCATGCGCGGGCGCGCGACTTGCAGATACTGTCAAGTCTTTCCTAGATCGCAATGTTATTGCTTAACACTGCTCCTTCCCGTCTCTTCTAGGATTTTCTTCTGTGTTACTTGTCAAAGCACCTTGGGGCCTATTAGTAAGCACGGTCGCCATTTGCCCCATTTGCATCTCTAAATTCTTGATAGCCACTGCTTGGCTTTTGATCATGACCTCGGTGTTTGCCATGTATTTCAACATCATCTCCTCCACTTCTGATTTCTTCTCTGGATGTGATGCAACTGGAGTGTGGTGTTGTTGCTGTTGAGTAAATCCCGGTGGAAATGGTGGTTTCGGTATAAACTGTGGCTGTGCTGACTGTTGTTGAAACTGTTGATTCGGTTGGAACTGATTTTGTTATTGTCCTTGGTTGTTAGACCAGCTGAAGTTTGGATGATTGCGGTTGTTGGGGTGGTATGTGTTCTGAAATTGGCCTTGGTCCTTTTTTGTAGGAGTTTACATACTGAAGCACATTGGTCTGTGGAGTGTGACCCCGCACAAATCTCACAAACAAAAGCAACTGTCTTCACTTTACTCTCTGCCAACGTCTCTATTTTCTTAGCCATGGCTGCCATTTGTGCCAATAGCTGTGTAATCGCATCCACCTCCAACATACCTGCAACTTTAGGTTGAGACATCCGAGTTATAGGATTCTGATAGTCATCCGTAGCCATCATCTCAATAAGCGTATAGGCCTCATCATAGCTTTTTTCCCATAATGCCCCTCCTGCGACTGCATCTACAATCGGTCTGGACTGCCATCCCAAGCCACTGTAAAATGAATTAATTACCAGCCAGTCTGGTAAACCATGATGTAGACACTTCCTAAGCATCTCCTTATACCTTTCCCATGCTTCATATAAGATTCACCCTGTTGTTGCTCAAACTGAGATATAGCTGTCCTCATCTTTGCAGTCTTAGCCATTGGGAAAAACTTGGCTAAAAATTTCTGTACTAAATCCTCCCATATAGTAATCGATCCAGCCGACAAAGAATGTAACCAACTCCTTGCTTTATCCCTCAATGAAAATGGGAATAACCGTAGTCTGATGGAATATTCCGTCACACCATTATATCTGAATGTGTCACAAATCTCGATGAAGCTTAATAGGTGCTCATTCGGATCATCTGTAGCAGCACTCCCAAACTGTACTGATTTCTGTACCATCGGAAAAGTGCCCATTTTTATTTCGAAGGTGTTTGCTGCTATCGTCGGTTTGACTATGCTAGACTGTAATTCATTTATGTTCGGCATGGAATATTCCCTTAGAGCCCGATGCTCTTCTCTTGGATCAATCCTTTGTTCTTCTACCATATTGATTGTAATGCTTTCTAACTGCTCTTGCAGATTTATCCACACACTCGCTTTCCAACCTTTTCCGTTTATATTAGCTTGTACTGGTGTTAACTTTGAGTTGGAGGATCGCGTGTGCATAAAATCCTACAAGCACCTGTACTCAAAACAAAACAAATATAGAAATGAGAAATGATAGAATTGTCTAAGTCATACAATACAGCTTTAAACTAATGATAATTATCTAAATTAACGCCTTTCCCCGGCAACGGCGCCAAAAACTTGTTGCCTCTTTTATAGTTCTTATAAAAGAGTTCTAACTCATGCAAGTATACACGGGTCAACAAGTAATACAGAGTAAGTAAAATATCGATCCCACAGAGAAAGTTGTTAACTTTAGACTACTATGCATTAATTAACTCACTATATTTATATGTTAAGACTATAAACTTAATTGTTGATTTGAATCATTTATAATTACCAACTAAAAATAAGAATATAAACTAATTAAATATGATGTGGAAACAATGGGATCCTAACTTCATTCAATATTTCATTTAATCGCCATATGTCATGCAAAAAGTGTTCACATATCACAAGATAATAGCCAAGGGCATAAAAGCGAGTTATAACCATTTTCCAATGCACTACAACCAACTCACATATCATCTACAGATGTTAGAATCTATGTGATAAACAATACCATCACAATTACAATATTCCTATGCGTAATTGCAATCCTATTGACTTTAAACACAACCCTTATTCTAGCTCATACGGCAAAATAGTATATTCCTATCTGTTTCGCAAAATATGCAATCCCCATATTCCCATGCTATCATGATTTCATCCATATTGATATGTTCATTTCCAATTCCATACAAATACTAACATGAAGATTATCAGTCATTCATACATACAAACCAACCATGATAGATAATCCATATGATATGCAAAACAAATCTAACATTTAGATGTGGAACCAAACGACATATTAAAATCCGTTAGGATCCCATAATGGAGTTTAGTTCACGGCGAAACCAAAAACCATTATGGGATCAAGACTAAACATGATCAATAATCAAGCAAATGAGATGAAGAGAGAAAGAACAATCAAACCCAAACGCTGAATAGTAATAAATGATTAACTATAAAAACCCCGAAGAATTCCATTAACAATAATCAAAATCCATAATGGTGAAGAACTCCAAGAAGAAGAAAATAAGACGTTGTGGCTTCGTTCTCCGTTGGACTCTCTCCCAAGGTGTAAACCCTAATTGCTACTATGAAAGGTATGTAATAAAAGTCAAGTCCCTCTCTGACATACGTCAGAATTGCTTTATATCAATTACACATCATCACATTGCTTAATTAAAAATAAAAAAAATTACAGCATCAGCATCGCGCGCGGCCGCGCGTGGCTCTAGTGTATCTGTCTCACAGCCGTGAGACTTGCAGTAAGCTCAGTTCCCCCAGACATCTTATCGCGTAGTCGCGCGCTTCTGCCTAGCGGGCGCGCGGTCATGCCTCACGGGCGCGTGACTTGCAGAAGGTTCCCTATGTAAAGCCCTGCTTTCGCGCGGGCGCGCGAGTTTTCTCTTGTTATGCCGCGCGGCTTTTGTTCTGCAATTCCTGAGTCTGGTTTTTGGTCTGCTGCTGCTGCTACTTGTTCATTCTTGCTTAATCCCTCTTTCTTGCTTGATTTCCATGCCTTATTGTACCCCCATGCCATGCACATCCTCGCCTTGCGATTAGCCTTCATGCATCCGCTCACCGATACCTCAATTCCCACCAAAATTATGCCGATTCCTGCACTTATTCACCAAAAGGAGTTTAAATACATGCAGTGCAAAATAACATGAAATGCAACTAAAACACAATGAAATGTGCTCAAGTTGGGCACAATTCGCATGGATCGGTATACAATAAGTGAGTAAAAATATCACTTATCACTTACCAAATTAGGTGTCACCATTCTACATCCACCTGTTGTTTATTGTGATAATGTTGGTGCCACCAACCTCTGTGCAAACCCTATTTTTCACTCTCGTATGAATCATGTGGCTCTCGATTATCACTTCATTCGCGAACAGGTTCAAAATGGATTGCTTCGTGTTGCTTATGTCTCCTCAGTTGACCAACTTTGTAATTTCCTCACCAAGCCTCTCTCTCGTCAACGGTTTCAGCTTCTCCAGACCAAGATTAGACTTACCCGTTGGTCGTCCATCTTGCGGGGGCATTATAGAAATACCAAAGTCGATTAAAGTCGGGAACAAAGGCTGATTGACTTGGAAGAAATAATTTAAATTTCTTAATTAGTGCAATAGATCTGTTCAAATATTGTGTTCATATTTGTCTATAATCTTTCCAAATTTAGACCATTTTGAGCATCATTGGTGATTATATATACATGTAATTGTATCATTATAGGTAGAAAAATACAATATAACTCTTTCATTTTCTCTCCTCTATTCAAATATATGGCGATGATGGTGGTGGTGGTGGGTGGTGGATAGTGGGTGCACGTGGTGTAGGTGGATGATGGTGTGTGGTGGGTGATGGATGGATGGTGGTGGTGGTGGGTGGTGGATAGTGGGTGCACGTGGTGTGGGTTGATGATGGTGTCAGCACCGGCCCTGAGCTAAAGCCCAAGGTGCCCGGGCTTTAGGCCCAAAATTTTTTAGGGCCCCTTTTTCGTATATCTCTTTTTCTTAGTTTTTAAACAAGTGATGTACTCCTTTTGCAAATTGTTCCTTTTACTTAATACATACCTTAGCCCAAGAAACCTAAAAGCCTCAATCTCCTCCTCACCATATCTTATTTTCTTATACTTTTTATAAGTCCTCCCTGGCTTAACCCATTCATCAATTTAATGTTTTCTCCCTGTTTTTTTTTGGCAATATTAGTGAATACCCTGTAAAATTCTTGAAAACATCTAAATCATTTATTTTCACAAAACTCATATCTACAACAGCTAAATCCTCAAGTAATTAATGCATCTTAAGAAAACTAGAGTATTATGATTATTTTAGTAATTTTTAATATTAATTTTTAAAATCATACCAATTTAAAAATATTATGATGTAATTTTCATTTTTAAATACATTTTAAAAAAAATATTATTACATCATCAAATTATAACATATACTGTTATGTATAGATTATTACATCATCAAATTATTTATATTATTTATAACATATACTGTTATGTATAGATTATTACACCATAAAATTTTTATATAGTTTAAAAATATTATTTAGTATTATGATTTTAGTAATTTAAAAATTTTACATCAATTAGTATTTAGTATTATGATTTTATTATTTTAATGATGTAATTTGAATTTTTGTTGTTTTGATTAATTCACAAAATAATTTGAATGTTAATATTTTAGTATTTTTTTAATTTTATTTTTTTTAATTATTTTAGTATTTTTTTAAAAATTAATATTTTAGTATTTTTTTTAATTAGTATCTGATGTAAATATGTTATGTTTTGAATTTTAGTATTTTGATTAAATGATGTAAATATGTTATACAACTTATTTTATTTAATTAGTTGTTTTGATTAGTTAACAAAATAATTTGAATTTTATTATTTTGATTAAATGATGTAAATATGTTATGTTTTTTTTATTTTGAATTTTAGTATTTTTTGTTTTGATTAAATGATATATATTGTTTTATTTAGAATATATTTTATACTTAAGCCTGCCACGTCATCACATTTTAACCCAGTTTCTCTTCTGTTAAGGGCAGGGGCACGAGTGATCCAAAAATGTAACGTTAAGGGTACTTCTGAAAAAAAAATTAGTTTAGGGTGCAAGTGGGACATCGGGTAAATATCAGGGGCATTTTTGACCTTAATAGCATTTTGCAAAGGGCCTAATTTTTTTTGTCGCTTTAGGCCTTGAAAAACTCAGGGCCGACCTTGGATGGTGTGTGGTGGGTGATGGGTGGTGGGTGATGGATGGTGGTGGTGGTGTGTGGTAGTGGGTGGTGGTGGTGGTGGTGGTGGTTGGGTGGGTTGTGAAACCCCAGATTTTATGAATAAAGATATAAATTTATCGAAATATTTTATTGAATATTATGGTGTGAATTTGATATTATGTTATAGTTGTGGGTAGTATTTATAAATTTTTCAAAGTATGCAAATTGTTATAAAATATTCGATTGGTCGGGGAATATTCTTTTTGTCGGGGAATATTCTTTTTGTCGGGGAATATTCGTACAACGGCACAATCATTGGCGGACCCCACAACGGAAGTATTGTCGTAGTTAGAAAACGACATAATTATCTTTTTATAAAAATAACGGCGAAAGTGTTACCGTTAAAACTGTTGAACTACTCGGTAGTAAAAGTACAGTAATATGTGTGGTTGCATAGTAGCACACGGTATTGATTATTGATGCTTACGTAAGAAGTCACTCAGTTATACTCAATTATTGCTACAGTAATTGTTGCATCATATCTCTCATATTATTGATTCAATTATTGTCACAGTATCATCTGCATAAAATGTTATTTTATTAAATCAATACTTGAGACGACAAAGTTATTCATATTATAAATTTCAATATTTATAATGTCTAGAAGTTCTGTCAAGGAGAGGTTTGGTCGCCTAATTGCACGCCAATAGGGAGAAATCCTTATTGGAAAGCCCCCTCTTTCCTGGGAACGACCTAGTTGATAAATATTATGAGTTATAATATTAATAATGAATGTTGTTCGGATTTGAATTTGGAGACGCGGACGTGATATTTGAGTCCGAAAAGACGAAATTAGTAAAAATAGTCTATAAACATAGAATTTTTCGAGATTCACTATTTGGTCAAAAAGTCAACAGTTTAATTTTTCGAGAAAAGTCCAACTTTGAAATTTCAAAATTTATATTTTTGATAAAAATAGTTTCATTATGTTGGAATTGTTTGTGTTAGTGAAAATCGACATTTATTCCGATGATAATTGATGTCTAGGGGTTATATTGATAAATAGTGAAAATCGACATTCACATGCTTATATAACTATTTATTCACATATGTGTACTATTGAATCACATTATATACTATTAGGGGAGTTGGTGCAAGATTGATAATACTTGCATGACTAAATTAAAAATAGAGGTATAGATAGAGGTACTATATTGAAATTCGTATTTTTCACATGATTATACTATTGATTCACATGATTGAACTATTAATTCACATTATTTCTTATTAGGGGAGTTGGTGCAAGATTGATAATACTTGTAGGACTAAATTATAAATGAAAGAAAAGTTTGAGGTAGTGTACTGTAATTTTCGAGCCCCAAAACGTGAATTATCGAAACTATATTTTCCTATAAATAGAAGCTCATTCTTCCTTCATTTCTCACCAATTCACAAAATCTTTAGAGCGATTATTATAGAGAGAAATTATAGAGAGAAAGAAGAAGAGAAATCTGCTACCTCACTATTCCAGTATCCAGTTTTTTTCAAGGTAGGGAATATTATTTGTTGTACCTGTAGGGAGTATTATTTCTTTCTTATCTATGAAGAGAACTTCTGTTATTCCATTATTTATTATTCTGTTGGAATAACCTGTATACGCGGGCTACCCTATACTTGGTGAAATTCTTATGTTATTCCATTCTTTATCATTCTGTTGAAACATCCTGTCTATGCGTTCTACGCCGGACCTGATTCCGTCTTTATTATTCTGTTGGAATATCCTGTCTGTGCGTTCTACGTCGGACCTGATTTTATTATTCTGTTGGAATATCCTGTCTGTGCGTTTTATGCCGAACCTGATTTCGTCTTTATTATTCTGTTGGAATATCCTGTCTGTGCGTTTTATGCCGGACCTGATTCCGTTATTTATTATTTTGTTGGAATAACCTGCATGTGCGGTCTATCGCATGCCTGGTGATTTCTTTTGTTATTCCATTCCTTATTATACTCAGTTGGTTAAAGTTTTGACTTCTATACTCCATGAAATTAGTGGAATATCCTTGATATTTGCGCTTCATCCAGTATCTTTTCATGGAAATATTCTTCTGAGCATTCTTGAATTTTACTCTACAAAGCAGTATCATGTTGACAATTTGGACGTTATTAGTTCCTGGATAAAATAATTCTTGAACTTGTTTTATTGAATTCTTATATCATCGTCATCATCCTCATGTTTATATTTTGTTGAAAGTCATCTGTGGCCTATAGTGCATAGATGGACTTGGTATGATTATGACCAGGGATTATTCGGTGTAATCATGACCGCAATGTTACAAATGATGTGGTAAAAGTCCTCATTGGCCTGTAGTGCATTGATGGACAGTTGTTGCCATGATCATGACCATTAATGAATACACAAATATTCTTGGCACGTAGTGCATGGATAATTATGGTTGTGATATTAAAGAATATCCTTGGCCGTAGTGCAGGGGTGATTCGATGATGTGGATTATTTATTAAGCTGAGTCCCAGCGATAAAAGTGATGAAAAACCTTCTAAATCATAAAAGATAGTAGATTTTATTCTCTACTTGACTCTTTTAATGGATTGCTTGTTCCGCTGCAGTTAAACTTGATGGTTGTTATATTGTATCAGTTTAACACTGTTGAAGACTAACGATAATATATTCTGCAATATCTTAGTCATAATATTTCCTACTGGGCTAGTTGAGCTCACCCTTTTACTTTTATTGTTTTCTTTAGGAAATGAGAACGTAGCAGGGACTAGTCGGGGAACGGAGTGACAGACCAAATGATAGCATTAGTAGTCTTCACTATTCTGTGAAATAGTGTAATAATAATTGTAATAAGGACTCCTTTTGAGTTTGTATAATCTCTAGTAGGCAATATTTGTATTCAAACTCACAGTTTAGGTTTTGTCGTATTGTACACGACAGTTGTATTTGAATTTATGTACCATGTAAGTGGCGACCCAAGATGGGTGACGTATACCTAATTTTGGGGGCGTCACATGGGTGGTGGTAATGGTGGGGGTGGGGGTGAGTGGTAATGGATGGTGGTGGTGGTAGGAAGTGGTAGGTGGTGTGTGGGTGGTGATGGATGGTGGATGATGGAAGTGGTGGTGGTAGGTTGTAGGTGGTGGGTGGGTGGGTGGGTGGGTGGTGATGGGGTGGGTGATGGTAGTGGGTGGTGATGGATGGTTAGTGGTTGATGATGGTGATGGTGGGTGGTGTATTGAGAGAAGTAAAGTGCAAAAATTAAAAAAAATGAAATTAGAGGATAAATGAGTAATGAGTAGCTTTTTTTCTAAAAAGGCTCGTCTCATTCTTATTTTTTTAAGAGCCAAAAAAAAGTTGGCTAAATTTTATCAAACAAGATTACCTCTGCAAAAAAAAAGAGATGATGCCAAAAAGAGGTAAAAAGTTACGATCAAACATTACCTTAGTCCAAGACATTTTGGACATTAGGATTGTTGAAATTTAGCTGTTTTCGTTAGTAAATTTCTCTTTGCCTGGTAAGAAAAAAGTCTAAAATACATTTTTTTAATGCAAAGTTTGTAAGTTGGTGAGGTTTACACCAGAACGTTTAAAACACATTCAAGTATTCTGTCCCTTGTTGGAAATGGGTTTGATAAAATATATATTTATGTGTTCAAATCCATTAAGAATTGAATGAGAAAATTGACGGGTTAGGTCAGGGTCGGGTTCGTGGGCGGTTAACGCGTCCTAACGCTAATAAACTTCCTAATTATTCTATAAATAAACTATGTGGGATTACATTTTCAACATAAGTTTGATTACACCGTTCTGTTTCTGCGTCCCGTTCCGTTCCTTCCCTTCTGAAAAATCATGTTCCTTCCCTTCTGCAAAAATCTCGTTTCTGCAGATAGTTCCCGTTTCCCATTTGACAGAGTCCCATTCTGCAAAGAATTTTCCCGTTCCTTCCTCTGCAAATCCAGTTTCTGTTCTACAAGTTCCGTTTTGGTGTGAGGTTTTTCTCTTTATTTTATTTACATGCATCAATATTATAACTTGTAGTTTTCATGCATCATTAATATAAGTTCAATACATAAACATAGAATTTGGTTCGATGTGTTCTTAAGTTTGAAGTGCTTCTAATTAAAAACTGGAAATCCGTTTTATCTTGGGAAGCAATTATTCAATTAATCCTTAGCACCTGTGAGGGAATAAATTTGCTTTAAGGTGACTTTGTGAATTCAAAGGACTCAGATTTATTCATTAATATTTTCTATGTTATATATATATATATATATATATATAATTATGTTCTGTTTATTATATTTATATATATTAAATAATACTATATATTACAGATAAAGTCTTAAAGCAAATTTACATTTTCTGTAATTATAGTATTATTTTATATAAACAGAAAATTGTTTTTTGTGAATAGAAAATTGTTTTATAAAACAAGTTTTTGTGTTGTAAAAATTGAATTTGTTCATTGGAAAAATTGTGTTGAATTTTTTCATTAATACATGTTATATATTAATACACAAAATTCTGGAAATTAATTTCTGTTATTATATATATTATATTTTTATATATTTTGTTATATAAATATAACAGTTTGTTTATTCTATTATAGTTTGCTTGTTAATACATGTCTATGTTGCATGTGTATTGTCCAATGCTAACTGTTAAAACGTTTTAGAAATAAAATAATATATATATATATATATATATATATATATATATATATATATATTGCTATATATATATATATATTGCATGTATGAAATAAATTTTGAAAAAGATTAAAATAAATCTTATATATATATTCTGTATGTTGCATGTTGCACTCAAGTTGGAAAATTCGTCACTTTTCTAAAATATATCTTGCCATGTCATGCATGATAAATGTTTGTTTGTCATGCAATATTCAAATTTAATTTTTTGTAAATATAGTACCATTTAATTTATATATTTAATTGAACAGAAAATCGTTGATAAAATAAATTTTTTGTACTAACAGAATTCTAGAAATTATTTGCATATTCTGTTTTCATATTTGTATGTTAATATTATGTTTACATATTTGCATGTTGTTCCATTATTATATAAAAATTATTATATATTTTCTCAAGTTACCGTTGGAGTGTAGTATAAAAATTACATAGTATTGAGTTAATATACTATTTTGAAAATTACTATGCTTGCATGATCTGCATGTTGTTTTGCCTTGGGCACATGATTGTCAAACTCAATAATATTGCTCATTATCTCAAAGTGGTGTGTTTATGTTTAAATATCATAAGCAGTATGCATGTTTATGTTAAATCAATATTGTAGAATATTTAATTTTTGTATTATTTAATCTGTTAATATATTCTGTTATTGTTGCATATAAAAGTTTATTTTGTTCGCATGTTAAAATATAATATTCTGTTATTATATATATTATAGGAATATTATATTTATTACATGTTGACTGATTGCATGTTAATATATTAATATTCAGTATTCTCGAATATTATTGCATGTTATTACTGTTACTATTGTTGAATATGAATACATAGCTTTTTGCATGTTATTTCTGTAAATCGGTATTGCATGTTTTGTTATGGTTTTTTATGCAGTTGGTATAAAGCCACAAATGATGCATCTCATATCAATATTAATATATTAATATTGCATGTTGTAAACAAATTTTTCTTTATAACAGAAAATTTGTAAACAAAATTTATTGTTTGAATTCTGTTAAATTTTGTACAACAGAAATTTGTTTCTGTTTATTGATATTTGTCTTTTTTGTATAACAGTAAGATGGCATGCTAGATTATGACATGTTAATTATAATACTTTGCGTAGATTAATTAATTTAAAATTCTTGCCTAAATTTGATATTAATCAAAAACATAAATGTGAAATATGTGTGGAATCAAAAATGACAAGATTACCCTTTCATTCTGTTGAAAGGAAAACTGAACCTCTAAATCTAATTCACACTGACATATGTGACTTAAAGTTTGTGCAAACTAGAGGTGGGAAAATATTTCATAACCTTTATTGATGATTGCACAAGATATTGTTATGTATATTTGCTAAGAAGCAAAACATGAGGCTGTAGAAATGTTTCAACTTTATAAAAATGAAGTTGAAAATCAACTTAGCAAAAAGATTAAAGCAATAAGAAGCGATAGAGGTGGTGAATATGAATCACCATTTGAAAAGATATGCTCTACTTATGGTATTATTCACCAAACTATTGTTCCTTATTCACCTCAATCTAATGGTATTGCTGAACGCAAGAACCGAACATTGAAAAAAATGTTGAATGCTATGTTAAACAGTTATGGAGCACCCCAGAATTTGTGGGGGGAAGCTTTGCTTTCTGCCAATTATATTCTTAATAAAATTCCTCATAAGAAAACTCATAAAACACCTTATGAATTATGGAAATGTCATAGACCTTGCTATAAATACTTAAGATTGTGGGGGTGTCTAGCAAAAGTAATGGTTCATAAACCTAAAAAGGTTAAGATAGGACCAAAAACAATTGACTGTGTTTTCATTGGTTATGCAAATAACAGCAGTGCTTATCGCTTTCTTGTTCATAAATCTGAAATTAATGATATTCATGTGAATACATTTATTGAATCAAGAGATGCATCATTCTTTGAGAATATTTTTTCATATAATAAAGATTCAAATTCAATCAAAAGACCTTTGGATGCTACAAGTAATAATCCTGAAAATATAGACAAAGAGTCTGTATTGGATGAACCTAGACGTAGCAAAAGGGCAAGGACTTCAACGTCTTTTGGGCCGAATTTTCTAACATTTTTGTTAGAAAATGATCCTCAAACGTACAAAGAGGCAATATCCACTCCAGATAAGTCTCATTGGAAATAAGCAATAAATAGTGAAATTGAATCCATCATGCAAAATCATAGATGGGAATTGGTGGACCTTCCAACTGGTTCCAAACACTTGGGGTATAAATGGATCTTCAAAAAGAAGATGAAGGCTGATGGTTCAAATGATAAATACAAAGTAAGGCTTGTTGTTAAAGGATATAGACAAAAGGAAGGAAGATGAAGGCCCATTGTTTGTCTTTATGTGGATGATATGTTAATCATGGGTAACAACAATGAAGTTATCAACTCTACCAAACAAATGTTGGCAAATAGATTTGATATGAAAGATTTGGGGGTTACTGATATAATATTAGGAATCAAGATTTCTAGAACATCTGATGGAATTATATTATCTCAAACTCATTATATTGAGAAAATACTTGAAAATTTTAATAAGTATAATGTAATTCTAAATAAGAACCCAGTTGATATAAATCTTCATTTAGCCAAAAATGGAGGTAATAGCATATCTCAACTATTCTGGTATAATAGGCAGTTTAATGTATGTCATGAACTGTACTAGACCGGATATAGCTTATTCAGTAAATAAGCTAAGTAAGTATACGAGTAATCCAGGTAAAGATCACTTGAAAGCTATTTTGAGAGTTTTGGAATATTTAAAACATACTCAAAACTATGGACTACACTATATAAGATATCTAGCAATATTGGAAGGATATAGTGATGCTAATTGGATATCTGACAATAAAGACTCAAAATCCACAAGTGGATATATCTTTACCCTTGGAGGTGCAGCAGTATCAAGACCTGTGCCAGCTATATGTATACACTGTGGTAGCCAATCAGCGATTGGAAGAGCCAGAGTCATTTATATAACGGTAAGTCACGTCATATACAACGAAGACATAATACCGTTAGACAATTTGTGACGCCCCCAAAATTAGGTATACATCACCCATCTTGAGTCGCCAAATACATGGTACAAAATTTAAATACAACTTAATTATACAACAGTCGTGTAAAATACGACAAAACATATGCTGTGAGTTTGAATACAAATATTGTCATCTAGAGAGTATACAAACTCAATGGAGTCCTCATTACAATTATTATCACTCTATTTCACAGAATAGTAAGAACTACTAATGCACCATCTAGAACCATCACTCCGTTCCCTGACTAGTCTCAGCTACGTTCTCATTTCTTGAAGAGAACAGTGAAAGAAAGGGTGAGCTCAACTAGTCCAGTAAGAAATATTATGACTAAGATAATGCAGAATAAATTATCATTAGCCTTAAATAGTGTTAAATTGATACAATATAACAAACATCAAGTTTAACTGCAGCGGAACAAGCAATCCATTAAAAGAGTTAAGTAGAAAATAAAATCTACTATCTTTTATGATTTAAAAGGTTTTTCATCACTGTTATCGCTGGGACTCAACTAAAAAAATATTCCACATCATCGAATCACCCATGTACTACGGCCAAGGATATTCTTTAGTATCACGACCATAATTATCCATGCACTACGGGCCAAGAATATTTGTGTATTCATTAATGGTCATGATCATGCCAACAACTGTCCATCAATGCACTACGGGCCAATGAGGACTTATACCACATCATTTGTAATATTACGGTCATGATTACACTGAATAATCCCTGATCATAATCATACCAAGTCCATCTATGCACTACAGGCCACAGATGACTTTAAAAAAAATATAAATATGAGGATGATGACAATAATATAAGAATTCAATAAAACAAGTTCAAGAATTAATTTAACCAGGAACTAATAATGTCCAAATTGTCAACATGATACTGCTTTGTAGAGTAAAATTCAAGAATGCTCAGAAGAATATTTCCATGAAAAGATACTGGATGAAGCGCAAATACCAAGGATATTCTACTGATTTCATGGAGTATAGTAGTCAAAACATTAACCAACTGAGTATAATAAAGAGTGGAATAACAAAAGAAATCACCATGAATGCGGTACTTCGCATAGACAGGTTATTCAAATAGAATACTAAGAAGGACGGAATCAGGTCCGGCGTAAAATGCACAGACATGATATTCCAACAGAATAATAATAAAGACGGAACCAGGTCCGGCGTAAAATGCACAGACAGGATATTCCAATAGAATAATAAAGACGAAATCAGGTCCGGCGTAAAACGTACAGACAGGATATTCCAACAGAATAATAAAGACGGAATCATGTCCGGCGTATAACGCACAGACAGGATATTCCAACAGAATAATAAAGATGGAATCATAGAAGAATGTCACCAAGTATAGGGTAGACCGCGTATACAGGTTATTTCAACAGAATAATAAGAAATAGAATAACAACAGTTCTCTTCTTGAATAAGAAAGAATAACACCCCTTACCGTAAAAAAAACTGAATATAAGAGTAAGGAAGTAGCAGAATACTTTTCTATAGTTTCTCTATAATTTTTCTCACTGGAGTTTCAGTGAATTCGTAAGAAATAATGAAGGAATGAGCTTCTATTTATAGGAGAATAAAAGTGTACTGTTCATGAACGAATTATTTCTGCAAAATCATTTTTTAATTAACTAACAATTAAGTCAAACAATTAACCAATAACATTACAACAAAAATTAAAAATATAATACATATATATAAACACATGTTTTCAACTTATATATATCATTATTATATATACACCACTTAATTTTTCTCCCCCATAACCAACATCAATCCCCCACCCACCCAATAATCAAATTCACTACACTCTTACACATCACTATCACACTATCACTTTTACTCTTTCTTTTCCCCCACCATTTTCCAGTCACACATATAATATATATACACACATCATATACATATATATACTTCCATACGTATACTCTTCTATTTCCAAAATTTTTTTTCTGACACATATGGGCCCCACATGTGGGCCCCACCTTTAAATAATTTTTTACCTATTATTTTGAAAAATGGGTAATATAGGGATCCATAAAATAAGCAAAACTTCATAAAAATCACCTTAATAATTTTAACAACATTTATCATCTTTATTATAATTCACAATATTAATCGACCAGGTCGTTCCCAGAAAAGAGGGGCCTTTCTAATAAGGATTTCTCCCTATTGGCGCGCAATTAGGTGACCAAACCTCTCATTGACAGAACTTCTAGACATCGTTAATATTGCAAATAATAATATTAATAACTTTGTCGTCTCAATTATTGATTTTAACAATATAATAAATATCGATAATAATTGAATCAAATAACGTGAGATACTATGCAACAATTATTATAGCAATAATTGAACAAAACTGAATTACTTCACACGTAAACATCAATAATCAATACAGTGTGCTACTATGCAACCACGCGTATTACTGTACTTTTACTACCGAGTAGTTCAACAGTATCAACGGTAAAACTTCTGCCGTTATTTTTATAAAAATATTTTTGTCATTTTCTCAATCCGACAATAATTCTGTTGTGGGGTCCACCAATGATTGCGCCGTTGTACGAATATTCCCTGCTAAAACGAATATTCTCCGACCAATCGAATATAATATAACAACTTGCATACTATGCAAAATTTATAAATATTACCCACAACTATAACATTATATCAATTTCACTCCATAATATTCAAAAATAATATTTATAGAAAATTCATCTTTATTCAAAAAGTTGGGGTTTTACAATCTCTCCTTCTTATGAAATTTTGCCCTCGAAATTAGGGTACGTGCCTAGTATATCGAAGAGGTAAGGATACCTTGATTTCATTTCAGATTCTAACTCCCAAGTCATTTCCTCAATATCGTGGTTTCTCCACAAAACTTTGACTTGAGGTATAACCTTGGAGCGTAGAATATGTTCCTTCTTATCCAAGATTTGAATAGGAACCTCTTCATACGTCAAATCTTCCGCTATTTCGTCCGGTTCTAACTCAATAATGTGGTTCGGGTCTTCCACATATTTACGTAACATGGATATGTGAAAAATGTTATGAACACGAGACATACTTGGCGGTAAAGCGTGTCTATAGGCCACAGTTCCTACTCGATCAAGGATTAAAAATGGGTCGATGAATCGAGGATTGAGCTTTCCTCTCTTTCCAAATCTCGTAACTCCTTTCCATGGAGCAACACGTAACAACACATGATCTCCTATATCGAATTCCACGTCCTTTCGATGAAGATCAGCATAACTCTTTTATCGATCTTGTGAGGTTTTTATATGTTGCCGGATCGTTTGAATCTTTTCCGTAGTCATACGTACCAACTCCGGTCCCAACAACGTTGCTTCACCCACCTCATCCCAGCATACTGAAGAATGACATTTTCTTCCATACAGTGCTTCGAATGGAGCCATGCCAATAATTGCTTGATAACTGTTGTTGTAGGAAAACTCCACCAATGGTAAGAACTTGCCCCAACTTCCTTTGAAATCAAGAACACAGAGTCTTAATAGATCTTCAATAGTTTGAAAAGTCCTCTCCGACTGTCCGTCCGTCTGAGGATGATATGCCGAGTTAAATCGTAAATCTGTGCCCATAGCTTTCTGCAAACTAACCCAAAATCGTGAAGTGAATCTTGGGTCTCTATCAGAAACTATGGATACTGGCATACCATGCAGTCTTACAATCTCATTTATGTACATACGAGCAAGACGTTCAAGTGTATAAGTTTCTCGTATTGGTAAGAAGTGAGCAGACTTGGTCAATCTATCAACAATGACCCAAATCGCATTTATGCCTTGAGAAACCTTGGGAAGACCAGTAACAAAATCCATGGTAATGTGCTCCCACTTCCATTCTGGAATTTCAAGTAGTTGCAATGGATCTTTTGGTACTTGATGCTCCGCCTTGACTCGTTGACACGCTAGACACCTTGAGATAAACAGCGCTATCTCTCTCTTCATATTGCCCCACCAAAATGTATGTCGAAGATCATGATACATTTTGGTACTTCCAGGATGGATTGCAAACGGTGTGTTTTACGCCTCCATCATGATTTTATACTTTAAATCAGGGTCGTTAGGAACAAAAAGTCTGGAGTTGACTCGAAGTATTCCTTCTTCATCGATTCTTGCTTACGGCATCGCACCTTCTTGCACTTTCTTCCTCATACACATCAGCTTCAGGTCTATAGTTTGAGCAGCTTTAACTTTATCAATTAGTAGGTTCTACTCATATATTCGACATCATCACATTGGTCCCTGGAGTCTTTAACTCTATCTCCATCCTTTACAAGTCACACAAAATGGGCCTTTGTGTTGACCATATCGTACTCGTACTTGCATATGATCTTCTACTCAATGTGTCAGCTACCACGTTCGCTTTTCCAGGATGGTATTGGATGGTATGATCATAATCTTTCAACAGTTCAAGCCAACGTCGTTGTCGCATGTTGAGTTCCTTTTGAGTGAAGAAATATTTGAGGCTTTTATGATCCGTAAAGATCTCCACCTTCTCCCCATACAAGTAATGCCTCCAAATTTTAAGTGCGAAGACCACAACTGCTAACTCTAGGTCATGAGTAGGATAATTCCTCTCATATTCTTTGAGTTGTTGTGAGGCATAGGCTATGATTTTTCCATGTTGCATGAGAACACATCCTAACCCTTTGCCAGAAGCATCACTGTAGATGACAAATCCCTCCGAACCAGATGGTATTGTCAGAACAGGTGCTGAAATGAGTCTCCTCTTGAGTTCCTGAAAACTCTTCTCACCTTCCTCGCTCCAACCGAACTTTGTATCTTTCCGATTCAGCGGAGTTAGTGGAGTCGCGATTCGAGAAAACCCTTCTACGAATCTCCGATAATAACCAGCTAAGCCGAGAAAGCTACGTACTTCGGTCACTGATTTAGGTTGTTCCCAGCTTTGAATAGCTTCAATCTTTGCTGGGTCAATAGATATTCAATGACTTGATACCACGTGCCCAAGGAATGCTACTTCCTCAAGCCAGAACTCGCATTTCTTCAACTTGGCATAAAGCTTATATTCACGAAGCTTTTGGAATATCAGCCTCAAGTGTTGCTCATGATCTTTACGGCTTTTGGAATAAATAGGGATGTCATCAATAAAGACGACCACAAAGTGATCCAAATATTCCTTGAATACTCGGTTCATCATATACATGAAGGCAGCAGGAGCATTAGTCAATCCAAAGGACATGATTAGGAATTCATAATGCCCGTACCGAGTTCTGAAAGCCGTCTTTGGAATGTCATTGGTTCTAATCTTCAGTTGGTGATATCCGAAATGAAGATCAATCTTTGAAAAGAATTTGGCTCCTTGCAACTGCTCAAACAGGTCATCAATACGTGGCAATGGGTACCTATTTTTTATGGTGACATGATTCAACTCCCGATAATTAATACAAAGTCGCATACTCCCATCTTTCTTCTTCATGAATAGAACAGGAGCACCCTAAGGAGAAGTACTAGGATGAATAAAGCCAATGTCTAACAATTCCTCTAGTTGAGTCTTTAACTCCTGAAGTTCAATAGGAGTCATTCGATATGGGGCTTTAGAAATAGGTTTTGTACCGGGTTCAAGGTCGATACAAAATTCAATTTCACGCTCTGGGGGTAGGCCAGGAAGTTCTTCAGGGAATATGTCAGGAAATTCATTAACAATAAAAATATTATTCAAAACTGACGTATTTTTGTTTAGATTTGTGACATGAGCTAAGAAAGCTTGACATCAGTTTTTCAATAAACGAATAGCTTTATGGCTTGAGATGACAGTGATTGATTTTAATGGTTTGGTTGCTTGAATTCGCATAATAGGTCGATTAGGAATATGAAAGCTAACAATCTTACGAAAATAATTAATTTTTGCATGATGAGTATTTAACCAATCAATCCCTAGAATTACATCAAATGCAAGTATTTTTAATTCAATAAGATCGACAGGTAATGTGTGGATACCAACTTGAACCAAACAAGACTTATAAACTGTGGATGTAATGAAGGTTTCTCCCAATGGAGTTTTCACAGATAAGTCAAAGTTTAATTTTTTTGGATTCAAATTTAATCGTTGAGCGCAAGTAGGAGAAATAAAAGAATGGGTAGATCCGGTATCAAATAAAGTATAGACTTCGCTAGAGTTTATGATAAGCTTACCCGTGATGACCTCATTCGGGTTCCTTATTTTCTAGGAGGTCACAACAAACGCCCTCCCTTGTACTACCGGCTTTAACTTTTCTGGGACGGCCTTTGGTGCCTCCATCCTAGCTGAATTTGTCTTCGGTGAACAACAAAATCGGGCTAAGTGACCTTCTCTTCCAAAATTATAACATGCTTTGGACGGCATCGCACAATTTGGACTGATGTGTCCCTCCCCTCCGCATTTAAAGCATATGATAGGTGGTCTTTCTCCTTCCTTAACAATGGGTGCTGGTGCTGACGTCTTTCCATCATTGTTGAATCTCTTCTTCTTGAAATGTCCATTTTTATTGTTTTGGTCCTAATTACCACCGAAGTGGTTACCATTTTTGTCCTGTTGATTCCCTCCACGCTTATTGTCACCACTTCAATGACTGCTCTCACTGGTATTATCATTTTGTCGGTTCCTTTCTTTTAGTTGCGTTGACTCGTTATCGCGCTCCACCAACTGAGCCCTATTTACAACATCTGAATACAAACACAGTTTATGAGAAATAAGATGTTGACGTATCTCTGGCTTCAAACCTCTTAAAAACATTCGCGCCATTCTCTCTTCATTATCCACCAAGTGAGAGCAAACCGGGATAACTCCGCAAATTTTGCCTCGTATTGCGACACGGTCATATTGTTTTTCTCCAATTTGATAAACTCCACCTCCTTCATGTGATGAATACTTTCGGGAAAGTATTTGTCGTCGAATAGCTCTTGGAACTTCTACCAAGACATCTTTAGTACGGCAGGTTGAGTATGTTTTACCGATTCCCACCAGTAATCTGCCTCTTCGCGCAACATAAAGGCGGCAAAGGGAACCTTTTGCTCCTCGGAGCATCCCAAGACATCAAATATCTTGGTGATCTGCTTTATTCATGCTTCCGCCATAAGTGGTTTTGGCTCTCCCTTAAACTCCGGTGGTCCCAGCTCCTTTAACTGTTTAGCAGTGACCGTCTGAGAGTTTTTAGTGTTTCCACCTACATTTTGGACAAGAGCCGCTCTCGCCTGATGTTGCATGAATTTCATAAAGCCTCTGAACAGTCCATCATTCATCATTTGGTCAGTGTTGTTGTTTGCATGAGGATTGTCGCCTTCCTTATGCACATTCTCCTGATTATTGATATGTGGAGACTCAACGGTCTCTTGTGCTCCATTGCTATTTTCAACATTCTCGGATGTCATTTTCAGATACTGCCACAAAACAAAGGTTCATTAACATATAACATATTATCCATATACTTTGACCAACCAATTAAATACCAAATAAACTTATGTAGGTCATACTAGCGAAGGAATTCCCCCTCTCTCGCTCCTAGTTCTAGTCTCACATCTTAGCTAGGGATCATATCCCTAAGCTTTGATACCAACTGTGACGCCCCCAAAATTAGGTATACATCACCCATCTTGAGTCGCCAAATACATGGTACAAAATTCAAATACAACTTAATTATACAACAGTCATGTAAAATACGACAAAACATATGTTGTGAGTTTGAATACAAATATTGTCATTTAGAGAGTATACAAAGTCAATGGAGTTCTCATTACAATTATTATCACACTATTTCACAGAATAGTGAGGACTACTAATGCACCATCTAGGACCATCACTCCGTTCCCCGACTAGTCTCAGTTACATTCTCATTCCCTGAAGAGAACAGTGAAAGAAAGGGTGAGCTCAACTATCCCAGTAAGAAATATTATGACTAAGATAATGCAGAATAAATTATCATTAGCCTTAAACAGTGTTAAACTGATAGAATATAACAAACATCAAGTTTAACTGCAGCGAAACAAGCAATCCATTAAAAGAGTCAAGTAGAAAATAAAATCTACTATCTTTTATGATTTAAAAGGTTTTTCATCACTGTTATCGCTGGGACTCAGCTAAAAAAAATATTCCACATCATCGAATCACCCCTGCACTACAGCCAAGGATATTCTTTAGTATCATGACCACAATTATCCATGCACTACGGGCCAAGAATATTTGTGTATTCATTAATGGTCATGATCATGCCAACAACGGTCCATCAATGCACTACGGGCCAATGAGGACTTGTACCACATCATTTGTAACATTACGGTCATGATTACATCGAATAATCCCTAGTCATAATCATACCAAGTCCATCTATACACTACAGGCCACAGATGACTTTTAAAAAAAATATAAATATGAGGATGATGACAATGATATAAGAATTCAATAAAACAAGTTCAAGAATTAATTTAACCAGGAACTAATAATGTCCAAATTGTCAACATGATACTGCTTTGTAGAGTAAAATTCAAGAATGCTCAGAAGAATATTTTCATGAAAAGATACTAGATGAAGCACAAATATCAAGGATATTCTACTAATTTCATGGAGTATAGTAGTCAAAACTTTGACCAACTGAGTATAATAAAGAATGGAATAACAAAAGAAATCTCCATGCATGCGGTACTTCACATAGACAGGTTATTCCAATAGAATACTAAGAAGGACGGAATCAGGTCCGGCGTAAAACGCACAGACATGATATTCCAACAGAATAATAATAAAGACGGAACCAGGTCCGACTTAAAATGCATAGACAGAATATTCCAACAGAATAATAAAGACGGAATCAGGTCCGGCGTAAAACGCACAGACAGGATATTCCAACAGAATAATAAAGACGGAATCAGGTCCGGTGTAAAACGCACAGACAGGATATTCCAACAGAATAATAAAGACAGAATCATAGAAGAATGTCACCAAGTATAGGGTAGACCACGTATACAGGTTATTCCAATAGAATAATAAGAAATGGAATAACAACAGCTATCTTCTTGAATAAGAAAGAATAAAACCCCTTACCGTAAAAGAAACTGAATATAAGAGTAGGGAAGTAGCAGAATACTTTTCTATAGTTTCTCTATAATTTTTCTCTCTGGAGTTTCAGTGAATTCGTAAGAAATAATGAAGAAATTAGCTTCTATTTATAAGAGAATAGAAGTATACTGTTCATGAACAAATTATTTCTGCAAAATCATTTTTCAATTAACTAACAATTAAGTCAAACAATTAACCAATAACATTACAACAAAAATTAAAAATATAATACATATATATAAACACAAGTTTTCAACTTATATATATCATTATTATATACACACCACTTAATTTTTCTCCCCCATAACCAACATCAATCCCCCACCCACCCAATAATCAAATTCACTACACTCTTACACATCACTATCACACTATCACTTTCACTCTTTCTTTTTTTCTCCCACCATTTTCCACTCACACATATAATATATATACACACACATCATATACATATATATACCTCCATACGTATACTCTTCCATTTCCAAAATCATTTTTTCGACACATATGGGCCCCACATGTGGCCCCCACACGTGTGCCCCACCTTTAAATAATTTTCTATCGATTATTTTGAAAAATGGGTAAAATAGGGATCCATAAAATAAGCAAAACTTCATAAAAATCATCTTAATAATTTTAACAACATTTATCATCTTTATTATAATTTACAATATTAATCGACCAGGTCGTTCCCAGGAAAGAGGGGACTTTCCAATAAGGATTTCTCCCTATTGGCGCGCAATTAGGTGACCAAACCTCTCATTGACAGAACTTCTAGACATCGTTAATATTGCAAATAATAATATTAATAACTTTGTCGTCTCAATTATTGATTTTAACAATATAATAAATATCGATAATAATTGAATCAAATAACGTGAGATACTATGCAACAATTACTATAGCAATAATTGAACAAAACTGAATTACTTCACACGTAAGCATCAATAATCAATACCGTGTGCTACTATGCAACCACGCGTATTACTGTACTTTTACTACCGAGTTGTTCAACAGTATTAACGGTAAAACTTCTGCCGTTATTTTTATAAAAATATTTTTGTCATTTTCTCAATCCGACAATAATTCTGTTGTGGGGTCCATCAATGATTGCGCCGTTGTACGAATATTCCCTGCTAAAATGAATATTCCCCGACCAATCGAATATAATATAACAACTTGCATACTATGCAAAATTTATAAATATTACCCACAACTATAACATTATATCAATTTCACTCCATAATATTCAAAAATAATATTTATAGAAAATTCATCTTTATTCAAAAAGTTGGGGTTTTACACAATTGCTCTCAAATGGAATTTTCTCAATTGACTATGTAAAGTCAAAAGATAATATTGTGGATCTGCTTACAAAAGGTTTAACAAGAGAGCAAGTGGAAAAATCATCGAGGGGAATGGGTTTAAAGCCTACTATTTAAATAAGAGTCGTCATAGTGGCAATCCAACCTAGCTGACTGGAGATCCCAAGATCTAGGTTCAATTGACAAACCAAACTATGTAGTACTCAATAAAGCACTGAGGAGATATTTACTCCTAACCATTCCTATTATGAGACAGTGCACATCTGCCGCGAGAATTAGGATAAGTTACGCTTTTAATGACTTTTATATCTTGAAATATGTTCAAGTGGGGTATTGCAGGATACTCTTGATAGAAGTCACCTACGTGAGTAAGAAGGGGCCACTTCTGTGAGAATTTTGAAGGCTAAATTCTCTAATATACTCACGGAACCAAGAGGTGTTTCAAGGCCAAAATGAACACAAATGTGAGAACCAAATATGTCTGAAGAGATATTTTATGAATTCTATTGTCTTGGTTTACACGAAAAGCTGACAGTTCAAAGACATCAAGTCTACTGATTAGCCAAGTAAATCTGATAGATTTTACTAGGGCAAGTTCAAAGCCCCTAGGCTACTTAACCTGATGAAATATCTTTTCTCATATACTCGAACTAGTTTCTGCATATTCATAACATATTTTATATATTGTAAAGCCAATTTTACATTCGTGTGGGGGATTGTTGGAAATGGGTTTGATAAAATATATATTTATGTGTTCAAATCCATTAAGAATTGAATGAGAAAATTGACAGGCCGGGTCGGGGTCGGGTTCGTGGGTCGTGGGCGGTTGACGCGTCCTAACGGTAATAAACTACCTAATTATTCTATAAATAAACTATGTGGGATTACATTTTCAGCATAAGTTTGATTACACCGTTCTATTTCTGCGACCCGTTCCGTTCCTTCCCTTCTGAAAAATCTCGTTCCTTCCGTTTTGCAAAAATCCCGTTTCTGCAGATAGTTTCCGTTTCCCATTAGACAGAGTCCCGTTCTGCAAAGACTTTTCCCGTTCCTTCCTCTGCAAATCCCGTTTCTATTCTACAAGTTCCATTTTGGTGTGAGGTTTTTCTCTTTATTTTATTTACATGCATCAATATTATAACTTGTAGTTTTCATGCATCATTAATATAAGTTCAGTACATAAACATAGAATTTGGTTCGATGTGTTCTTAATTTTGAAGTGCTTCTAATTAAGAACTGGAAATCCGTTTTATCTTGAGAAGCAATTATTCAATTAATCCTTAGCACCTGTGACGCCCCCAAAATAGGTATACAACACCCATTCTGAGACGCCAAATATATGGTACAGAAACAACTACAACTTTATTAAAAACTGTGAGTTTAAATACAAATATTGTCATCTAGACAATATCCACACTCAAATAAGTTCTCATTAAAATTATTAATACACTATTTTACAGAATAGTGAGGGATACTAGAACAACTTCTTGAACCATCATTCCACACCCCGACTAGTACTCGTTACATTCTCGCATCCTGAGAAGAAAAATGGAACAACAAGGAAAAGGGTGAGCTCAACTAGCCCAGTAAAGAACATTATGACTAAGATAATATAGAACAAATTATCGTTAGTCCTCAACAGAGAAAAATCTAATAGAATACAATAGACAACCAGTTTTAAATCAATCTTCGCAGCGGAAATAATAATTCATTAGAAGAGTTAAGTAAAGAATGCAAACTACTATCTTCTATATATGAATTTAAAAGTTCATCGCCGATATTTTATCCCTGTAACATCAATCAATATATATCTGGAATCAAATATTCATCTTTGCACTACAGGCCAAAGATATTCATCAGTTGGTCATGTTCATCTCAACACCTGTTTATCTTTGCACTACGTGCCAAAGATATTCATCAAGAAATCATTCATCTTTGCACTACAGACCAAAGATATTCAGTAATATCATCATTTAGGACTGAGGATGATGAAAAATATTTTAAAGAAAACGAATCCAGTGAAACAAAAGAATAAATATTAAGGATTCGTATTTCAGCTATTTCATGTCCAAAAATACCTCATAAATAATCATAGTGGAGTAAAATTCAAGAATTATCAAAACATGGATACAATCAAAGCTAGTATCCATAATAGATATTTTGGACGAAAAACAAAAATTTAATTTTTCTATGAATAGTGTCGTATTCGTGAATAGTGTCGTATACGTGAATAGTGCCGTATACGTGAATAGTAACTCTGACCTCAAAAGATAGAAATTTCACAAAAAAACATCAACATGCTTCGTGAATAGTACTCGTGAATAGTAACTCATGAATAGTAACTCGTGAATAGTAACTCATGAATAGTAACCCGGACATGAAAAAGTTCCAAATTTGATAAAAATTTCTAACCAATATTTCGGCATAATGATATTGAAGAAATAATATCATTTTCGAATAAAATAACATCCCTTACCTCAGAAAGAATAGTACTTCTGACTGGAATACTGGATATAGTGCTGAAAGAACTTGCATCGTATAGCAATACTCAAAGTACTAAAATACTCATAAAATACGCTCGATATTATAGAGAGAGAAAGAGAGAGAAAACTTCAGTTTCTGGTGTGATTTTTAATTCTAACCTAAGAACCCTATTTATAGGAAATTGCTTAGAACACCAAAGCAGAAAATTTAAAAAAATATTAATATATATTATCAAATTTCTTACGCCCACTTCTCTAGATCTAAATTCAGCCATAGCACATGTTAAATGAGGCTCACAAACTCACCAAAAACGTTTTTATTGAAAAACATAATTAAAGCTTCCAAAAATCAATTATTTCGGAGCTTCGAAACTTCAATAATTCATAATAAATAGCCCTTTTGGCAGAAAATTCAAATCTCAAGACTTTTTATAGGAAATTCAATTCTCTACAACTTTTCAGAAGAAAGTTTTCTCAAATTCTAAACAAAAATTGACCGAAATCAATAAACGGGCGATTTTACAGGCTATAATCAAATTTCAGTTAAGAAATGGGGTCCACCGACACACAAAACATGTGTTAATCATTTAATGCAACAAAAATACTCTTCTTCCTCATATACTCATATATCCCACATTCATTGTAAAAATATCACCATTATTATATTATAATAATATAATAAAATATTATTTTATCAGAAAAGATAAAATATCAATTTTTAACAATTGTCACTTTAAAAATTTTCTCCATCTATATCCACATAAAATCAATATTTTCTTCATCATATAAATTAATAATTAATTATTCACAAATAATATTACAGAATTACAGTACTGGCAACCAGGCCATTCCCAGGAAAGAGGGGGCTTTCCAATAAGAATTTCTCCTTACTGGCGCGCAATTAGGTGACCAAACCTCTCCTTAGACAGAACTTTTTTGACATTGCCAATAATATTATTTAGATAATATGAATTATTGCTTCGATAATGGAAAATACTGTATAGTGACAATTATTGAAACAACAGTAATATAAAATATCAACGCGGCAATTATTGAATCAATAAAATAAAATACTAAACAATAACTACTATAACAATTATTGAGCAGTGCCTTCTTACGTAAGAATCAATAATTGGTGCAATACCGTGTGCTACTGTGCAACAACGCGTATTACTGTGTTTTAACCACCGGGTATTCCAACAGTAATAACGGTAATAACTACGCCGTTATTTATAAACAACTCATACTTGTCGTTTTCTTCATCCAATCTCTTTGCATTATGGACCCACACAAGGCTGCGCCGTCGTACGAATATTCCCCGACAACAAGAACATTCCACGACCAAACTAAATATTCTATAACCACTTGCTTATTTGAAATTTTTACGCATTTTTACTCATAACTAACCACATTAATCAACTCTACCCTTACTATTTCAAAATAATAAATAGAGAAATTTAAATTTCATTTATTAATAATTTGGGGTCTTACAACCTCCCCTCCTTATGAAATTTTGTCCTCAAAATTGACGTACATAGGACATGCTCTTTTCCTATCCAAAATCTTGACAGGCAGCTCTTCATACGTTAAGTCTTAGGCTATCTCGTCTGGTTCTAACTCAATGACAGGGTTCGGGTCGTCCACATAATTTCGTAACTTCGATACGTGAAAAACGTTATGAACACGTGTCATACTTAGCGGTAAAATGAGTCTATAGGCCACAGTTCCTATTCGATCTAGGATTTTAAATGGACTAATAAATTGAAGTTTTGAGCTTTCTTCACATCACTGATTCTCGCTTTTGAAATAATAACTTCTTGCACCTCTTTCTTCAAATTCATCAGCTCCGATGTGTAGCTTGAACAACTTTAACTTTATCGATTAAAGTCGATTATACTCGTATATCATCACGTGGGTACCTAGAGTTTTCATCTCCATCTCTAATATTTTTAAGTTATACGAAATGAGTCTTTGACAATATCATACTCGTACTCGTATACGATCTTCTACTCAATACGTCAGCTACCACGTTTGCTTTTCCAAGACGGTATGGTCAGAACATGTACCGAAATGAGTCTCCTATTGAGTTCTTCAAAGCTCTTCCCAAATTCCTTGCTCCATTCAAATTTTATATCTCTATGAGTCAACTGAGTTAATGGAGTAGCGATTCGAGAAAATCTTTTCACAAAATCTTCGATAATAACTAGCTAAGCATAGAAAGCTACATATTTCGATTACTGACTTAAGTTGCTCTCAACTGTGACTCATATCCCAATCTTGGATAGCACGTCACAATGACACCTATCAGTTTACTACCGCACGAATATGGCGTCCCCTATGGAGAGTCTGGCTTCACTGCATTCCACAAAGGAAGTCACCAGATAAAGGCTCAGGTACCAAATTTTATAGTTGAATTTTTAACTCCTGAAGTTTAATAGGAGCCATGAGATTTTAGAAATAGGTTTTGCACCGAGTTCAAAGTCGATACAAAATTCAATATCACACTTTGGGAGTAAGTCAAGAAATTTTTCAGGAAATACGTCAAGAAATTTACTAACAACAGAAATATCATTCAAATCTGACGTATTTTTGTTCAAGTCCATAACATGGGCTAAGAAAACTTGACATCCGTTTTTTAATAAACGAATGACTTTATGGCTTGATATGAAAGTGTTTGACTTCAATGGTTTGGTTGCTTGAATTCGAATAACAGGTTGCTTAGGAATATGAAAACTAACAACCTTACGAAAGCAATCAATTTTGGCATGATGAGTAGTTAATCAATCAATTCCCAAAATCACATCAAAAGCAAGTATTTTTAAAGAAATAAGGTCAACAGGTAATGCGATGGTTCCAACATGAATCAAGCAAGATTTATAAACAGTTGATGTAACGAAAGTTTCTCATAACGGAGTTTCAACAGATAAGTCAAAGTCTAATTTTCTCCGGAGTCAAGTTTAAACGTTGAGCACAAGTAGAAGAGATAAAGAATGGGTAGCACCGGTATCTAGTAAGGTATAAACTTCGCATGAATTTATGATTAGCTTACCCATGATCACCTCGTTTGGGTTCCTCTCATGTTGACCAGTCACGACAAACGCTCTTCCAAGAACCGTTGACTTTGACTTTTCTGGAACAGCCTTTTGAATCACCATCCCCACTGGGCTTGGTTTCGCTATCGTACAATCTCGAGCGATATGTCCTTCCTATCCGCAATTATAGCATACCTTGAACTGTTGTGGACAGTTTGGGCTGATGTGTCCCTCTTTTCCACATTTATAGCATACAATCGGTGGTCGTTCTCCTCCCTTAAAACCAGTTGCTGCTGGTGCTGACGTCTTCACAGTGTCATTGTTAAATCTCCTCTTTTTAAAATCTCCCCCCGACTCGCTTCTTCTATTTTCATGGCCACGATTACCACCAGAGTGGTTGTCGCTCTTGTCCGTATTTTTCTTTCTCTACTGATTATCGTTGTTTTGATGACTGCTGTCACTGGTATGATCCTGGTTGCGGTCTCTTGGTTGAACGTACTCGCTATCTCGCTCTAATAATTGAGCCCTGTTGACAACATCTAAATATAAAGAAAATTTATGAGAGATAAGATATTGCCGAATCTCGGGTTTTAAACCTCTCAGAAACATTCTCGTCATTCGTTCCTCATTCTCTACCAAATGAGGTACAAACCTGGATAACTCTGTGAACTTCGCCTCGTATTAAGACACCGTCATGTTGTTTTGTTCTAGTCTAATAAACTCTACCTCTTTCATATGGCGAATACTTTTAGGAAAGTATTTTTCGTTGAAAAGTTTCTGAAACGTTTTCCAAGACATGCGGAGTGTGGCAGGCTGGGTACGTTTCACAGACTCCCACCAGTAATCTGCCTCGCCACGGAACATAATGGTGGCGAATGAAACCTTCTGTTCCTCCGTGCATCCCAAGATATCGAATATCTTGGTAATTTGCTTGACCTATGTTTCCGCCATGATCGGATCCGGCTTTTCCTTAAATTCTGGTAGTCCCAACTCTTTGAACTGCTTGGCCATGACAAGCCGCGTGTTGCTATCATTTTCACCCGTATCCTGTACACGAGTCTCCCTCGTATGGTTTTGCATGAACTGCAAAAAGCTTCTAAACATCCCCTCGTTCATCATCTGCTCAGTGGTGTTGTTCACAGGAGGAACATTGCCAGCCTGTTGCACGTTCTACTCGTTGGTGAGTACAGGCGTCTCCACGGTCTCATTTACTCCACTGTTAATATTCTCAGTCGACATTCTCAAATACTGTCATAAAACAAGGGTTAATTAAGGAAATCAATATATCACATAATATCCTTATATACTGACCAACTAACAAATAAGCTTAGGTAGGACACACTAGCGAAGGATTTACTCGTCTCTCCCCTCCTAGTTCTATTCCCTGATCTCCGCCAGAGATCATATCCCTAAGCTCTGATACCAACTGTGATACCCCCAAAATAGGTATACAACACCCATTCTGAGTCGCCAAATATATGGTACATAAACAACTACAACTTTATTAATACAACATAAAAACTGTGAGTTTAAATATAAATATTGTCATCTAGACAATATCCACACTCAAATAAGTCCTCATTATAATTATTAATACACTATTTTACAAAATAGTGAGGACTACTAGAACAACTTCTAGAACCATCATTCCACACCCCGACTAGTACTCGTTACATTCTCGCCTCCTGAGAAGAAAAATGGAACAACAAGGAAAAGGGTGAGCTCAACTAGCCCAGTAAAGAACATTATGACTAAGATAATATAGAACAAATTATCGTTAGTCCTCAACAGAGAAAAATATAATAGAATACAATAGACAACCAGTTTTAAATTAATCTTCGCAGCGTAAATAATAATTCATTAGAAGAATTAAATAGAGAATGCAAACTACTATCTTCTATATATGAATTTAAAAGTTCATCGCCGATATTTTATCCGTGTAACATCAATCAATATATATCTCGAATCAAATATTCATCTTTGCACTACAGGCCAAAGATATTCATCAGTTGGTCATGTTCATCTCAACACCTGTTCATCTTTGCACTACATGCCAAAGATATTCATCATGAAATCATTCATCTTTGCACTACTGGCCAAAGATATTCAGTAATATCATCATTTAGGACTAATGATGATGAAAAATATTTTAAAGAAAACGAATCCAGTGAAACAAAAGAATAAATATTAAGGATTCGTATTTCAGCTATTTCATATCCAAAAATACCTCATAAATAATCATAGTGGAGTAAAATTCAAAAATGATCAAAACATAGATACAATAAAAGCTAGTATCCATAATAGATATTTTGGACAAAAAATGAAAATTTAATTTTTCTGTGAATAGTGTCGTATTTGTGAATAGTGTCGTATACGTGAATAGTAACTCCGAGTTCAGAAGATAGAAATTTCATAAAAAAAACATCATCACGCTTCGTGAATAGTACTCGTGAATAGTAACTCGTGAATAGTAACTCATGAATAGTAACTCGTGAATAGTAACCCGGACATGAAAAAGTTCCAAATTTAATATAAATTTCCAACCAATATTTCGGCATAATGATATTGAAAAAATAATATCATTTTCGAATAAAATAACATCCCTTACCTCAGAAATAATAGTACTTCTGACTGGAATACTGGATATAGTGTTGAAAGAACTTGCATCGTATAGCAATACTCAAAGTACTAAAATACGCTCAATATTATAGAGAGAGAAAACTTCAGTTTCTGGTGTGATTTTTAATTCTAACCTAAGAACTCTATTTATAGGAAATTGCTTAGAACACCAAAGCAGAAAATTTAATAAAATATTAATATATGTTATCAAATTTCTTACGCCCACTTCTCTAGATCTGAATTCAGCCATAGCACGTGTTAAATGAGGCTCACAAACTCACCAAAAACGTTTTTTATTGAAAAACATAATTATAACTTCCAAAAATCAATTATTTCGGAGCTTCGGAACTTCAATAATTCATAATAAATAGCCCTTTTGTCAGAAAATTCGAATCTCTCAACTCTCAATAAGAAATTCAATTCTCTACAACTTTGCAGAAGAAAGTTTTCTCAAATTCCAAATAAAAATTGACCGAAATCAATAAACGGACGATTTTACAGGCTATAATCAAATTTCAGTCAAGAAATGGGGTCCACCGACACACAAAACATATGTTAATCATTTAATGCAACAAAAATACTCTTCCTCCTCATATACTCATATATCCCACATTCATTGTAAAAATATCACCATTATTATATTATAATAATATAATAAAATATTATTTTATCAGAAAAGATAAAATATCAATTTTTAACAATTGTCACTTTAAAAATTTTCTCTATCTATATCCACATAAAATCAATATTTTCTTCATCATATAAATCAATAATTAATTATTCACAAATAATATTATAGAATCACAGTACTGGCAACCAGACCGTTCCCAGGAAAGAGGGGGCTTTCCAATACGAATTTCTCCTTACTGGCGCGCAATTAGGTGACCAAACCTCTCCTTAGACAGAACTTTCTAGACATTGCCAATAATATTTTCTAATAATATTATTTAGATAATATGAATTATTGCTTCGATAATGGAAAATACTGTGTAGTGACAATTATTGAAACAACAGTAATATAAAATATCAACGCAGCAATTATTGAATCAATAAAATAAAATACTAAACAATAACTACTGTAACAATTATTGAGTAGTGCCTTCTTACGTAAGAATCAATAATTGGTGCAATACCGTGTACTACTGTGCAACAACGTGTATTACTGTGTTTTAACCACCGGGTATTCTAACAGTAATAACGGTAACAACTACGCCGTTATTTATAAACAACTCATACTTATCATTTTCTTCATCCAATCGCTTTGCATTATGGGCCCACACAAGGCTGCGCCGTCGTACGAATATTCCCCGACAACAATAATATTCTACGACCAAACGAATATTCTATAACCACTTGCTTATTTGAAATATTTACGCATTTTTACCCATAACTAACCACATTAATCAACTCTATCCTTACTATTTCAAAATAATAAATAGAGAAATTTAAATTTTATTTATTAATAATTTGGGGTCTTACAACACCTGTGAGGGAATAAATTTGCTTTAAGGAGACTTTGTGAATTCAAAGGACTCGGATTTATTCATTAATATTTTCTTTGTTATATATATATATAATTATGTTCTGTTTATTATATTTATATATATTAAATAATACTATATATTACAGATAACAATTACTTAATAAAAGTCGTTTTAGAGTTGTACACAAATATTAAGAAAATAGTTGTAAAATATTAAATATAATATCAATTGTCTATATTGCCCGAAAAAAGAGAGTGTTATTTATTGGACAGAGAATAGTGAGAGAACTAAAGATATATTTAATATTTGAGATAATATTATAAACTAAACAATTAATGCTTACTTGAAATTCTCAAACGACTTATATTAAGAGACAAAAACATTTTTTTAAAACGAATTATATTAAGGAACGGAGGGAGTACACCCTAAGGCACTTTTCGGCTATAGAAAATATAATTTTCACCCAAAGGTGGACGCAATTGTTTTGCAAAAAAGAAGTTTGGGGTACAATTTGACTGATTAAAGTCTAGGAGGGCGAATATTTTGTTTACCGGAAAAGGTTCTTGGTGTGCATTTAACTAATACTCCATACGTCCCTAATTGTTTGACGTTTTAGAGGTGGACACAAGAATTAAGATAATGATTAAAAATTATTAAATATAGTACTCAATTGTCTATAATACTCTCAAATCATCATTTATCATAGTTATTCATACTCTCTTTTACACATTTTTTCATAATTATCTCCTAAAAAAACTCTCATTCCTCATTTACTCATTGATCTCTCTCTCTCTCCATCCATCCCCATAAAAAACGTATCCAATTCTTTAGAAATTATCTACTCTCCCTCTCCCTCATAATATACAGAAGAGTTTTGTTAGGACAATGAGAGTTTTGTTAGGATAAGGAGAGAGAAAGAGTTAATATCAAAAAAATAGGCAGAGTAATGATGGGTACTTTTAGAAAAATTGTCATTAATTCTTTTATATTTGAACAAACGTCAAATAATTATGGACAAATAAAAAACTCTAAAACGTCAAATAATTAGGAACGGAGGGAGTACGTTTTAAATATTGGGGTACAAACTAACAACCTTACAAATTTTGGGGTGCAAGTGCATTTTAGTTATAAAAATGAGTTCTACTATGTATTGCGATAAATTTATGTCGAATTATAATTCTAAAACTTATCAATACTTGTGATTAGTAGAAATTATAAGAGGGTCACACTTATTACACATCTGTCTAAAAACTTATCACTAATACTTATTCACGATAATCAAAAAATCAACATAAATATTCTCAATATATATCATTACTCAAAATAAATTGCATTGTAATCATGTGATTAGCCCAATTATTTGTAATAAAAAATAAATAATATTAATAAATAAGGAAAAGATACTCCATCTATATTCTCCAAATAAATGTCAACGTTAATAAGAAAGAATTTTATTTTTGGTAAAAATATTGTTTTGAAAGTTGTATTATTCATTTATTATGTGAGGGTGTCCTAATTAGATTAAGAAAAAGGAGTGGTGGGTACACTATAAATAAAGTCTTGTGTTTAGAGAAAAAGAGAATCCAACCAAGAGATAGTAACTTCTAGAGAGTTGAGAGATTTCAACTTTTATTTCGTTCAAAAAAGTTATACCGTGAAAATTAATATACTGAAGCAGGGCCGGCCCTGGGCATAGGCCCAAGAGGCATGGGCCTAGAGCCCCAAAAATTTTGGAGCCCCAAATTTTTTGGGATAATATGTATATGATCATCGCATCGGCCATCGCAGTATCGCACTTCTCCTGGAAGGGATCGATGAAGCATATCAAATTATATTGACACAAATTAAAAGGATTATATGAAGAATGATGGTGCAGAGTCCTGCTGGCTGCTGCATATGATCATCGGCCATCGTACATTCGCACTGACTGAGACGCACAGTCGCACACACATCTGACATCTATTGAGTATTGACTATCATCTCTGATTCTCTTCTAGTCTTCTTCATCCGGTCCAATTCTCAGAATAATTTTGTTTTACCAGGTAACTAATTTCTCCATTCTTTCTTACTTTTAATACTTTTGTTCCATAAGATTGGTTCTTGCTGCTCAGTTGCTCCAATTGAAATTGTATACAGTAAAACCCTAAATCCCTATTCCCTAATATAGTAATATGTTTTCTGAAAGTTTGTGCATCTGGAAGAATGGTTATTAAGTTTGCATAATTAGTAAACCGTAAACCCCTAATAGACCTGCTATGGAAAAATCTACATGGTTCTTGAGATTGTCTTATTGAGTTATTAATCTTATTGAGTTATTGTCTTATTGCATAATTGGATCAGATTGTCATATAAATATATAATGCCTCCAAATAGAATTAGAATTCAACCATCAGGGGCTCAAAAGAAAAAACAGAGGCAACAAAGAGATGCACTAGTTCAAAGTCAATCTGGATCTCTTAATAGGTACTTTAAGAGAAATACAGAACAAGTGCAGACTGGTACTAATGTGAATATACATGAGAATGAGAACGAACAGGAGAACAATGAGAATCAGAATGTTGATGATAGTGGTAACATGGATGAGCCGAATCTTATAGAAAATGAGGAAGAAAGAATTATAGCTGAAGATGATCAACAAAATGCAGGAGATAATGGTAGTATGGAAGATGTAGGTGAAAATATTGATATTCAAGAGGAAGATGATCAACATGGTTCAAGAGCAGCATTTGATTTCCCATTCGACATTGATGATCTAGGAAATTGGGAGAAGATGAAACAAAATTCCAGAGACTTTTTAGTTGAAAGAGGTCCTAAAAGAGAGATTAATTTCACATTTCCAGATGATCACAAAGGGAGACGATTCAGTTCTAATAATTATTGTCGTGTCTTATCTAATGGTGAAAAGAAGAACAGGAGGTGGTTAGTGTACTCAATTTCTTTGGATAAGGTATTTTGCTTTTGTTGTAGATTGTTTAGGCAAGATCATGACAAGAATTTGTTGGGTCAACTTGGTAATGAAGGACTGAATGACTGGAAAAATGTAAGCGCAAGACTTGCAAGTCATGAAAAAAATAAGCATCACCTCAGTTGCTTTACTAGCTGGATTGAATTGGAAACAAGATTGAAAAAGAATGCAACAATTGATCAGGGGTTGGAAGAACAGATCAAGAAGGAGAGAGAGCATTGGAGACAAGTACTACAGAGGATCCTAGCTGTTGTCAAAAGTCTTGCAAAAAATAATTTGCCATTTCATGGGAATAATGAGAAATTGTGTGAAGAGAACAATGGAGTTTTCTTACAAGTGATTGAGATGATCTCTGAATTTGATCCAGTAATGCATGAACATGTTCGACGTGTTTTGAAGAAAGAAACTCATTACCATTACTTGAGTCACAAGATCCAAAACGAAATGATTCAGCTCCTAACAAATGAGGTTAAAGCTTCTATTGTTGCAACTATTAAAGAGGCAAAATATTTTTCTGTTATACTTGACTGCACTCCAGATGCTAGTCATGAGGAGCAAATGTCTCTTATTGGCCGATGTGTAGATGTTATAACAAGTCATATTGTGGTGAGAGAATTCTTTTTGGGATTTTTAAAGGTGGATGATACAATGGGACTTGGATTATTTAATGAGCTTACAAATGCACTTGACAATCATACACTTAATATTGGTGATATACGTGGACAAGGATATGACAACGGATCTAGCATGAGAGGAAAGCACAAGGGTGTCCAGAATAGACTTCTAGAGGTAAATTCTAGAGCATTTTTTACACCTTGTGGTTGTCATAGCTTGAACCTTGCAATATGTGATATTAACTGTAATCCTAAAGCTGAATATTTTTTTGGAGTGGTACAACGGATATATTCATTCTTCTCATCTTCAACAAAGCGATGGAAGGTTTTTAGGGATTATGTGGACGGGCTCAGTCTTAAACCGTTGTCTGAAACACGATGGGAGAGTCGTGTGGATAGTGTAAAAGCTTTTAGATATCAAGCTCCCAAAATAAGAGATGCTTTAAATTGCTTGGCAAAAGATGGTGATGATTCTAAAACAAGATCTGCTGCTCAATGCATGGCAACATATGAAATGGATTTTGAATTCTTGTTGGGGATGGTTATTTGGTATGATTTGTTGCATGCTATCAATATTGTGAGTAAAGTTCTCCAAACCGAAGACATGCATATTGATATTGCTATTGAAGAATTGGAAACGCTTATGTCATTTATCCAAAAGTATAGAGAAACTGGATTTGATGAGGCCTGGATCATAGCTAAAGAAATTGCAAGTGAGATGAAAATTGAAGCTACATTTCGTGAAAAAAGAAATACTCGGAAAAGAAAGCATTTTGATGACAGTGATAGTGAAGATGAGGTGACACCATCAGCTTTGGAATAATTCAAGGTTAGTTACTTTCTCTGTATAATTGATCAAGCACTTTCTTCACTTCAAAGTAGGTTTGAGCAATTTAAAAAATATGAAGATGATTTTGGATTTTTGTTTAAGTTGGAGAAATTGAAGTCTATAGATAATAATAGTTTGATGTACTATTGTAAGAATCTTGAAACTTTGTTAAAAGATGATGATGTCTTTGATGTTAATGGAAGTGACCTATTCCATGAGTTGAGCTACTTGAAAGGTGCTATACCAAAAAAGGCAAAGAGAGCAGTGGATTTATTGCACTATTTGAAGCAAATGAAAAAGTGTTACCCAAATGCTTGGGTTGCTTATAGAATTCTATTAACCATACCAGTTATTGTTGCCTCTGCTGAGAGAAGTTTTTCAAAATTAAAGTTGATCAAATCTTATCCTCGATCCACGATGTCACAGGAAAGATTGAACGGTTTAGCTTTGTTGTCGATTGAAAAAGAGTTGGTTCATAAGCTTGACTATTCAAGCTTAATTGAAACTTCTGCGGCCAAAAATGCAAGAAGGGTAGTTTTTCAGTAATCAGGTACTGATCTTTGTAATTGTAACATTTTTATTTGAACTCAATAGTATCCTATTAAGTGATATTGAAAATTGAAGTCTTTTTTTTATCATTTGTTTCTCTTGAAGAAGTGACTTTTTTTAAAATGTAAGGGGTCCCAAATTTTATCTTCGCCTATAGCCTTGAAAATGTCAGGGCCGGCCCTGTACTGAAGTTGGTAAATAATTTCCCAACGAACGTAAACATGCATGTTAATCAAGCAATTTCGTTCTCTTTTTATTTATTCATAAAACTCGAGTTTACAATCAACTGGTCCTACCTGGTTGATTAATAGCTCATCTTTATTTATTTTATTATGTGTTTATCATAGTAATTAAGTGGCCAAAGATGCCTTATTTAATAATAACAGTAATGCTTTAGCTATGGTGTATAAGATCAGTCTCCGCAGTTCACAAATTCGTAGTTCACCGTGAGAAAGCCTTGAGCATTACCCCTTCCATCTCTATCCAGTTGCCGGAAAACGCCAACATCCAGATCCAGGCCGCCATTGCTGCACTGGTCGACGATTCTCACAGTTACAAAAGTGTTCGTGGCGGTGTTAGTAACCTGTACACATCAGTTTAAAATCTTCAATATAAAATGATAAAATTCTAGGGTTCGCCGTACATAAGTTTAGATAATGAGAAATAATTATGATGTGGCAAATAATCTTTTTAATATTAAAATTTTAAATTAACTTAAAATATTTTCAAATTTGATTGATGTGATTCATGTGAGTTACAAATATATGTAGTTGTAAATAATACTCTTTATATAGTTTACTATTTATATTAGTGTACTGTTTAAAGTTAAATAAATTAATGACAGTTTCAAAATTAAATATAAATCACAATACTTCAAAAAATTAAACTTAGAGTGTTTGTTTAGAGCTAAATGAAGTTGAATGACTGAATTATTAAATTGATCGACCATTTAGTATGATTATTTTGAATAAAAATCGTCTGAATGAAATATTTTATATTTAATTTTTTTAAACAAATAAATGTACGCGGGGTGTGGGTTTGACAACTGCAAAAATTAAATGACTACACGCCGTGACAATGTCACAACTTGGATGGCTAGTTTTGAATCCATCTCACAAACATGTTTACCATACAAATACCTAAAACATATTTAAATTATAAAATTTAAATTCAAAATATTATTAAAATTATTAAGATTAACAAAAAAAAAGAATCATTATGTATTTAGAACGTTGTATTGGAGGTCAATTGAAATTTATTTATACTGTCCCATGAATTTTTATTTTGCTTAATTTGCATAGAGATGCACTTAAAAATACACATATTGACAGAGTATTAAATTAAGAATGAAATAAAATTTATAACTGTTATATCTTAAATTCGACTTAAAAAGATAATTTATTTATTTTTTGCTAGTTTGGGATAGGGATTTGAATTTTAGACCTCTTGCATAGAGAGGGGTAGTCATAACAACTAAGTCAAAGAGGAATTTCATTGTGTATATATATATAGGTTACCTTTAAGCACCTGCCACAGGAAGCCTGGCCACGAGGTCCGACGGGACCACAGAAGGCGGTCCATCCGTACTTTCTCCGCCATGCAAGGGGCTTACCAGCATCCCACGTTGCGCAATATACCCTAGCAGCATTATAGTCCCACCCAATATTCTCCGGCTGGTAGATATTGTACGTGGCGCGTACGTTTGATGCACTTTGTGCAGCTGCCCCGGCAACTAAACAGAACAACAACACTAAACATAAACTCTCCGTCTTCATTTTTATGTGTACAACTTACATGTTATTTTATGTGTATGCTCCATCGTTCTTATATAGATCCAGTTTTGGGTTGCCGTGTACAAGTTCTCTTTGAAAGTTGGCACCTTTTGATCTGGTCATCAATCAAAGAACATCAAATTTGACTTTAACCTTAAAATCGATTTGGAACATAAATTTTAATTTGAAATAAATGCACCCTAAATTTTGAGTTTCAAAATAGAGCTCTTCTATGCGGACATGAGTTGTTTACAATTTTACCTATTTGTATTTTGATCCCCTATTTTTTATAATGGGGAGGGTCAAAATACAAATAGGTAAAATTATAAAGAACTCATGTCCGCATAGAATTTTTGTTCGAAATAATTAGCATCCTCTATTTTAATGCGAAAGATGTAAATTGTATTAAAACTCAAAATTTAGAGTTCAATCCCATGATATTTGGCCCAGTGGTATGACATGAAGTGTGGAGGATTCAATTCTGAGGGTGTGCGTCAATGTAACAAATAAAATAAAATAAAATAAAGGTTCATTTAATTCAAAATAAAGTTTAAAATGTAAATCAATTTTACGGTTAGTCTAAAGTCCAATTTGGAATGTAGTTGTATATTGATCCAGTTTTGGGTTGCCGTGTACAAGTTATCTTAAAAAGTTGGCACCTTTTGATCTTCTCATCAATCAAATAACACCAATTCTGACTTATATCTTAAGTTCTTTCCTCATATATTCTATAAAGAAAAGTCTTGCGTACAAAATTTGTAACCATTTTAATAAAATTATTTATGTTTTATGCTTATTCGAAAAATAATAAATTGATAGTTTAGTTACACTATTATGATAATGAAATTACAATGTTTAAACTTGATTGAGAATAATGCTTCGTGTGTGTTGAGTATGAAGCATAGGGTTACGAAGTTTCTGTCCACGTGGTCTGTTGGGACTTATGGCTCATAATTGAGAAGTTCTTAAAAAATGCGAAGCGGAGCAGAGTTTGGTCGCCTACTCTCGGTACATATTCTGCAGCACGACTGGACGCGCCGGATGCGAACAAGAAGTTGAATTAGAGTTGGAATAAGAGTAACAACTATATATACTCTCTATTGTAAAATCATATATAACTCAATGAATAATAAAAGAACGCATCCGCTCCCGTAGACTATCCAAATTGGGGAACTACACAAACCTATGTGTTAATTCTTTACTGTCGTGTGCATGTTGTGTGATCTAATTACTACAAATTGGTATCGATTATGATGAGGTGTTCTCCAGTGGTGAAACATATTTCAATCAGGATTATCTTGGCATTAGTGGCTATCTATGATCTAGAGTTAGAGCTTAAATGTGACGCCCCCAAAATTAGGTATACATCACCCATCTTGGTCGTCAAATACATGATACCGAATTCAAATACAACTTACTAATACAACTGTCGTGTACAATACGACAAAACATAAACTGTGAGTTTAAATACAAATATTGTCTACTAGAGATTATACAAACTCAAAAGGAGTCCTCATTACAATTATTATCACACTATTTCACAGAATAGTGAGGACTACTAATGCTATCCTCTGGACCTTTACTCCATTCCCCGACTCGTCCCAGCTATATTCTCATTTCCTGAAGAGAACAGTGAAAGAAAAGGGTGAGCTCAACAAGCCCAGTAAGAAATATTATGACTAAGATAATGCAGAATAAATTATCATTAGCCTTCAACAGTGTTAAACTGATATAATATAATAAACATCAAGTTTAACTGCAGCGGAACAAGCAATCCATTAAAAGAGTCAAGTAGAAAATAAAATCTACTATCTTTTATGATTTAAAAGGTTTTTCATCACTGTTATAGCTGAGACTCAGCTTAATAAATATTTCACATCATCGAATCACCCCTGCATTACGGCCAAGGATATTCTTTAGTATCACGACCACAATTATCCATGCACTACGGGCCAAGAATATTTGTGTATTCATTAATGGTCATGATCATGCCAACAACTGTCCAACAATGCACTACGGGCCAATGAGGACTTTTATCACATCTTTTGTAACATTAGGGTCATGATTACACCGAATAATCCCTAGTCATAATCATACCAAGTCCATCTATGCACTACAGGCCACAGATGACTTTCAACATAATATAAACATGAGGATGAAGACAATGATATAAGAATTCAATAAAACAAGCTCAAGAATTAATTTGTCCAAGAACTACTAATGTCCAAATTGTCAACATGATACTGCTTTGTAGAGTAAAATTCAAGAATGCTTAGAAGAATATTTCCATGAAAAATACTGGATGAAGCGCAAATATCAAGGATATTCAACTAATTTCATGGAGTATATAAGTCAAAATTTTAACCAACTGAGTATAATAACGAATGGAATAACAAAAGAAATCACCATGCATGCGGTACTTCGCATAGACAGGTTATTCCGACAGAATAATAATAACGGAATCAGGTCAGGTGAAATTCACACCGACAGGATGTTCCAACAGAATAATAAGTGCGGAATAATAAATAATGGAACCAGGTCCGGCGTAAAAAGCACAGACAGGATATTCCGACAGAATAATAAAGACGGAACCAGGTCCGGTGTAAAACACATAAACAGGATGTTCCAACAGAATAGTAATAAAAACGGAACCAGGTCCGGTGTAAAATACACAGACAGGATGTTCCAACGGAATAATAATAAAAATTGAACCAGGTCTGGTGTAAAACACACAGACAGGATGTTCCAACAGAATAATAGAAGAATGTCACCAAATATAAGGTAAACCGCATATACAGGTTATTCCAACAGAATAATAAGCAATGGAATAACAACAGTTCTCTTCATGAATAAGAAAGAATAACACCCCTTACAAGTACAACAAATAATATTCCCTACCTTAAGAAGAAGAGTACTGGATATATAAGTAGTGAAGTAGCAGAATACTTTCTTCTTTCTCTCTATAGTTTATCTCTCTAGAGTTTCAGTGAATTCGTAAGAAAATAATGAATGAATGAGCTTCTATTTATAGAAAAATGGAATGCATAGTAACTAACTCATGAACGGTCCAGATTGGTTTACTTTAATCTGACGGTCCATATTTAAAGCAAAATCTTTTAAATAAAATATAATATATTATATATATATATATTATATATATATATATATATATATAACATGTGCAAGAAGAAGGAAGGAAAAAAACAATCACGGGTGGAAGACCCGTGCACTCCTCTTCCTCTATCTGTCCATTTTTCAACTAACATATATATATATATATATATATATATATATATGTATATATAATACTTATATATATATATATATATATATATATGTATTCATATATATATATATATATATATATATATAATGAAACTGAGATAACTTCTACCGACAATTTCTTTTAAAAATGGGAAAGTGGGGGGTCCAAATAATACGCCAAAACTGAGTGACTTCTCACGTAAGCATTAATAATTAATACCGTGTGCTATTATGCAACCATACGTATTACTGTACTTTTACTACCGGGTAGTTCAATAGTTTTAACGGTAACACCTCCGCCGTTATTTTTATAGAAAGATAATTTTGTCGTTTTCTCAATCCGACAATAATTTCGTTGTGGGGTCCACCAATGATTATTTCATCGTACGAATATTCCCCGACAAAAAGAATATTCCCCGACAAAACGAATATTTTATAACAACTTGCGTATTTTTCAAAATTTATAAATATTACCCACAACTATAACATTATATCAATTTTACTCCATAATATTCAAAAATAATATTTATAGAAAATTCATCTTTATTTATAAAAGTTGGGGTCTTACAACCTCCCCTTCTTATGAAATTTTGCCCTCAAAATTAGGGTACGTACCTGGTATGTCGAAGAGGTAAGGATACTTTGATTTCATTTCTGATTCTAACTCCCAAGTCATTTCCTCAACATCGTGGTTTCTCCACAAAACTTTGACTTGAGGTATAACCTTGGAGCGTAGAATATGTTCCTTCTTATCCAAGATTTGAACAGGAACCTCTTCATACGTCAAATCTTCCGCTATTTCGTCCGGTTCTAACTCAATAATGTGGTTCGGGTCTTTCACATATTTACGTAACATGGATATGTGAAAAATGTTATGAACCTGAGACATACTTGGCGGTAAAGCGAGTCTATAGGCCACAGTTTCTACTCGATCGAGGATTAAAAATGGACCGATGAATCGAGGATTGAGTTTTCCTCTCTTTCCAAATCTTGTAACTCTTTTCCATGGAGCAAAACGTAACAACACATGATCTCCTATATCGAATTCCACGTCCTTTCGATGAAGATCAGCATAACTCTTTTGTCGATTTTGTGAGGTTTTTATACGTTGTCGGATCGTTTGAATCTTTTCCGTAGTCATACGTACCAACTCCAGTCCCAACAACGTTGCTTCACCCACCTCATCCCAGCATATTGGAGAACGACACTTTCTTCCATACAACGCTTCGAATGGAGTCATGCCAATACTTGCTTGATAACTATTGTTGTAGGAAAACTCCACCAATGGTAAGAACTTGTCCCAACTTCCCTTGAAATCAAGGACACAGAGTCTTAATAGATATTCAAGAGTTTGAATAGTCCTCTTCGACTGTTCGTCCGTCTGAGGATGATATGCCGAGCTAAATCGTAAATCTGTGCCCATAGTTTTTTGCAAACTAACCGAAAATCTTGAAGTGAATCTTGGGTCTCGATCAGAAACTATAGATACTGGCATACCATGCAATCTTACAACCTCGTTTATGTATATACGAGCAAGACGTTCAAGTGTATAAGTTTCTCGTATCGGTAAGAAATGAGCAGACTTGGTCAATCTATCAACAATGACCCAAATCGCATCTATGCCTTGAGAAACTTTGGGAAGGCCAGTAACGAAATCCATGGTAATGTGCTCCCACTTCCATTCTGGAATTTCAAGTGGTTGCAATGGACCTTTTGGTACTTTATGCTCCGCCTTGACTCGTTGACATGTTAGACACCTTGAGATAAACAGCGCTATCTCTCTCTTCATATTGCCCCACAAAAATGTATGTCGAAGATCATGATACATTTTGGTACTCCTAGGATGGATTGCAAACGGTGTGTTGTGCGCCTCCATCATGATTTTATACTTTAAATCAGGGTCGTTAGGAACACAAAGTCTGGAGTTGACTCGAAGTATTCCTTCTTCATCGATTCTTGCTTCTGGCATCGCACCTTCTTGCACTTTTTTCCTCATACGCATCAGTTACGGATCTGTAATTTGAGCAGCTTTAATTTTATCAATTAAGTAGGTTCTACTCGTATATTTGCCATCATCACATGGGTCCCTGGAGTCTTTATCTCTATCTCCATCCTTTGCAAGTCATACAAAATGAGCCTTTGCGTTGACAATATTGCACTCGTACCCGCATATGACCTTCTACTCAATGCGTCAGCTACCACGTTCGCTTTTCCAGGATGGTATTGGATGATATGATCACAATCTTTCAACAGTTCAAGCCAACATCATTGTCGCATGTTGAGTTCCTTTTGAGTAAAGAAATATTTGAGGCTTTTATGATCCGTAAAGATCTCCACTTTCTCCCCATACAAGTAATGCCTCCAAATTTTAAGTGCGAAGACAACAGCTGCTAACTCTAGGTCACGAGTAGGATAATTCCTCTCATATTCTTTGAGTTGTCGTGAGGCATAGGCTATGACTTTTCCATGTTACATGAGAACACATCCTAACCCTTTGCTCGAAGCATCACTGTAGATGACAAATCCCTCCGAATCAGATGGTATTGTCAGAACAGGTGCTAAAATGAGTCTCCTCTTGAGTTCCTGAAAACTCTTATCACATTCCTCGCTCCAACTGAACTTTGTATCTTTCCGAGTCAGCTGAGTTAGTGGAGTAGCGATTCGAGAAAACCCTTCTACGAATCTCCGATAATAACCAGCTAAGCCGAGAAAGCTACGTATTTCGGTCACTGATTTAGGTTGCTCCCAGCTTTGAATAGCTTCAATCTTTGCTGGGTCAATAGATATTCCATGACTTGATACCACGTGCCCAAGGAATGCTACTTCCTCAAGCCAGAACTCGCATTTCTTCAACTTGGAATAAAGCTTATATTCACGAAGCTTTTAGAGTATCAGCCTCAAGTGTTGCTCATGATATTCACAGGTTTTGGAATATATGAGGATGTCATCAATAAAGACGACCACAAAGTGATCCAAATATTCCTTGAATACTCGGTTCATCATATCCATGAAGGCAGCAGGAGCATTAGTCAATCCAAAGGACATGACTAGGAATTCATAATGCCCGTACCGAGTTCTGAAAGCCGTCTTTGGAATGTCATCGGTTCTAATCTTCAATTGGTGATATCCGGAACGAAGATCAATCTTTGAAAAGATTTTGGCTCCTTGCAACTGGTCAAATAGGTCATCAATACGTGGTAATGGGTACCTATTTTTGATGGTGACATGATTCAACTCCTGATAATCAATACAAAGTCGTATACTCCCATCTTTCTTCTTCACGAATAGAACAGGAGCACCCCAAGGAGAAGTACTAGGACGAATAAAGCCAATGTCTAACAATTCCTGCAGTTGGGTCTTTAACTCCTGAAGTTCAATAGGAGCCATTCGATATGGGGCTTTGGAAATGGGTTTTGTACCGGGTTCAAGGTCGATACAAAATTCAATTTCACGCTCTGGGGGTAGGCCAGGAAGTTCTTCAGGGAATACGTCAGAAAATTCATTAACAATAGAAATATCATTCAAAACTGACGTATTTTTTTTTAGATCCGTGACATGAGCTAAGAAAGCTTGACATCCATTTTTCAATAAACGAATAGCTTTATGACTTGAGATGACAGTGATTGATTTTAATGGTTTGGTTGCTTGAATTCATGATAAGTAGATTTTATACCTAATTATCCGGTATCTATTACTTGAATTAGTTGCTTAAACTCATGTGTCTTAGTTACTTTTCATGCATTTTGTGTTCGTTTTGTAGGTTATACGTTTGGAAGCGATGTGAGCGATTATTGGTAAGGAAAAGCACGAAAAATGCAAAGAAAAGCAAGCCGGACATCGTTTATGCTTTCATGTTCAATTCATGTTCTTGGCTTGGAGCTTGGACTATATTGTAGAGTGTTTTCTTAGATTTCCGGAACATCTTGAATCATTCAAATCGGAGTTCGGATGAAAGAGTTATGACATTTCTACCAACGGACGTTGAACTTCACCGTTTTGGGTGGTCATTTTGCGTAGCAGTCACTTCCAGTCCAATTTCGACCATCATGCGTTCGTTATTTCTCAAAGCTCAAAGAATGAAAGTTGTAGATCTCGTCGATAGCTTCGATTTGATAGGTCACGGGACTCATAACTCCTCTCGGTTTAGAAGTTCTGGCAGTTTTAGCAGAGGAGGTTCCAGCAGAAAATTGTGTTAGCAGATTGGTACCCAGCCGGGGCTGGGCGTTTTTAGCCTTAGGACCCAGCCGGGGCTGGGTGTCTGGACTTGAAATCAGTAGCCTATCCAGCCGGGGCTGGGTTTTTGCAAGGGCAAAGGCCAGCCGGGGCTGGCCTATGCGAAAAAGAGGAGATTTTGTCCGAATTTAAGTCCGAAAAGGATTGTTTCGAGTTGTTTGATTCAAGGACTTCCAAGAGGACTTAAAGACATGTACAAAGGCTTATAAAAGGAGGGGAATAACACAGATTAGAAGAAAATATTAGGAGATTAGAGAGCATTCTATTAAATTAGATTATAGTAAATTAGAGAAAAACACTAGTTTTTATGAGATTTAGAGATTGATGCAACTTGGAGACCATTGAATATTCAAAGGAGGAGCAAGGAGGGAGCGTCAAATCTACAGACAATAGATTATTTCTTCTCATCTTCTTCTATCTTTATCTTTTAATGTGTATTCAATTGTGGATTCTTAGTTTTAATTCAATAATAATGAACTAATTCTTTGTTTGAGATTACAATGGATCTTATTGTGTAGTTTATTTTAATATGCTTCGTTATCAATTATTATGTTCTATTTAGAGGATTGTCTATTGTGATTTGGACTTAATTGTTTAATTGCTTGGCCATCAATTACCGTGATAATCTATATGAACTCGAGAGATGAAGTATAGATTTAGATCTAATCATGATAGCATGTGTTCAGGATTTTGTTAGTAGCTTAAACTTGATGAGTGTTAAGGTAGAGATATACTTGACGCCGCATGTAATCTTATAGAGAACTTGTTCTTCAACTTTCTTCAATTGTAATTCACATAGAGATATAGTGGGTTAGTTGATTAAGGTGTTTAACGGATTTCTATCTTAATTGTGGATTGACGTTAATACGGTATTAGTGCATCGAGAGGTGGTTAATACTACTTTCGTGTTCTTGATTAAAAATTCGGGATAAAGAATAATTGATGAGAAGTGTGTTAACTTAAATGAAGCAATACGTGAAGTTGTGATCTTAAATCTCCATAATCTGATTTTTAATTAGTGGTAATTAGAATTAGTTTAGTTAAATATTTTAATTTATAACATTAAATTCATTTGTTTAAATAAGATTGAGTTGGTTACGGGTTAGTACTTGGTGATTTTTATTAAATAATTCTCTGTGAGAACGATACTCAACTTATCACTTTATTACTTGTTGACCACGTATACTTGCGTGTTGTGCGTATATAGATTTTACCCAACAAGTTTTTGGCGCCGTTGCCGGGGGAATTAGTTTAATATTTTTTACCAATATTAATTTCAATCAAATTAGTCTTAATTTAAACATTTTTATTTTTATTTTTAATTCTCTTCCTATATTTCTCTCTTTTCAGGTACCATGGATGACTTTGCGTATCAATGGCCATACACGAACATGACTCAACCAAAAGAAAAGGAGATTGACAGACTCGCGACACTTTCCGCAATGTCAGCACAAATTAAAGAACTTTTGAGGAAGTTGGACGTTATCGCAGCCCAACAGAGTCAAAGGATGACAATCATGTGTGACTATTGTGCTGGCAACCATCCGAGTCATCAATGCATCGTTAGTTTTGGGCGGCGAAAACAAGGTGGTGTATACCTCAACCAGTATGCATATGATAATTACCATCAAGTTTGGGGGTATCACCCGGATTCTTCATGGAGCTACAACTTTCAGGACCAATACTCTGCTCCAAATCCAACATATCCATCAAATTTCTCAAATCCACCTCCAATGCAACAAGAAGACAATTCAGATTTCAAGGAATTCATGTTAAGGATTATAGCAGAAAAAGAAGAGATGATAATGAGTCAGGAGTTATCAACCCAAAATTTTAATAATCGAATGGAACAACTCCTCACTACCTCAACCAATGGTCCTCAATACATGGCTTCCGAGACTGAAATAGAAAGTTCAAGGTTGGAGGAATTGGTGTCCAAGTTCATAGCATCAAATGAGGAGAGAATGAGTAATCAAGCGAGGTCAATTCAAAATCTTGCGGATTAGATAGAGCAAATGACCAAAGCCGTAAGCAACCTTCCTCCAAACACTTGGTTTTATGGCATAGATGATGAAATTGACGGAGAACCCGAACCAAATCTGCAACTGGATGAGCCACAAGGTATAGGAAGTGTGGAGACAATTGGGGATAATGAAATAGAGGTCCACAAAGATCTAAATGGGTCTCCACCAAAGTTCAACGATCTGGTTAGATTTGCAAAACCGTGCCCGCTTGGTAGTCATGTCGTCGGCGAAGATCTTATTGACATAAGAGTGAGTACAATTTTGAATCCATGGTGGGACGAAAAAGAGAAGATAGACGAAGAGCACATTGTGTGTGACAAGGTTCCATGCCCCAAAGTGATCACATACACAATGAAGAAAACACCTAGCTGTGGGACGTTCTTGGTTGAGATCATACCAAACCAGAGCATGTTAGGTGACTTTGATGCAATGGCTATCACAAATGGGAACCTACCAAAAGCTATATTATTTTCGATGGATGGAGGGTTCCTCAACTTTCGAAGAGGAATTGGATAGCATTGACCAGACAAAGTCAGGCTGAAAGACTATAAATCAAGCGCTGACTGGGAGGCAACCCAGGAATATTTATATTTATATGCTTCACTAGTTTATTTAGTAGATAGGAATTAATTTTCTTATTAAGCTCTCGTATAATCTAATCCATGTTGTCTCTCTTCATTGTAGGTATTGGAGGTCCAATGGATAGCAAAATGATCGTCGCCGCCGTCGCCGCCATTAACTCACGCTTAGCTGATTACAGGGAAGTTCTCTTCTATTTATCGCTATATTCTTACAATGAGGACATTGTAATTGCTAAGTTTGGGGGAGTTTATTTTAGTTCGTTATTGCATGTTTAGTTTCATGTTTATATTATGTTATTTTGCATATATTGTTAATATAGTTTAGGTTCATTATTAAAAAAAATCAAAAAAAAAATCAAAAATTTCAAAAATAATAGTTAGTTACTATGTTCATCTTGCATGAGTCCAGCTATTTGATGATTATAGTTTACTTTGGCCAATGATGAGATTGGGATCGAGTAGACAAGTAGCGTACTGACTATTAGAGCTTTGATGTGATTTCTTGTTATGAATTGAATTTTTTTTCTGTTTGAAACTGGTATAATAAGGATAACACAATAAAAACAACTTGTTGATTGATTGAGTTTAAATTGATACATAATGGGACTCTAAAGGATAATGCTAGTTTGAATGAAAGAATGAGAAAAATAAGTAGTGATGACTAAAGTTCGATAAAAAATTAAGTTCGGGAAAAAAAAATTTGGGATATATAAGCTTCAAAAAAAAATGAAAAAAATGAAAAAATACAGTGGCTAGTTTTGTTTCGGGGCCTTTGTTACTTGAGCCATTACGCCCGAAGGGGTATCTTAAAACCTAGCGCCCTAAGGTCTTATATGGTCTGGGAGTCGTTGGTCGAAAGCTCGCTAAGGGGTAGCACTGTTAGCCTAATGGAATGAGACATTGCACAGTCATGGTTAAAAAGTAAAAAAAAAAGAAAGAAAAAAAAAGAATAAAACGGGAAAAGAGCAAAAAGCCCCCGTAGATGAAAATAAAGCATAAGTATCCCATGTTAACCCTCGATATTGGTAATTGTTTGATTTTAGTTGGATCTAGCTTATTTTTGGATTTCTTAAGTTTACAATGTATGATGCCTTTGAAGAGACTTGTTATGTGTTAAATTTGATTTTATATCAGTTAACATTGTTGTTGAGCACACACGCACTATATTAGTGATAACAGTTTAAGACTTGATGATTAACTAGGAAATTATTGATTGGTTTTGATATGAAGTATTATCGTGTTTGCTTGATTGCTCTAAGGCCGAGTGAATAGATTTGTGTTTATCAATACTGCTGGATCCGTAGGCATATAGATTAGTTGCATTTCATTGCATTGCATTGCATTATGTTGTGTTGCTTGGGGACACAACAATCAACAGAAATCTATCCGATGACTTGACGTTAATACGGTATTAGTGCATCGAGAGGTGGTTAATACTACGTTCGTGACGTAATTTCACGCTCTGGGGGTAGGCCAGGAAGTTCTTCAGGGAATACGTCAGAAAATTCATTAACAATAGAAATATGATTCAAAACTGACGTATTTTTTTTTAGATCCGTGACATGAGCTAAGAAAGCTTGACATCCATTTTTCAATAAACGAATAGCTTTATGACTTGAGATGACAGTGATTGATTTTAATGGTTTGGTTGCTTGAATTCACATAATAGGTTGATTAGGAATATGAAAGCTAACAACCTTACGAAAAAAATCAATTTTTGCATGATGAGTAGTTAACCAATCAATCCCTAGAATAACGTCAAATGCAAGTATTTTTAATGAAATAAGATCGACAGGTAATGTGAGGGTACCGATTTGAACCAAACAAGACTTATAAACCGTGGATATAATGAAGGTTTCTCCCAATAGAGTTTCAACAGATAAGTCAAAGTCTAATTTCTCCGGAGTCAAATTTAAACGTTGAGCGCAAGTAGGAGAAATAAAAGAATGGGTAGAACCAGTATCAAATAAGGTATAAACTTCACTAGAGTTTATGATAAGCTTACCCGTGATGACCTCATGCGGGTTCCTTGCTTTCTGGGAGGTCACAACAAACGCTCTCCCTTGCACTACCAGCTTTGACTTTTTTGGGACGGCCTTTGGTGCCTCTATCCTAGCTGAATTTGTCTTCGGTGAACGACAGAATCGTGCTAAATGACCTTCTCTTCCATAATTATATCATACTTTGGACGGCATCGCGCAATTTGGACTGATATGTCCCTCCCCTCCGCATTTGAAGCATATGATAAGTGGTCTTTCTCCTTCCTTAACAACGGGTGCTGATGCTGACGTCTTTCCATCATTGTTGAATCTCCACTTCTTGAAATATCCATTCTTATTATTTTGGCCCTGATTACCACCGAAGTGGTTACCATTTTTGGCCTGTTGATTTCCTCCATTCTTGTTGTCACCTCTTCGATGACTACTCTCGCTGGTATTATAATTTTGCCGGCTGTTCTCTTTTAGTTGCGTTGACTCGTTATCGCGCTCCACTAACTGAGCCCTATTTACAACATCTGAATACAAACACAGTTTATGAGAAATAAGATGTTGACGTATCTCCGGCTTCAAACCTCTTAAAAACATTCGCGCCATTCTCTCTTCATTATCCACCAAGTGGGACGCAAACCGTGATAACTCCGCAAATTTTGCCTCGTATTGCGACACGGTCATATTGTTTTGTTCCAACTTGATAAAGTCCACCTCCTTCATGTGGCGAATACTTTTGGGAAAGTATTTGTCATTGAACAGCTCCTGGAACTTCTCCCAAGATATTTTCAGTACAGCAGGTTGAGTACGTTTTACCGATTCCCACCAGTAATCTGCTTCTCCGCGCAACATAAAGGCGGCAAATGGAACCTTTTGTTCCTCGTAGCATCCCAAGACATCAAATATTTTGGTGATCTGCTTTATCCATGCTTCCGCCATAAGTGGTTTTGGCTCTCCCTTAAACTCCGGTTGTCCCAGTTCCTTAAACTGTTTAGCGGTGACCGCCCGAGAATTTCCAGTGTTTCCGCCTACATTTTGAACAGGAGCCGCTCTCGCCTGCTGTTGCATGAATTGCATAAAGCCTCTGAACAATCCATCATTCATCATTTGGTCAGTGTTGTTGTTTGCATGAGGATTGTCGCCTTCCTGATGCACATTATCCTGATTATTGATATGTGGTGAATCAACGATCGCCTGTGCTCCATTGCTATTCTCAACATTCTCAGATGTCATTTTCAGATACTACCACAAAACAAAAGGTTAATTGACATGTAACATATTATCCCTATATTCTGACCGACCAATAAAATAGCACATAAACTTAGGTAGGTCATACTCTGGAAGGAATTCCCCGTCTCTCCCCTCTAGTACTATTCTCACATATTAGCCAGGGATCATATCCCTAAGCTTTGATACCAACTGTGACGCCCCCAAAACTAGGTATACATCACCCATCTTGGTCGTCAAATACATGGTACCGAATTCAAATACAACTTACTAATACAACTGTCGTGTACAATACGACAAAACATAAACTGTGAGTTTAAATACAAATATTGTCTACTAGAGATTATACAAACTCAAAAGGAGTCCTTATTATAATTATTATCACACTATTTCACAGAATAGTGACGACTACTAATGCTATCCTCTGGACCTTTACTCCATTCTCCGACTCGTCCCAGCTATATTCTCATTTCCTGAAGAGAACAGTGAAAGAAAAGGGTGAGCTCAACTAGCCCAGTAAGAAATATTATGACTAAGATAATGCAGAATAAATTATCATTAGCCTTCAACAGTGTTAAACTGATATAATATAATAAACATCAAGTTTAACTGCAGCGGAACAAGCAATCCATTAAAAGAGTCAAGTAGAAAATAAAATCTACTATCTTTTATGATTTAAAAGATTTTTCATCACTGTTATAGCTGAGACTCAGCTTAATAAATATTTCACATCATCGAATAACCGCTGCAGTATGGCCAAGGATATTCTTTAGTATCACGACCACAATTATCCATGCACTACGGGCCAAGAATATTTGTGTATTCATTAATGGTCATGATCATGCCAACAACTGTCCAACAATGCACTACGGGCCAATGAGGACTTTTATCACATCTTTTGTAACATTACGGTCATGATTACACCGAATAATCCCTAGTCATAATCATACCAAGTCCATCTATGCACTACAGGCCACATATGACTTTTAACATAATATAAACATGAGGATGATGACAATGATATAAGAATTCAATAAAACAAGTTCAAGAATTAATTTGTCCAAGAACTACTAATGTCCAAATTGTCAACATGATATTGCTTTGTAGAGTAAAATTCAAGAATGCTCAGAAGAATATTTCCATGAAAAATACTGGATGAAGCGCAAATATCAAGGATATTCCACTAATTTCATGGAGTATAGAAGTCAAAATTTTAACCAACTGAGTATAATAACGAATGGAATAACAAAAGAAATCACCATGCATGCGGTACTTCGCATAGACAGGTTATTCCGACAGAATAATAATAACGGAACCAGGTCAGGTGAAATTCACACCGACAGGATGTTCAAACAGAATAATAAGTGCGGAATAATAAATAATGGAACCAGGTCCGGCGTAAAAAGCACAGACAGGATATTCCGACAGAATAATAAAGACGGAGCCAAGTCCGGTGTAAAACACACAGATAGGATGTTCCAACAGAATAGTAATAAAAACGGAACCTGGTCCGGTGTAAAACACACAGACAGGATGTTCCAACAGAATAATAATAAAAATTGAACCAGATCTGGTGTAAAACACACAGACAGGATGTTCCAACAGAATAATAGAAGAATGCCACCAAGTATAGGGTAAACCGCGTATATAGGTTATTCCAACAGAATAATAAGCAATGGAATAACAACAGTTCTCTTCATGAATAAGAAAGAATAACACCCCTTACGAGTACAACAAATAATATTCCCTACCTTAAGAAGAAGAGTACTGGATATATAAGTAGTGAAGTAGTAGAATACTTTCTTCTTTCTCTCTATAGTTTATCTCTCTAGAGTTTCAGTGAATTCGTAAGAAAATAATGAATGAATGAGCTTCTATTTATAGAAAAATGGAATGCATAGTAACTAACTCATGAACGGTCCAGATTGGTTTACTTTAATCTGACGGTCCATATTTAAAGCAAAATCTTTTAAAAAAAACATAATATATTATATATATATATAATATACTTAATAATGCTCTTCCCGTCCACCTTCATTTCTCCCCCCCACCCACTTTCCATTAACATTATTATATATATATATATATATATATGTATATATAATACTTATATATATATATATATGTATTCATATATATATATATAATGAAACTGAGATAACTTCTACCGACAATTTCTTTTAAAAATGGGAAAGTGGGGGGTCCAAATAATACGCCAAAACTGAGTGACTTCTCACGTAAGCATCAATAATCAATACCGTGTGCTACTATGCAACCACGCGTATTATTGTACTTTTACTATCGGGTAGTTCAATAGTTTTAACGGTAACACCTCCGCCGTTAATTTTATAGAAAGATAATTTTTTTGTTTTCTCAACCCGACAATAATTCCATTGTGAGGTCCACCAATGATTGTGCCGTCGTACAAATATTCCCCGACAAAAAGAATATTCCCAGACAAAACGAATATTTTATAACAACTTGCGTATTTTACAAAATTTATAAATATTACCCACAACTATAACATTATATCAATTTTACTCCATAATATTCAAAAATAATATTTATAGAAAATTCATCTTTATTTATAAAAGTTGGGGTCTTACATTAAATGTGAAAACGACTTTTCTCCATGGTGATTTAGAGGAAGTTATATTTATGGAGCAGCATGAAGGGGTCAAGCAGTCAGAGACTGAGCACATGGTTTGCAGGTTAAAGAAATCTCTATATGGGCTGAAGCAGTCTCCGAGACAATTGTACAAGAAGTTTGATTCCTTCATGATCCGGATCGGGTTCGCTCGTTGTGAGTATGATTGTTGTGTTTATGTTAAGAGTCTTAAGGATGATTCATATACTTTTCTGTTACTTTATGTGGATGATATGTTTATTTCTGCGAAAAACATGATTAAAGTCAAAAGGTTGTAGACCTTGTTGGAAAATGAGTTTGACATGAAGGATTTGGGTGCTGCTAAGAAAATACTTGGAATGGAGATTCGCAGGAATAGGCTAGCTGGTAAGTTGTGGTTGTCCTAAAAGAATTACGTGAAGAAAGTGTTTGAGAGTTTTAGTATAACTAATGCTAAACAGGTCAGCACTTCACTAGCGAGTCATTTTAGGTTGTCTCCAATATAGTGTCTGAAGTCAGCTAAAGAGATTTAGGATATGTCAAACGTGCCTTATGCGAGTGCAGTTGATTATTTGATGTATGTTATGGCATGTACAAGACCCGATTTGACACATGCAGTCAGCATAATGAGCAAATACATGGGAAATCCAAGCAGAAAGCACTGAAAAGTGGTCAAGTAGATATTCAGATATTTAAAAGGTACTTGTTAGGATATTTCAAATGAATCCCACATCAGATAAATTCAAGAGTGTACGTAGATAGGTTAATAAGTATGGTGGAGCCTCAACCTATTAAGTTAACCTTTTAGGTGAGGAGGTGATCCAACATGCTTATTAGGCCAATTGGTATCAGAGCCCATGGTTCGTTGGGCCAAAGTATCAAGTTGACACTACAGGGTGGACCATTCATAGGTCGCGTATTACTCAATCTCACTCACTCGTGTGGAGCAAATACAGTTGAGTCAAGTGGATCACAAGGGGATCACTCACGCGTTTAGCACCACACAGTGAAGTATAATTTAAAGGAAAGTTTCTCAGGGTGAAGGGATCACAAAGAGCAAGGTGGTACTTGTGATGCTTCCAGAATAGGCCCACACAACTCATTCTGGGTCGTCAGATATATGGTACAGAAATCAAATACAATCTTCGTTTATACAACTGTCGTACAAAATACGATAACACATATGTTGTGAGTTTTAATATAAATATTATCTTGTAGACAATATCCAAACTCAAATAAATTCCTCATTATAATTATTATCACACTATTTTACAAAAATAGTGAGAATTACTAAATTAACCATCTTGGACCACTACTCCACTCCCCGACTAGTCCCAGCTACATTCTCGCCTCCTGAGAAGAACAATGGAACAAAAAAGGAAAATGGTGAGCTCAACTAGCCCAGTAAAGAATATTATGACTAAGATAATGTAGAAAAAATTATTTTTAGTCCTCAATAGGGAAAAATCTGATAGAATACAATAAACAACAAGTTTTAGATTAACAACTGCAGCGGAAACAACAATCTATTAGAAGAGTCGAGTAGTGAAATGTCTCTTATCTTCTATGATTTAAAAATTCATCATTAACATTTTATCCATGTAACACAATTCAATAAATAATCCACATCACCGAATTATCCATACAGTACGGGCCAAGGATATTCGTTAGTATCACCAGTGGTTATGATCATGTCAAACAATTGTCCATCTATGCACTACGGGCCAAAGAGGACTTTCACCACATCATTTGTCTGTAACAGTACATGTCATGATTATACCAATATAAAATTTCTAGTCATAATCATACCAATCAACAGTTCATCTATGCACTACAAGCCAAAAATGACTTTTACCACAACATAAGCATAAGGATGATGACAATAATATAAGGAATCAATCAAGTGAGATTAAGGATAAATATTAGAGATTTATAATTCAATTTATCCAGAGTTCAAGAATATCCAAATTTTCAACATGATCACCATTTGTGGAGTAAAATTCAAGAATGATATTCATGTATAAAAAATAATTTTGGACACAAAAGAAATCAATTTTGTCGTGAATAGTAATCCGTGAATAGTATCCCGAGTAAATAGTACCCGAGTAAATAGTACCCTGAATGAATAGTACCCCGAGTGAATAGTACCCGAATGAATAGTACCCCGGCATAAATAGTATCCCATCATTTAATAAGAAAGTTCAGACCAATAATGGAAATACTAGATGAAGCACAAACTATTAAGAACATTCCACTAATTTCAAGGGTTTTTACCATTTAATAATAAGGTTATGGAAAAGAAATGACATCTTATACGAGTATAAAAGAATATATGAAACTGCAAATAGATTTTCACCCGTCATGTGGTAATTCGCGTAGACAGATCATTTCCATAATTTAATAAAAAATGAATACGAAGGGTCATGCACCATGCATGCGGTAGTCTGCGTATACAGGTTACTCTCGCAGATTAATAAAGAATAAATATGAAGGGTCATTCACCATGCATGCGGTAGTCCGCGTAGACAGGTTACTCCTGCAGATTAATAAAGAATGAATACGAAGGGTCATTCACCATGTATGCGGTAGTCCGTGTAGACAGGTTACTCCCGCAGATTAATAAAGAATAGAATGACAACCCTTATGAGTATTGAAAGAAAATAACATTCTTTACGAATACGAAAGAATAATACCCCTTACCTTAGTAGAAGATTGGATACTATAATAGTGAGGTAGCAGAATACTCTTCTTCTTTCTCTCTATAGTTTCTCTCTCTATAATTTTAGTGAATTCGTAAGAAAAAAAATGAAGGAATGAGCTTCTATTTATAGGAGAATTGACTAAATAGTAACTAATTCATGAACGGTCGAGATTGATTTACTATTAAGACAGATGATCCATATTGATTTACTATTAAAACTTTAAACCAGCGATCCATATTGATTTACTATTAAAACTTTAAACCAGTGATCCATATTAATTTACTATTATAACTTCAACCAATGGTTTGAAAAATTAGCACATCTCCTCATGGAATAATAAGTCAAACTCATAACAAACCCCTCTATTTATATCAAAAATTGAATAAATATTTATCACAAATCACTTATCTTTAATCAACACATTTTTAATCTTTCAACAATTATTCATCATTTAATATTATAACTCACAATATTAACAACCAGATCGTTCCTAGGAAAGAGGGGGCATTCTGATAAAAATTTCTCCTTATTAGCGCACAATTAGATGACCTAACCCCTTTTCTCGACAGAACTTTCTAGACATGGTCAATAATGTAAATAATAATGTGAATAAATGTGTTGTCTCAATTATTGATTTAATAAAATAAAATATTATACAGATAATACTGACAATAATTGAATCAATAATATGAGATACTATGCAATAACTACTGTAGCAATTATTGAATAAGACTGAGTGACTTCTTATGTAAGACCTCAATTTTTATGAATAAAGAATAATTTTCTCGAAATATAATTTTGAATTTTATGGTGTGGATTTGATATAATGTTATCGTTTTGGGTAATATTTACAAATTTTACAAAGTAAGCAAGTGGTTATATAATATTCGATTGGTCGGGTAATATTCGTTTTAACAGGAAATATTCGTACGACGACACAATCATTGGTGGACCCTACAAGGGAAGTATTGTTGTTGTTAAAAAATGATAGAATTATCTTTTTATAAAAATAACGGCGAAAGTGTTACCGTTAAAACTGTTGAACTACCCAGTAGTAAAAGTACAGTAATACGCGTGGTTGCATAGTAGCACACAGTATTAATTATTGATGCTTACGTGAGAAGTCACTCAGTTATACTCAATTATTGCTACAGTAATTGATGTATCATATCTCTTATATTATTGATTCAATCATTGTCACAATATCATCTGCATAATATTTATTATTATTAAATCAATAGTTGAGATGACAAAGTTATTCATATTATTATTTGCAATATTGACAATGTATAGAAGTTCTGTCAAGGAGAGGTTTGATCACTTAATTGCGCGCCAATAAGGAGAAATCCTTATCGGAAAGCCCCCTCTTTCCTGGGAACGACCTGGTTGTTAAATATTGTGAGTTATAATATTAATGATGAATAAGTTGTGTTGATTAAAGATGAAATTGATAGTTCCATTGTGTTGAGATTATTAGTGTTAGTGGAAATCGATATTTATTTCGATAATAATTGATGTCTAGAGGTTATATTGACCAATCGGGTAATTAATCGGATAAATGAGCACTTAACTGCTATTATTTCACATGCTTATAACTATTTGTTCACATGAATGAACTATTAATTCACAATATTTACTATTATGGGAGGTGGTGCAAGTTTGATAATACTTACAGGACTAAATTAAAAATGAAAAAAAGAGGAAGGTATTATACTGTAATATTTCGAGCCTCAAAACGTGCAATTATCGAAACTATATTTTTCTATAAATAGAAAGTCATTCTTCCTTCATTTCTCACCAATTCACAAAAGCTTTAGAGCAATTATTATAGAGAGAAAGAAGAAGAGAAGTCTGCTACCTCACTATTCCAGTATCCAGTTTTTCTAAGGTAAGGGTTATTATTCTTTCATATTCATGAAGAGAGTTATTTTCTTTGAATACTCGTAAGGTTTGTTATTCCATTCTATATTGTTATGTTGGAATAACACGTCTATGCGAAGTACCGCATACATAGTGAAATTCTTCTGTTATTCCATTATTTATTATTCTGTTTGAATAAACTGTCTGTACGGTCTATCGCATGCCTGGTGATTTTTGTTGTTATTCCATTCTTTATTATTCTGTTGGAACATCCTGTCTGTGCGGATTAAGCATGACTCGATTCCATTCTTTATTATTTTGTTGGAACATCCTCTCTATGAGGATTATGCATGACTTGGTTCCATTCTTTATTATTCTGTTGGAATATCCTGTCTATACGAATTACGCATGACCTGGTTCCATTCTTTATTATTCAGTTGGAATAATCTGTCTACATGGATTACCGCATGGCGGCAAAAATCCATTTACGGTTTCATATATTCTATTATACTCAGTTGATTAAATTTTTGGCTTATATACTCCATAAAATTAGTGGAATATCCTTGATATTTGCACTTCATCCAATATCTTTTCATGGAAATATTCTTTTGAGCATTCTTGAATTTTACTCCACAAATCAGTACCATGTTGACAATTTGGACGTTATTGATTTCTGGATAAATTAAATTATAAATCTTTATAAATTTATCCTTGAACTTGTTTTATTGAATTCTTATATCATTGTCATCATCCTCATGTTTATAATATGTTGAAAGTCATCTGTGGCCTGTAGTGCATAGATGGACTTGGTATGATTATGACCAGAGATTATTTGGTATAATCATGACCGTAATGTTACAAATGATGTGGTAATAGTTCTCATTGGCCGTAATGCATTGATGGACAGTTGTTGGCATGATCATGACCATTGATGAATACACGAATATCATTGGTCTGTAGTGCATGGATAATTTGTGGTTGTGATACTAATGAATATCCTTGGTCGTAGTGGAGGGATGATGTGGTTTATTTATTAAGCTGAGTCTCAGCGATAAAAGTGATGAAAAACCTTTTAAATCATAGAAGATTGTAGATTTTATTCTCTACTTGACTCTTCTAATGGATTGCTTGTTCCGCTACAGTTAAACTTGATGTTTATTATATTTTATCAGTTTAACACTATTGAAGGCTAATGATAATATATTCTGCATTATCTTAGTCATAATATTTCTTACTGGGCTAGTTGAGCTCACCCTTTCTTTCATTGTTCTATTCAGGAAATGAGAACGTAGCCGGGACTAGTCATGGAACGGAGTGACGGTCCAGATGATAGCATTAGTAGTCCTCACTATTCTGTTAAATAGTGTTACAATAAATGTAATGAGGACTCCATTGAGTGTGGATATTATCTAGATTACAATATTCTTATTAAAACTCTTAGATTAGGTTTTGTCGTATTTTACACGACTGTTGTATAATAAAGTTATATTTGATTTTTGTACCATGTATTTGGCGACTCAAGATGGGTGATGTATACCTATTTTGGGGGTGTCACAGTTGGTATCAAAGCCTAGGGATATGATCCCTGGCTGAGATGTGAGACAAGAACTAGGAAGGGAGAGACGGGAAATTCCTTCGCTAGTATGACCTACCTAAGTTTATTTGGTATTTATTTGGTCGGTCAGAGTATAGGGATAATATGTAACATGTCAATTAACCCTTGTTTTGTGGTAGTATTTGAAAATGACATCCGAGAATGTTGAGAATAGCAATGGAGCACAGGAGACCGTTGAGTCTCCACAGATCAATATTCAGGATAATGTGCATCAGGAAGGCGACAATCCTCATGTAAACAATAACACTGACCAAATGATAAACAATGGAATGTTCAGAGTCTTTATGCAATTTATGCAACATCAAGAGAGAGCGGCTCCTGTCCAAAATGTAGGTGGAAACACTGGAAACTCTCGAACGGTCACCGCTAAATAGTTCAAGGAGCTGGGACCACCGGAGTTTATTGGAGAGCCAAAACCACTTAAGGCGGAAGCATGGATAAAGTAGATCACCAAGATATTTGATGTTTTGGGATGCTCTGGGAAGAAAAATGTTCCATTTGCCACCTTTATGTTGCGAGGAGAGGCAGATTACTGGTGGGAATCGGTAAATCGTGCTCAACCTGCCGCACTGAAGATGTCTTGGGAGAAGTTCCAAGAACTATTCAACGACAAGTACTTTCCCGAAAGTATTCGTCACATGAAAGAGGTGGAGTTTATCAAGTTGGAGCAGAACAATATGACCGTGTCACAGTACGAAGCTAAGTTTGCTGAGTTGTCCCGGTTTGCGTCTCACTTGGTTGATAATGAGGAGAGAATGACGCAGATGTTTCTAAGAGATTTGAAACCCGAGATACGTCAATACTTAATTTCTCACAAACTGTGTTTGTATTAAGATGTTGTTAATAGGGCTCAGTTATTCGAGCACGATAACGAGTCAACTCAACTAAGAGAAAGCAGCCGGCAAAATGATAATACCAGTGGTAGCAGTCATCGAAGCGGTGACAACAAACGTGGAGGGAATCAACATGCCAGAAATGGTAACCACTGATGGTAATCATGGCCAAGATAGTAAAAATGGACATTTCAAGAAAAAGAGATTCAACAACGATGGAAAGACGTCAGAACCAACACCTGTTGTTAAGGAAGGAGAACGACCACCTATCATATGCTTCAAATGCTGATGGGAGGGACATATCAGTCCAAACTGCGCGATGCAGTCCAAAACGTGTTATAATTGTGGAAGAGAAGGTCACCTAGCCTGATTTTGTCGTGCACCAAAGATAAGTCCAGCTGGGATGGATGCACCAAAGGCCGTCCCAGAAAATTCAAAGCCGATAGTTCAAGGGAGAGCGTTTGTCGTAACCTCCCAGAAAGCAAGGAACCCGAACGAAGTCATCATGGGTAAGCTTATCATAAACTCTAGTGAAGTCTATACCTTATTTGATAGCGGTTCTACCCATTCTTTTATTTCTCCTACTTGCGCTCAACGTTTAAATTTGACTCTGGAGAAATTAGACTTTGACTTATCGGTTGAAACTCTGTTGGGAGAAACCTTCATTACATCCACTGTTCATAAGTCTTGTTTGATTCAAATCGGTAACTGCACGTTACTTGTCGATCTTATTTCTTAAAAAATACTTGCATTTGACATGATTTTAGGGATTGATTGGTTAACTACTCATCATGCTAAAATTGATTGTTTTCGTAAAGTTGTTAGCTTTCATATTCCTAATCAACCTATTATACGAATTCAAGCGACCAAACCATTAAAATCAATCACGGTCATCTCAAGCCATAAAACTATTCGTTTATTGAAAAATGAATGTCAACACTACTACAAAACAGTAAATATACAACGCGGAAAAAACGTTGTGGTTTCAGTCAGAAAAATGTCGTGGTTAAGGGTGTTGTCTATTTGACACCCTTACACAACGTTTTTAAAACTTTGTGGTTAAGCAAAATACACAACGTTTTTTAAGAAAAAACGTTGTAGATTTGTTTTTCAAAAATTAACAGATGCTTAAAAACGTTGTAGAAGGTATGATTCCACAACGTTTTCTGGATAAAAACGTTGTAGTTTAATATATTAGACAACATTTTTAACCAATTTATACAACATTTTTAAAACGTTGTAGATAAAGAAAAAAAAGAAAAAAAATTGTGGTTCACCTATATTACCAATGCACCTGCAATATGCTAATAACATGATATATAGCTAAAAGGTCTAAATTCTCATTTAAATTTAAAGCCAAAATGTATCAACCATTCAAAATACATCCCAATAATATCATTCGTTTACATTTTCAAATTACCACATTCATAAAATATACCAAACTATCCATAAAATTAAGTTATGGAGCACTACCTAAGCTGTCTGATCCTTCAAATTATTTATAATGAAAAGTAAATCCAACTCATTCTCTTGCGTAGACAGACGTACATAAGCCTCAAAGCACAAAGCTAAACTACTACTATCTGAACTTTCATAACATAATACAAGGCTTTTGTGTCAGATACAGAACCTGATACTTCAGCTCTGCAAATCAAAGCACAAGCAGGACAAGATTCAGAGTAATCATGACATAAGATGATCAGCAGCCTACTGCAAGAACTCTTTTGGATCGGTTACAAAGCCAGTCAAAGCCGATGCTGCAGCAGTATAAGGAGAAGCTAAATAAATATGGCCTTCTTTGTGCCCCATGCGACCAGGAAAGTTACTATTTGTGGTGGAGACACAGACCTGTAATGATCTGTCATCTACGAAAGTCAAGCGCTATCCAAACTGTAAATTTATAATAAAGATAATAGGCAATTGTCTTGCAAGAGGAGATCTCCCTGATGCAAACAATCGTGAATTATAATGGGACAGCCAAACAAAAGCTAATATCAAAAACCCTAAGGTAACAAAAACAAAAGTAGTAATACCTGCGATAATGCAAAGGTTATGTCACTGCTACTTTCAGCAATGGTTTGTATTAGATTCAACACTTGCTATAAATTTGGACGATTGAAACTTCGACGAAAAATAATGCAATCAATTAGACCAAAAGCCTGCACAACATCCTCTTTGACACTTACTGTGGTTGTAGCAGTTAAAGGTGGGCTATAAGCTACAAAATCATAACATTTTGGAAGCTTAGTTAGAAGTATATATGGCTTTGCAATGCAGTGACTAAGACTAAAAACAAAAACAAGAAACAATAGCTAAATCAATAAGCAAATGACTCACCCATTCACCTGGGCAGAGGGAACGGTAGTATTTGGCAAATTAAAATAGCATTTCATCTAGATGAATATATGTCTAAAAATTAAAATAGCAATCAAAACTCAACCAAGTGAGGAAAGCCTAACATGACAAAGTCTAAAGGAAACTAAACAGATGTTAGAGCATGATAGAAGTATAAGATTAATACAAAATGTAAAAAGAGAATACAAACTAGAATCAAAAAACAAATTAGAAAAAGAGAACATGATCAAAGGACAACAATATTTTCACCTATTTTTTTCATATAATCTTTTTCTCACATAAAAATAAAACATCTCACTTTCATTTTAGAGGGAAAATGTGTGAAAATATTAAAAATATATTCATTTCACTAAAATAATCAAACAAGACCATCATAGTATAAATGGAGAAAAAGACAAAGAATCAATTTGCCATCTTTACCCCAAGTAATCACAAGTTCAATTTTGAAAGAAGCACACTCATTTTCCAAAAAGAATCCTAAGAAGTAATCTTCATTCAATTTATCAATAGTAGTGACAGAAAGGGAAATTAGTTTTAGGGAATACTATGTGTTACGGAACATTACTGCAAAAAAGTAACAAGATGATCAAATAAGAAAGTTCTATCTCCTAATATACAAAATATTGACAAGCAGTTCTAGAGTCTAATCTTCTTCTATTTTCTCAGCTTGTTTACTGTGAAAAATACTCCAGAGATTTCAAGAAATTTTAACAGTCTTCCCCAATCTCAGGAAATTCAACAAGAAAAAAGATATTAATAGCAATGCAGAACATAAATTAGAGAAAGATGAGCTAATAACCTCTTGTAGTAGCTGAGCCTGGCAAGAAATATCTTCAATCGAAGAGCTAGTAGAGCTCCCATTATACTCATAATCACTCACACTATCACTCCCACACAACAGATTGATTCACACTTGCAACAAGAAAGTCGCAAATAATTAGATAAAAAACCACCACATAATTCAAACAACAAATTACAGGGAAAGATAACACATTTCTTAAACAACCCGAAGTCAAATATTGCTACTAGAAGAATTAATCTAAAGTCAGCCAATTCAAACTTAGAAGAAGAGAAAAAGCACAAACCTGATCACAAAAAATCTAGAATCGAGAATCAATCAAAACTAATTTGAGATCTGACATTTCTAGAAATAACAAGCCAAAAATCTTTGGTTTTGTTGTGGCTAGCTACATCCTCAAATGTGTGAATCTTCGGATCTGATGCCATTTTTTACTGCAATTGCACCCATCAATAAAATCTTCTAAGAAAAAACCCCTAAATTTATTTATATATACAAACATAATTAGACACAGTAGAAAAGATCAGTATATACATATATTATATTGATTCTAGAAGAAATTCAAACAAAAAGAAAAATAATCATATACTTACGGGCGGGAGATAAAGAGACGCTTTTGATGAGCGGGCCTTTTCTTCGATTCTAACACAACACCTTTAGAGAGAATCGGAGAAAGGTAGTGATCGGGGACGAAAGCAATCAGAAAGAAGATTTATAGGTCTAGATGTGCTAAAATTAAAGAATTACAGAAAGAAGAGGGACGACGACGGTGGAAGAGAGGGCCGACGACGGTGGAAGAGAGGGCCGACGACGATCTGGTGACGGCGAGGAAGAAAGCAAAACTACGGAGAGAACCAAAGAAACAAAATCGAGATTTTAGATCTGGAGACTGGGAGCGGGCTAGGGCAAACAGGAGAAAACATACTGATATTTCAACTTTTCACTTCAGCAAGATTTTTTAAGCTCCGTGTTTTTTAGAAACATAACGTTTTTATAAAAAAAAAGTCATCTAATTAAAAATAAAAAATAACCTTTTTAAATAGATAACGTTTTTTCGTATATATCTACAACGTTTTTTCTAAAAACGTTGTAAAAAAAATACCACAACGTTTTTATAAAAAACGTTGTCTATTAAGCGTTGTCTATTAGGTACTTTGTACTGGTGCAAGCTTGCTTAGCTCATGTCACAGATTTAAAAAAAATACGTCAGATTTGAAAGATATTTCTATTGTTAATAAATTTCTTGACGTATTCCCTGAAGAACTTCCTGGCCTACCCCCAGAGCGTGAAATTGAATTTTTTATCGACCTTGAACCCGGTACAAAACCCATTTCCAAAGCCCCGTATCGAATGGCTCCTATTGAACTTCAGAAGTTAAAGACCTAATTACAGGAATTGTTAGACATCGGTTTCATTCGTCCTAGTACGTCTCCTTAGGGTGTTCCTGTTCTATTCGTGAAGAAGAAAGATGGAAGTATGCGACTTTATATTGATTATCGGGAGTTGAATCATGTCACCATCAAAAATAGGTACCCGTTGCCTCGCATTGATGACCTGTTTGACCAGTTGCAAGGCGCCAAATTCTTTTTAAAGATTGATTTTCATTTCGGATATCATCAGTTGAAGATTAAAATTGATGACATTTCAAAGACTGCTTTCAGAACTCGGTACAGACTTTATGAATTCTTAGTCATGTCTTTTGGATTGACTAATGCACCTGCTGCCTTTATGGATATGATGAACCGAGTATTCAATGAATATTTGGATCACTTTGTGGTCGTTTTTATTGATGACATCCTCATATACTCCAAAACTCGAGAAGACCATGAGCAATACTTGAGGCTGATACTTCAAAAGCTTCGTGAAAACAAGCTATATGCCAAGTTGAAGAAATACGAGTTCTGGCTTGAGGAAGTTTCATTCCTTGGGCACGTGATATCAAATCATGGGATATTTGTTGACCCGACAAAGATTGAAACAATTCAAAGCTGGGAGCAACCTAAATCAGTGACCAAAGTACGTAGCTTTCTCGGCTTAGTTGGTTATTATCGGAGATTCGTAGAAGGGTTTTCTCAAATCGCTACTCCATTAACTCAGCTCACTCGAAAAGATAAAAAATTCAGTTGGAGCGAGGAATATGAGAAGAGTTTTCAAGAACTCAAGAGGAGACTCATTTCAGCACCTATTCTGACAATACCATCTGGCTCGGAGGGATTTGTCATCTACAGTGATGCTTCAGACAAAGGGTTAGGATGTGTTCTCATGCAACATGGAAAAGTCATAGCCTATACCTCATGACAAATCAAAGAATATGAGAGGAATTATCCTACTCATAATCCAGAGTTGGCAACAGTCGTTTTTACGCTTAAGATTTGGAGGCATTACCTGTATGGTGAGAAGGTGGAAATATATACGGATCATAAAAGCCTCAAATATTTCTTCACTCAAAAGGAACTCAACATGCGGCAACGATGATGGCTTGAGTTGTTGAAAGATTACGATCATACCATTCAATACCATCCTGAAAAAGCGAACGTAGTAGCTGATGCATTGAGTAGAAGATCATATGCGGGTACGAGATTATTTTCAACGCAAAGGCCCATTTTATATGACTTAAAAAGGATGGAGATAGAATTAAAGACTCCATGGACCCATGTGATGATGGCAAATATACGAGTAGAACTGACTTTAATCGATAAAGTTAAAGCGGCTCAAGCTACAGACCTGGAGCTAAAGAGTATGAGGAAGAAAGTGTAAGAAGGTGCTATGCCGGAAGCAAGAATCGATGAAGAAGGAATACTTCGAGTCAACTCCAGACTTTGTGTTCCTAACAACCCTAATTTAAAGTATAAAATCATGATGGAGGTGCACAACACACCGTTTGCAATCCATCCTGGGAGTACCAAAATGTATCGTGATCTTCGACATACATTTTGATGGAGCAATATGAAGAGAGAGATAGCGGAGTTTATCTCAAGGTGTTTAACTTGTCAACTAGTCAAGGCGTTGCATCAAGTACCAAAAGGTCCATTGCAACCATTTGAAATTCTAGAATGGAAGTGGGAGCACATTACCATGGATTTCATTACTGGTCTTCCCAAGGTTTCTCAAGGCATAGATGCAATTTGGGTCATTGTTGATAGATTGACCAAGTCTGCTCATTTCTTACCTATGCGAGAAACTTATACACTTGAACGTCTTGCTCGTATGTACATAAATGAGATTGTAAGACTGTATGGTATGCCGGTATCCATAGTTTCTGATCGAGACCCAAGATTCACTTCAAGATTTTGGGTTAGTTTGTAAAAAGCTATGGGCATGGATTTACGATTTAGCTCGGCATATCATCCTCAGACGAACGGGCAGTCGGAGAAGACTATTCAAACTCTTGAAGATTTATTAAGACTCTGTGTCCTTGACTTCAAAGGAAGTTGGGACAAGTTCCTACCATTGGTGGAGTTTTCCTACAACAACAGTTATCAAACAAGTATTGGCATGGCTCTATTTGAGGCGTTGTATGGAAGAAAGTGTCGTTCTCTAGTATGCTGGGATGAGGTGGGTGAAGCAACGTTGTTGGGACCGGGGTTGGTACGTATGACTGCGAAAAAGATTTAAATGATCCAACAACGTATAAAAACCTCACAAGATCGACAAAAGAGTTATGCTGATCTTCATCGAAAGGACATGGAATTCAATATTGGAGATCATGTATTGTTACGTGTTGCTCCATGGAAGGGAGTTACGAGATTTGGAAAGAGAGAAAAGCTCAACCCTCGATTCATTGGCCCATTTTTAATCCTCAATCGAGTATGAACTGTGGCCTATAGACTCGCCTTACCGCCAAGTATGTCTCGTGTTCATAACATTTTTCACATATCTATGTTACGTAAATATGTGAAAGACCCAAACCACATTATTGAATTAGAACCAGACGAGATAGAGGAAGATTTAACGTATGAAGAGTTACATGTTAAAATCTTGGATAAGAATGATCATATTCTACGCTCTAAAGTTATACCTCATGTCAAAGCTTTAGAGCAATTATTATAGAGAGAAATTATAGAGAGAAAGAAGAAGAGAAGTCTGCTACCTCACTATTCCAGTATCCAGTTTTTCTAAGGTAAGGGGTATTATTATTTCGTATTCATGAAGAGAGTTATTTTCTTTCAGTACTCGTAAGGGTTGTTATTCCATTCTTTATTGTTATGTTGGAATAACCTGTCTATGAGAAGTACCGCATACATGGTGAAATTCTTCTGTTATTCCATTCTATATTATTCTATTGGAGTAACCTGTCTGTGCGGTCTATCACATGCCTGGTGAATTTTGTTGTTATTCCATTCTTTTTTATTCTGTTGGAACATCCTGTCTGTGTGGATTACGCATGACCTGGTTCCATTCTTTATTATTCTGTTGGAACATCTTGTCTGTGCGGATTACGCATGACCTAGTTACATTCTTTATTATTCTTTTGGAATATCCTGCCTGTGCGAATTACGCATGACCTGGTTCTATTCTTTATTATTATGTTGGAATAATCTGTCTACGTGGATTACCGCATGCCAGCAAAAATCCATTTGCGGTTTCATATATTCTATTATACTTAGTTGATTAAAGTTTTGGCTTCTATATTCTATGAGATTAGTGGAATATCCTTGATATTTGCTGTGACGCCCCCAAAATAGGTATACAACACCCATTCTGAGTGGTCAAAATACATGGTACAGAAACAACTACAACTTTATTAATACAACATAAAAATTATGAGTTTAAATACAAATATTATCATCTAGACAATATCCACACTCAAATAAGTTCTCGTTACAATTATTGATACATTATTTTACAAAAATGATGAGTACTACTAAAACGACTTTCTAGAACCACTTCTAGAACCATCGTTCCACACCCCGACTAGTACTCGCTACATTCTCGCTTCCTGAGAAGAAAAATGGAACAACAAGGAAAATGATGAGCTCAACTAGCCCAGTAAAGAACATTATGACCAAGATAATATAGAAAAAATTATCGTTAGTCTTCAACAGAGAAAAATCTAATAGAATACAATAAACAACAAGTTTTAAATCAATATTCGTAGCGGAAATAATAATTCATTAGAAGAGTTAAGTAGAGAATGAAATCTACTATCTTCTATACATGAATTTAAAAGTTCATCGTCTATCTTTTATCCCTGTAACATCAATCAATATATAACTGAAATCAAATATTCATCTTTGCACTACATGCCAAAGATATTCATCAGTTAGTCATGTTCATCTAAACACCTGTTCATCTTTGCACTATGGGACAAAGATATTCATCAGAAATCATTAATCTTTGCACTACAGGCCAAAGATATTCAATTATATCATCATTTAGGACGGAGGATGATGAAAAATATTTTAAAGAAAACGAATCCAGTGAAACAAAAGAATAAATATTAAGGATCTGTATTTCAGCTATTTCATGTCCAAAAATACCTCATAAATAATTATAGTTGAGTAAAATTCAAGAATGATCAAAACATGGATATAATCAAAGCTAATATCCATAATAGATATTTTGGACGAAAAACAAAATTTTAATTTTTCTGTGAATAGTGTCGTATTCGTGAATAGTGCTGTATACGTGAATAGTAACTCCGACACTAAAAGATAGAAATTTCACAAAAAAAATCATCATGCTTCGTAAATAGTACTCGTGAATAGTAACCCCGACATGAAAAGTTCCAAATTTGATAAAAATTTAGACCAATATTTCGGCATAATGATATTGAAGAAATAATATCACTTACGATGAAAATAACATCTATTACCTCAAAAGGATAGTACTTCTGACTGGAATACTGGATATAGTGCTGAAAGAACTTGCTCCGTATAGCAATACTCAAATTACTAAAATACTCACAAAAATACGCTCGATATTATAGAGAAAGAAAGAGAGAGAAATTTTTAGTTTCTGGTGTGATTTTCAATTATAACCTAAGCACCCTATTTATAGGAAAATGCTTAGAACACCAAAGCAAAAAATTTAATATAATATTAATATATTTATAAAAATTTTCCTTAGCCCACTTTTTTGGTCTAGACATCAGCCACCAACCCACCAAAATCATAAAAAACGTTTTTATTAAAATAAATATTTAAAACTTCCAAAAATCAATTATTTCGGAACTTCAAAACTTTAATAATTTATAATAAATAGACCTTTTATCAGAAAAATTTGAACCACATGTCCTTTCCATATGAAATTCCATTCTCTACAACTTTGCAGAAGAAAATTTTTCCAAATTCCAAAGAGAAATTGACCGAAATCCACAAACGGGCGATTTTACAAGCTATAATCAAATTTCAGTCAAGAAATGGGGTCCACCGACACACAAAACATGTGTTAATTATTTAATGTAACAAAAATACTTTTTCTCCTCATATACTCATATATCCCACATTCATTGTAAAAATATCATCATTATTATATTATAATAATATAATAAAATATTATTTTATCAGAAAAGATAATATCTACAATTGTCACTTTAAAAATTGTCACTTTAAAAATTTTCTCCATCTATATCTACATAAAATTAATATTTTCCTCATCGTATAAATTAATAATTAATTATTCACAAATAATATTACAGAATCACAGTATTGGCAACCAGGCCGTTCCCAGGAAAAAGGGGGCTTTCCAATAAGGATCTCTCCTTACTGGCGCGCAATTAGGTGACCAAACCTCTCCTTAGACAGAACTTTCTAGACATTGCCAATAATGTTATCTAATAATATTATTCAGATAATATGAATTATTGCTTCGATAATGGAAAATATTGTGTAGTGACAATTATTGAAACAATAGTAATATAAAATATCAACGCATCAATTACTGAATCAATAAAATAAAATACTGAACAGTAATTACTGTAACAATTATTGAGTAGTGCCTTCTTACGTAAGAATCAATAATTGGTGCAATACTGTGTGCTACTGTGCAACAACGCGTATTACTGTGTTTTAACCACCAGGTATTCCAACAGTATTAACGGTAACAACTGCGCTGTTATTTATAAACAACTTATACTTGTCGTTTTCTTCATCTAATCGCTTTTCGTTATGGGGCCCACACAAGGCTGCGTCATCGTACGAATATTCCACGACCAAATGAATATTCTCCGATAAAAATGAATATTTTATAATCACTTGCTTATTTAAAATATTTACGCATTTTACCCACAACTAACCACATTAATCAAATCAACCCTTACTATTTCAAAATAATAAATAGAGGAAATTTAATTTTATTTATAATAAGTCGGAGTCTTACATTTGTGTTTCATCCAATATCTTTTCATGTAAATATTCTTCTGAGCATTCTTGAATTTTACTCCACAAAGCAGTATCATGTTGACAATTTGGACGTTATTGATTTCTGGATAAATTAAATTATAAATCTTTACAAATTTATCCTTGAACTTGTTTTATTGAATTCTTATATCATTGTCATCATCCTCATGTTTATAATATGTTGAAAGTCATCTGTGACCTGTAGTGTATAAATGAACTTGGTATGATTATGACCAGAGATTATTCGGTATAATCATGGTCGTAATGTTACAAATGATGTGGTAAAAGTCCTCATTGGTTGTAGTGCATTGATGAACAGTTGTTGGCATGATCATGACCATTGATGAATACATGAATATCATTGGCCCGTAGTGCATGGATAATTTGTGGTCGTGATACTAATGAATATCCTTGGTCGTAGTGCAGGGATGATGTGGTTTATTTATTAAGCTGAGTCTCAGCGATAAAAGTGATGAAAAACCTTTTAAATCATAGAAGATAGTAGATTTTATTCTCTACTTAACTCTTCTAATGGATTGCTTGTTCCGCTGCAGTTAAACTTGATGTTTATTATATTTTATCAGTTTAACACTGTTGAAGGCTAATGATAATTTATTCTGCATTATCTTAGTCATAATATTTCTTATTGGGCTAGTTGAGCTCACCCTTTCTTTCACTGTTCTATTCAGGAAATAAGAACGTAGCCGGGATTAGTCGGGGAACGGAGTGACAGTCCAGATGATAGCATTAGTAGTCCTCACTATTCTGTTAAATAGTATTACAATAAATGTAATGAGGACTCCATTGAGTGTGGATATTGTCTAGATGACAATATTCTTATGAAAACTCTTTGATTATGTTTTGTCGTATTTTACACGACTGTTGTATAATAAAGTTGTATTTGATTTTTGTACCATGTATTTGGCTACTCAAGATGGGTGATGTATACCTATTTAGGGGGCGTTACATCTTACGTAAACATCAATAATCAGAGATATTGTGCAATACCGTGCGCTACTGTGCAACAACGTGTATTACTGTTCTTTTATCACCGGTGTTTCAATAGTTAACGGTAAAAGTTTTGTCGTTATTTTTATAAAAAGGTTATCTCTGTCACTTTCTATATCCGACAATCATTCTGTTGTGGGGTCCACCAATGATTGTTCGTCGTACGGATATTTCTCGATAAAAAGAATATTCACCGACCCAACGAATATTTTATGACCACTTGCTTACTTTGCAAAAAAATTTAAATATCACCCTTAACTTTAACCTTTTATCAATTTAACCATTTACTAAATAGAATAATAATTGTAAGAAAATTGAATACTTTCATTTCATAAAATTTGGGGTTTTACAGTACTTCCATGTTTGCCTCGAGCATTGTGAAGTAATATTAGAGTCGACTAGAACTCTTGAAGGACTTAAAGAAGTTTGCTTAATGGTGACTACTTTAGTATGATACTTGTGATGGGTATTCAAGTGAAAATGTAGATTGTAGAGATATTTCACATGAATCCCACATCGGATAAATTTAATAGTGTAGATGAGTTAATAAGTATGGTGGAGTGTCAACCTATTAGGTTAACCTTTTAGATAAGGAGATAATCCAACATGCTTATTGGGCCAGTCTACACAGGTATACACTACATTGGTGGTGAATTGATGTGGGATGGATCGTGCAATACCGCTACATGGTCCAAAAAAACTGTGTGTTTTAGATTTTAATAATAATTTTTAACTTTTTAAAGTTAATTTAAAATATTCTTTGAATTAAAATTAATACAAATCACTTAAATTTTAAACAAAGAAATCTTGTATTTAGTGTAATAAATTAAACTTTTGTATAATATTTGATCTTGTATAAGTAGATATGTATTTGAGACAAAAAGAGTGTATAAATATACAGAGAGAATCAAGAGCACTCTCCTTAAATAGCACTCCACCTTAAATAGCACTCTACAATCAAAACGACGTAGTTTTTGGAGGACGCGGTTGCATTTTTGTAAATACGCGGTGGCATTGTATTTATAAAAATGCCACCGCGTCCTCCAAAAACTACGTCGTTTTGATTGTAGAGTGCTATTAAAGGCGGAGTTCTATTTAAGGAGAGTGCTCTTGATCCTGACCGTATAAATATATTCCATCCATTGCACTCAAAGTACATTTATAAAATTTATAAGTATCGAAATTAAAATATTTATTTCAAAATTTTTCTTAATGATACAATTTTTTTTTTGAAAACACTAAGTAAATGTATATTAGTATATTACTATTAGCAATAGTACTTTGATGATAAAAGAATTTTATAAAAAGTTGTTTATACAATGATATGATTGGTTGTCCTAGTTTGAAAGTACACCTTATTAAAAAAAATTGATATCCAATTAAATCAGTCATCTTAATTACTATATTATCATTTTTTTTGTTTTATTTAATTTCCAAACTCTTTCTTGGAATAATAAAATAAAGGGAGGAGATAAGAAAGATAAAGAAAAAGAAGTGGTTGTAATTCTAATATCAAAATTAATAATGTTATTTTTTCTAATGTATGTCATGTTGTTTTCAATAACTTTTTTAAAGTTGAATGAAAATATTATTAGAAAAGTTTTGTCAAAAATAATATTAAAAAAGAAAGTAGACAAATAAATTTGGATAAACTCAAAAAGAAATTAAGAGAAAAAAACTTAGATGGATAAAATATTATTAAGAAGTTTATTTGTAAATAAAATAATTTGACAGCAAGTCATGCAAAAACTCTATGTGTATGTGTACATAAAAATTGTACATAAAAATTAGACATGAGTATATTTGAACTTAAGTTATTTATATTTTGACCCCAATAATGGGTCAAAATTTAAATAAGTGAAGTTTAAATACACTCATGTTCAATTTTCATGTCCATCTAGAAGAGCCTCAAGTCATGTGCACTTGTTGAGTATCAAATTATACAATTAACCGCACCAATCCTGGTCAGGAACGACTTATTTTAAATGACTTATAAGTTCAAATATAATTTAATTTATAAATTATTTTAAATTATGACTTATAAATAAAAGCGTTTGACATCAATTTAATTTATTAGTCAAGAATTAATTTAAAACAAGTTATGAAAGTGTTCAACTTATAATAGCTTATAAGTTATAATAATATAAAGATTACTAAAAAGGACATTAATAAAAAGAGAAACAAAATAAATAAAGGACAAAATAGAGATTATATTTGGTCAAATTAATTTATTTTAAAATAAGTTACAAATACGTTCTTTTTTTTTTTACTTAAAATTCAACTTATGAGTAAAAAAAAAGTTATTTTCGAACACTCAAATAATAACAAATAATTTATAAGTTTATTTGACAAACTTACAAGTCCCGAACACGTGCTGCTGAACACTAAATGCGGTTGAAGAGTTTACTAAAACTTGTTCTTCTAGATATCCCACTAGATAATGATAAAGAAAAGTCTAATCTTTTACTTTTCAAATTTCGAAGCAGAAAGGAATCACCCCAGCCAAATATTTTAAAAATTACATATCTATGTATTCTTCCTTATCATTTAAATCAAATTAATACAAGATTTATATAAATTTAAACATAATAAATTTTATACAGTTACTCATCCATTTGAAAATATAATATCAAAATTGGTTTCTTAATATTAATTTAAGTTATTTTTAAAATTTAATATTAATATCATTCATTTGTCTTTAGAAAATAATAAATCTTTATATTAGTAATTTTTTTAGATAATTTATGATTTTCATAATTTTGTTGTCTAAAATTATATAAATTATTTTGAAAAAATATCTTCAAAAAGTCATATTGAAATTATACTTTGGAACAAGAAAAGTCTTAATATCAAAATATAACAAGAAAAGTTTTAGTACACATTTACTACTATTAAAGAATAAAGATACACTATATCTCTTTCCCACTAAGTATTGAGCAAAAACTTAATATATTAATTAATGATTTATATATATAAGGCTTTAAAATGAGCAAACAGTTCGTGTTCGATTCGTACCCGCTCGACTAAAAGTTCAATTCGAGTTCGACTCGAAATATAAATGAGTCAAATATGAGCAAATTTTAAAGTTCGATAAATTACTCGAACATTCTCAAATTGTAATTTTTTATTGATACTCGGATATTCATATTCGTTCGAAAAGTTCAAACTGTAAGACCCCAAATAATTCATAAATGAAATTTAATTTTCTCTAATTATTATTTTGAATAGTAAGGGTTGATTTGATTAATGTGGATAGTTATGGGTAAAATACGCAAATATTTCAAACTAAGCAAGTGGTTATAAAATATTCATTATTGACGGGGAATATTCGTTTGGTCGTGGAATATTCGTACTGTCGGGGAATATTCGTACGACGGCGCAGCCATGTGTGGGCCCCATAACGGAAAGCGATTGGAGGAAGAAAACGACAAGAATAAGTTGTTTATAAATAACGACGTAGTTGTTACCATTAATACTGTTAGAATACCCGGTGGTTAAAACACAGTAGCACACGGTATTGCACCAATTATTGATTCTTACGTAAGAAGGCACTACTCAATAATGGTTACAGTAATTACTGTTCAGTATTTTATTTTATTGATTTAATAATTGTTGCGTTGATATTTTATATTGTTGTTGTTTTAATAATTTACATTACACAGTATTTTTCATTATCGAAGCAATAATTCATATTATCTGAATAATATTATTAGATAACATTATTGGCAATGTCTAGAAAGTTCTGTCTAAGGAGAAGTTTGGTCACCTAATTGCGCGCTAGTAAGGAGAAATTCTTATTGGAAAGCCCTCTCTTTCCTAGGAACTGCCTGGTTGTCAATATTGTGATTCTGTAATATTATTTGTGAATAATTAATTATTGATTCATATGATGAGGAAAATATTGATTTTATGTGGATATAGATGGAGAAAATTTTTAATGTGACAATTGTTGAAAATTGAAATTTTATCTTTTTATGATAAAATAATTCATTTAAATATATTATTATATTTTAATAATATAATAATGATGATATTTTTACGATGAATGTGGGATATATGTGTATACGTGGAGGAAGAGTATTTTTGTTACCAAAAATATTTAAAGCATGTTTTATGTGTCGGTGGACCCCATTTCTTGACTGAAATTTGATTATAACTTGTAAAATCGCTCGTTTATGGATTTCGATCAATTTTTGTTTGGAATTTGAAAAAACTTTCTTCTGCAAAGTTGTAGAGAATTGTATTTTTAATATAATTTGAGTACTGTTGCTATATGGTGCAAGTTCAAGTCATATCTTATATCCGATGTTTCAACTAGAAGTACTGTCTTTCGAGGTAATGGATATTTTTTTTTCATAATGATATTATTTCTTCAATATCATTATGCTGAAATATTGATCTGAAGTTTTTACCAAATTTGAAACTTTTGGTGTCGGAGTTACTATTCACGTATACGACATTATTCACGTATACGACACTATTCACGAATACGACATTATCAATTGAAAAATGAAAATTTTCCCTTTTCGTCTAAAATATCTATTGTGGATACTAGCTTTGATTGTATCCATGTTTTGATCATTCTTGAATTTTACACCACTACGATTATTTTTATGGTATTTTTAGACATGGATAAAACAAAGTATGAATCCTTAATCCTTGTCATTTTGTTTCACTGGATTCGTTTCTTTAAAAATATTTTTCATCATCCTCAGTCTTAAATGATGATATTATTGAATATCTTTGGCCTGTAGTGCAAAGATGAATGATTTCTGATGAATATCTTTGGCCCGTAGTGCAAAGATGAACAGGTGTTTAGATGAACATGTGTTTAGATGAACATGACCAACTGATGAATATCTTTGGCCTGTAGTGCAAAGATGAATATTTGATTCCAGATATATATTGATTGATGTTACAGGAATAAAAGATAGACGATGAACTTTTAAATTCATACATAGAAGATAGTAGTTTGCATTCTCTACTTAACTCTTCTAATGAATTATTATTTTCGTTGCGAATACTGATTTAAAACTTGTTGTCTATTGTATTCTATTAGAATTTTTCCTGTTGAAGACTAACGATAATTTGTTGTATATTATCTAAGTCATAATATTCTTTACTGGGCTAGTTGAGCTCACCCATTTCCTTTTTGTTCCATTTTTCTTCTCAGGAGGCGAGAATATAGCGAGTACGAGTCGGGGTATGGAATGAAGGTTCTAGAGAGAGTTGTTTAGTAGTCCTCACCATTTTTGTAAAATAATGTATCAATAAATGTGATGAGGATTTATTTGAGTATAGATATTGTCTACAAAATAATATTTGTATTCAAACTCACGGTTTTACTGTTGTAATAATAAAGTTGTAGTTTTTTCTGTATCATGTATTGACAACTCAGAATGGGTGATGTATACCTATTTTGGGGGAGTCACAGTTGGTATCAGAGCTTAGGGATATGATCTCTGGCGGAGATAAGGGAATAGAACTAGGAGGGGAGAGACGAATAAATCCTTCGCTAGTGTGTCCTACCTAAGCTTATTTGTTAGTTGGTCAGTATATAGGGATATTATGTGATATATTGATTTCCTTAATTAATCCTTGTTTTATGACAGTATTTGAGAATGTCGAATGAGAATGTTAACAGTGGAAATGAGACCGTGGAGACGCCTGTACTCACCAATGAGGAGAACGTGCAACAGGCTGACAATGTTCCTCATGTGAACAACACCACTGAGCAGATGATGAATGAGGGGATGTTTAGAAGTTTTTTACAGTTCATGCAAAATCAGACGAGGGAGACTCGTGTTCAAAATACAGGAGGAAATGATAGCAATTCACGGGTTGTCACAGCCAAACAGTTCAAAGTGTTGGGACCACCAGAATTTAAGGGAAATCCAGATCCGATCATGGCGGAAACATGGGTAAAGCAAATTACCAAGATATTCGATGTCTTGGGATGCACGGAGGAACAGAAGGTTCCATTCGCCACCTTTATGTTCCGTGGCGAGGCAGACTATTGGTGGGAGTCTGTGAAGCGTACCCATCCAGCCGCACTCAGCATGTCTTGGGAGACGTTTCAAAAACTATTTAATGACAAATACTTTCCTGAAAGTGTTCGTCATATGAAGGAAGTGGAGTTCATCAGATTAGAACAAAACAACATGACGGTGTCTCAGTACGAGGCAAAGTTTGCAGAGTTATCCAGGTTTGCACCTCATTTGGTGGAGAATGAGGAACGTATGACGCGGATGTTTCTGAGAGGTTTAAAACCCGGCATACAACAATATCTCATTTCTCATAAATTTTCTCTCTATTCAGATGTTGTAAACAGGGCTCAATTATTAGAGCGAGATAACGAGTACGGTCAACCGAGGGACCACAATCAAGATCATACCGGAGATAGCATTCAACAAAACAACAATAACCAGCGGAGACAGAAAAAGACGAACAAAAATGGTTACCACTCTGGTGGTAATCATGGCCATGAAAATAGAAGAAGTGAGTCAGGAGGAGATTTTAAAAAGAGGAGATTTAACAATGACCATGTGAAGACGACAGTGCCGGCAACAACTGGTTCTAAGGGAGGAGAACGACCACCGGTCATATGCTATAAATGCGGAAAAGAGGGACATATCAGTCCAAACTGCCCACAACAGTTTAAGGTATGCTATAATTGTGGAAAGGAAGGACATATCGCTCGAGATTGTACGGTAGCGAAACCTAGTTCAGCGGGGACGGTGACTTAAAAGACTGTCCCAGAAAAGTTAAAGTCAACGGTTCCTGGAAGAGCGTTTGTTGTGACTGGTCAAAATACGAGGAACCCAAACGAGGTGATCACGGGTAAGCTATTTATAAATTCTTGCAAAGTTTATACCTTACTTGATACCGGTGCTACCCATTCATTTATCTCTCCTGCTTGTGCTCAACGTTTAAACTTGACTCCGGAGAAGTTAGACTTTGACCTATCTGTGGAAACTCCATTAGGAGAAACTTTCATCACATCCACTGTTTATAAATCTTGTTTGATTCAAGTTGGCACCATCACCTTACCTGTTGACCTTATCTCTTTAAAGATACTTGCTTTTGATGTGATTTTAGGGATTGATTGGTTAACTACTCATCATGCCAAAATTGATTGTTTTCATAAGGTTGTTAGTGTTCATATTCCTAACCAACCCGTTGTACGAATTCAAGCAACTAAACCATTAAAATCAATCACTGTCATATCTAATCATAAAGCTATTCATTTATTAAAAAACAGATGTCAAGCTTTCTTAGCCCATGTTATGGATTTGAATAAAGACACGTCAAATTTGAATAATATTCCTGTTGTTATTGACTTTCCTGACGTATTTCCTGAAGAACTTCCCGGTCTACCCCCAGAACGTGAAGTTGAATTCTTTATTGATCTTGAACCTGGTACAAAGCCCATTTTTAAATCCCCATATCGAATGGCTCCTATTGAACTTCAGGAGTTAAAAGTCCAACTACAGGAATTGTTGGACATCGGTTTCATTCGTCCTAGTACATCTCCTTGGGGTGCTCCTATTTTATTCGTAAAGAAGAAAGACGGGAGTATGCGACTTTGTATTGACTATCGGGAATTGAACCATGTCACCATCAAGAATAGGTATCCTCTACCTCGTATTGATGACTTGTTTGACCAGTTGTAAGGGGCACAATTTTTTTCAAAGATCAATCTTCGTTCTGGATATCATCAGCTGAAGATTAGAACTGAGGATATTCCAAATACTGCCTTCAGAACTCGGTACGGGCATTATGAATTCTTAGTCATGTCTTTTGGATTGACTAATGCTCCTGCGGCTTTCATGGATATGATGAACCGAGTATTCAAGGAATATTTGGATCAGTTCGTTATTGTCTTTATTGATGACATCCTCATATATTCCAAAAGTCGTGAAGATCATGAGCACCATTTGAAGCTGGTACTCCAAAGGCTTCGTGAAAACAAACTATATGCCAAAATGAAGAAATGCGAGTTCTGGCTTGAGGAAGTAGCATTCCTTGGGCACGTGGTGTCAAAACATGGAGTATCTGTGGACCCGGCGAAGATTGAAGCAATACAAAGTTGGGAGCAACCGAAGTCGGTGACCGAAGTACGTAGCTTTCTGGGCTTAGCTGGTTATTATCGGAGATTCGTGGAAGGATTTTCTCGAATCGCTACTCCATTAACTCAGTTGACTCGGAAAGATATAAAATTCGTATGGAGCGAGGAATGCGAGAAGAGTTTCCAAGAGCTTAAGAGGAGACTTATTTCGGCACCTGTTCTAACAATACCATCTGGTTCGGATGGATTTGTTATCTACAGCGATGCTTCAAGTAAAGGGTTAGGATGTGTTCTCATGCAACGTGGGAAAGTCATAGCCTATGCCTCGCGACAACTTAAAGAGTATGATAGGAATTATACTACTCATGATCTAGAGTTGGCAGCAGTCGTTTTCGCGCTAAAGATATGGAGGCACTATCTATATGGGGAGAAAGTGGAGATATATTCAGACCATAAAAGCCTTAAATATTTCTTCACTCAAAAAGAACTCAACATGCGGCAGCGACGTTGGCTCGAGCTATTGAAAGACTATGACCACACTATTCAATACCATCCTGGAAATGCAAACGTGGTAGCTGACGTGTTGAGTAGAAGATCATATGCAGGAACGAGTGCGATGATGTCAAGTATACACATAGAGCTAACTTTAATAGAAAAAGTTAAGGTTGCTCAAGCCACCGACCCGGAGCTGATGCGTATGAAGAAGAAAGTACAAGAAGGTGCTATTCTGGAAGAGAGAATTGATGAAGAAGGAATACTTCGAGTCCACTCCAGACTTTGTGTCCCTAACGACTCTGATTTGAAGTACAAGATTATGATGGAGGCACACAATACACCATTTGCAATCCATCTTGGAAGTACCAAAATGTATTGTGATCTTCGACATACATTTTGGTGGAACAATATGAAGAGAGAGATTGCAAAGTTTATCTCAACGTGTTTAACTTGTCAACGTGTAAAGGTGGAGCATCTAGTACCTAAGGGTCAGCTGCAACCACTTGAGATTCCGAAATGGAAGTGGGAACACATTACCATGGATTTTGTTACGGGTCTTCCTACGGTTTCTCAAGGCATCAATGCCATTTGGGTTATTGTTGATAGATTAACCAAGTCTGCTCATTTCTTGCTGATACGGGAGACTTATTCCCTTGAACGTCTTACTAGTATATATATAAATGAGATTGTGAGGTTGCATGGCATGCCAGTATCCATAGTTTCGGATCGTGACCCAAGATTCACTTCAAGATTTTGGGTTAGCTTGCAAAAAGCTATGGGCACGAATTTACGATTCAGTTCGGCATACCATCCTCAAATGGACGGACAATCAGATAGGACTATTCAAACTCTTGAAGATTTATTAAGACTCTGTGTCTTAGACTTCAAGGGCAGTTGGGATAAGTATTTACCATTGGTGGAATTCTCCTACAACAACAGTTATCAGGCAAGTATAGGTGTGGCTCCATTCGAAGCATTATATGGACGAAAATGTCGCTCTCCAGTATGTTGGGACAAGGTGGGTGAAGCAACATTGTTGGGACCCGAGTTGGTACGTATGACTACGGAAAAGATCCAAATGATTCGACAACGTATACAAATGACACAAGATCGACAAAAGAGTTATGCAGATCTTCATCAAAAAGACGTGGAATTTAGTATTGGGGATCACGTATTGTTGCATGTAGCTCCATGGAAGGGAGTTACAAGATTTGGGAAATGAGGAAAGCTCAATCCATGATATATTGGTCCATTTCAGATTCTTGACCGAGTAGGAAATGTAGCCTATAGACTCGCGTTACCTCCGAGTATGTCTTGTGTTCATAATGTGTTTCACATATCTGTACTTCGTAAATATGTGAAAGACCCGAACCACGTTATAGAGTTAGAACCGGACGAGATAGCCGAAGACTTAACGTACGAAGAGGTACCTGTCAAGATCTTGGATAGGAAGGAGCATGTCCTACGCACAAAGGTCATACCACAAGTTAAAGTTTTGTGGAGGAATCATGCTATAGAGGAAATGACCTGGGAATTGGAAACGAAAATGAAAGCGAGGTATCCTCACCTTTTCGAAACACCAGATACGTACGTCAATTTCGAGGATCCCCAAATAATTAATAAATGAAATTTAATTTCATCTAATTATTATTTTGAATAGTAAGGGTTGATTTGATTAATGTGGATAGTTATGGGTAAAATACGCAAATATTTCAAAATAAGCAAGTGGTTATAAAATATTCATTATTGTCGGGGAATATTCGTTTGGTCGTGGAATATTCGTACTGTCGGGGAATATTCGTACTGTCGGGGAATATTCGTACGACGGCGCAGTCATGTGTGGGCCACATAACGGAAAGCGATTTGAGGAAGAAAACGACAAGAATAAGTTATTTATAAATAACGACGTAATTGTTACCGTTAATACTGTTGGAATACTCGGTGGTTAAAACACAGTAGCACACGGTATTGCACCAATTATTGATCCTTACGTAAGAAGACACTACTCAATAATGGTTACAATAATTACTGTTCAATATTTTATTTTATTGATTTAATAATTGCTGCGTTGATATTTTATATTGTTGTTGTTTTAATAATTGTCATTACACAGTATTTTTTATTATCGAAGCAATAATTCATATTATCTGAATAATATTATTAGGTAACATTATTGGCAATGTCTAGAAAGTTCTGTTTAAGGAGAAGTTTGGTCACCTAATTGCGCGCCAGTAAGGAAAAATTCTTATTGGAAAGCCCCCTCTTTCCTAGGAACTGCCTGGTTGTCAATATTATGATTCTGTAATATTATTTGTGAATAATTAATTATTAATTCATATGATGAGGAAAATATTGATTTTATGTGGATATAGATGGAGAAATTTTTTAATGTGATAATTGTTGAAAATTAAAATTTGATCTTTTTCTAATAAAATAATTCATTTAAATATATTATTATATTTTAATAATATAATAATGATGATATTTTTACGATGAATGTGGGATATATGAGTATACGTGGAGGAAGAGTATTTTTGTTACCAAAAATATTTAAAGCATGTTTTATGTGTCGGTGGACCCCATTTCTTGACTGAAATTTGATTATAGCTTGTAAAATTGTCCGTTTTTGGATTTCGGTCAATTTTTGTTTGGAATTTGGAAAAAATTTCTTCTGCAAAGTTGTAGAGAATTGAATTTCCTATAAAAACTCGCGAGATTCAAATTTTTTGATTAAAGAACTATTTATTGTGAATTATTGAAGTTCTGAAGTTCCGAAATAATTGATTTTTGAAAGTTTTAATTTTTTTAATTAACAAAAACGTTTTTTGTGTTTGGTTAGCCTCATTAAACACATGCAAGTTGCTGAATTCAGATGGTTCTAGGTGCGTAGACAAATTTGTATATATATATATATATAAATATATATATTATATTAAATTTTCTACCTTGGTGTTCTAAGCATTTTTCTATAAATAGGATGCTTAGGTTAAAATTGAAAATCACACAAGAAACTGAAGTTTTCTCTCTCTATATTATTGAGCGTATTCTTGTGAGTATTTTGAATATACTTTGAGTAATGTTGCTATACGGTGCAAGTTCAAGTCATAGCTTATATCCGGTATTTCAACTAGAAGTACTGTCTTTCGAGGTAAGAGATATTTTTTTTTCATAATGATATTATTTCTTCAATATCATTATGCTGAAATATTGATCTGAAGTTTTTTATCAAATTTAGAACTTTTGGTGTCGAAGTTACTATTTACGTATACGACACTATTCACGAATACGACATTATTCATCGAAAAAATGTAAATTTTCCTTTTTCGTCTAAAATATCTATTGTGGATACTAGCTTTGATTGTATCCATGTTTTGATCATTCTTGAATTTTACACCACTTTGATTATTTTTGAGGTATTTTTGGACATGGATAAAACAAAGTACGAATCCTTAATCCTTAATCCTTGTCATTTTGTTTCACTAGATTTGTTTCTTTAAAAATATTTTTCATCATCCTCAGTCTTAAATGATGATATTATTGAATATCTTTGGCATGTAGTGCAAAGATGAATGATTTCTGATGAATATCTTTGGCCCGTAGTGCAAAGATGAACAGGTGTTTAGATGAACATGACCAACTGATGAATATCTTTGGCCTGTAGTGCAAAGATGAATATTTGATTCCAGATATATATTGATTGATGTTACAGGGATAAAAGATAGACGATTTAAAACTTGTTGTCTATTGTATTCTATTAGATTTTTCTTTGTTGAAGACTAACGATAATTTGTTGTATATTATCTTAGTCATAATATTCTTTACTGGGCTAGTTGAGCTCACCCTTTTCCTTTTTGTTTCATTTTTCTTCTAAGGAGGCGAGAATATAGCGAGTACGAGTCGGGGTATGGAATGAAGGTTCTAGAGAGAGTTGTTTAGTAGTACTCACCATTTTTATAAAATAATGTATCAATAAATGTGATGAGGATTTATTTAAGTATAGATATTGTATAGAAAATAATATTTGTATTCAAACTCACAGTTTTACTGTTGTAATAATAAAGTTTTAGTTGTTTCTGTACCATGTATTGACAACTCAGAATGGGTGATGTATACCTATTTCGGGGGCGTCACATAAACTGTTCGGGCTCGACTCGGAATCGTTCTTGACTAGGTAGCTAAATGAGACTCAATCAAACCTTATTTTATACTCGATAAATTTTGTGAATCAAATCTGATCAACTCAATACTTGATTAGACTCGGTTCGTTTACACCCTTAAATATATACATTTATTGATTGTTAGTATTTTAGTTTGTATTATTTTTTATTATTTATGAATCTAATTAGAATAATATAACTCTTTTAACTTAATTACTCTAGTTCATTATAAATAAGACTATGTACACACTAAATTACACATAAAAATTCTGCAAGTTCAATAAGGATCAACATATTCTTTTGAATCAAATATATTCAGTAAAAGATAATTTTATTCATATCAGATGAAGATGTACGTAATTTTTTTCCTCTTCTGAATCTATTAATTAGTAGATTAAAATAGAATATTACAAATAAAAATAAATATTTAAAATTAAAAATATTATTATTATTAAAAATATTATCACTTAAATATGTCATATTGAATACTTACCTGATACATCGTCACAAAGTTTATCTGTGCTTTGCAAATGTTATAAAAATTGTAATAATAGTAGTATAATATTGATAATATATATATATATATATATATATATATATATATATATATATATATATATATATATATATATATATATATTGTGAGGTCCCCGAACCCGGATACTTGAAACCCGAACTCGGTACTTCACGATACCATTTCTATGAGCGGAATAATACTAATAATAGTAACAATAATATAAAACTTAAACTTATAATTTCATCAAAGTCTTTCTCCCAAGTACGTAACCTTTAAACATTCATTACATGTCATAACATATATAATTATATATATCATAGTCTTCATAATCTAAAACTATTACAAACAGTAGCATAAAGAGTCATTCAGCAACTTTTCCTTTTCCCTTGTTCTTGACAGTTCCTTCTGATCCTTCATACTTAGCTGAAAACATTTAAATTAAGCAAGAATGAGCATTTGAGTGCCCAGCAAGTATTATATATATATAGGCTGAAGGAATTTAAATATTTTCTTTATAATATTCTTCTACAACTAGTAAGTAGTTGTGAAGTAATCTGTACCAATAATAATAACATAACAACCCTCTTTCAAATTTTTGAAACTACGTATTGACTATGCATGGGGTTTCTGTGACATACTATGAACATTGTTTTTCATTTTCGAAAAGGTTTGAACAGAAATTCATCTGTAAACCGTCATGACTTACGGGCACGGAGGGTGATCAGCCCCGTTGTACCCTGTATTGATCAATACTACATGTATAAGAACGATGTTATCGTTCACTCTGTCCGCCTTGGGCGCATAAAAATTTTCCCATTATCGGGATGTTCATACCTGTCGGGTTTTCATAACAAAGGTCTTATATAATTCAACATATATGTATATCAAAAGGGTATCAACATGCGATTAAATACAATGATTATCCAAGTGGGGACACTTGTATGATCATTTATAAAAATTAACGAACAGAATATATATAACTGAATTATCATATACTAGCATGTTGATAGTCAATGGGCTTATATAATATAAGTTTAACAATCTGTACAATAATAACATTAATTCTGAATTTCTCACTTCTATCCATTGCATAAAGAAAATGCAAAGTTAGGATACTTGCCTGATGCGCTGTTTACACTTACTCAACTTAGATCTACCTTTTTTTTTTATCACAACCTATCATTAATCAGATCATTTTACTGATTAGTACAACATATCGTATACATAACACTGCTTATTGCAGTCAGCACATTTCCTATTCACATTGTCATACAACCTAAATAAATCATTGAATCACAAATAAACAGTTAACTAACTAAAATATCTAAGTCCGGATCAATTTCTGATCTATGTCGGTCTACTGACAGCTTTATCGGGTAAATATCGAGTCTAAGACTCTAAACCGTAGTTCAATATCCATTTGGATAACTTAAACATCAGCCGCACTATTTTTCATGGCCTTATAATAATTATTAAATAATTATTATCATTTATCATAATTTTTGAAATATCAGAATCATTATTAAATGATTTAAGTCGTAAACAATTCTATTATCATTAATATTTAATTAATATTAAACTATTAATGAAACCATTGCCAAAATATTAAAGTTATGTATAATAACTCAAAAATATTTTTAAAGTATTTATAATACCCTTAAATGATTTTTAAAACATTTAAAATCATTATTAAATAATTACCATTAATATTTAAATATTAATGAACTATTTATCCAAATATTAAAAGTCATTAATTATAACTTAAAATATTTTTAAATAATTAATATCCTTTTTAAATGATTTTTAAATAAATAAAACCATTTTTAAACTATTTATTTAATATAATTATTAAATAAATTTAACATCATTAATAATAATTTAATAATCATTAATATTAAATTATTAAAGAAATTATCCTTTAAATATTAAAAGTTATATTTTATATCTTAAAATATCTTTAAACACTTTATTTTTAATTAAAATGATTATTATAATAATAAAATCATTTTCAAACTAAATTATTTAATATAATTATTAAATAACTTTATTATCATTAATCATAATTAATTAATGAAATTTACCTTTAAATATTAAAAGTTATATTTTATAACTTAAAATATTTTTAAAAATACCTTATTATTATTTAAAATGATTTTTAATATAACAAAATCATTTTTAATTCATTTATTTAATTCATTTAATAAATAACTTAATTATCATTAATATTACTTTATTAATGAAAATTATCAAATAATATTAAAAATTATCAAAATAACTCAAAAATATTTTCTAACACAATAATATAATTTTTTATGATTTTTCATGAATTAAAATCATTTTTAAATAATTTATTTAATATTATAATTAAATAAATTAATAACTTTTAATATTCCAAAAATATTAAATATTTATGAAATATATCTAAAATAATTAAAAACTAATTTTCAGAATTTAAAATAATTTTTTATAATTTATTTTGTATTTTTAATAATTAAAAACTATTTTTTTCTATTTTTAATCTATTTTCCGGAAATTATAAATAAATCTGTCGCTAAAGGCCTATAGCGACGCTTTCTGTCGCTATAGGGGTTCTTGAGGCTTGCCCAGAATTTTCGGCAGAGGCGAGGGTGATGCTTTGACCGTGATTTAAGCTGTGATTAATACGTTTTTGAGTTGGTTTAAAACTGTGATGTTGTAGTACTCGTGTAGTACTACAACTACAAACTCTTTTGATGACCAAAAAACAACATAACAGTAAGATCTGGGCTCACAAATTACCTGTCAGACGTGTTCTTCATTTTCTGGGTTACCCAGAAAATGAAAAACAGTCAGGGTACCTCCTTTGACATTTTATAACTTGGTGATCGTGCAACCTTTATGCGATCTATCAATTAAAAGTTGTAGATAACATGTAGTACTACAACTATAAAGCAAAATAACACAAAAACATCAAAGAATGAACAAGATATGGCCGGTCAAACTAGGACACGGACACTGCTATTTACGTTTTCTGGGTTCGCGATTTGGCAGATCGGTCAACGACTTTTGACCGTGAATAACTTGCAATCTATAACAGATATGATCTTTATTCTTTTTTTATATTAAAGATAACCTTACAGACTACATACTACAACTTAAAAATAACATAAATCATAAACAACCCGAGAGTTATAGGGCCTGACATTTGACTGAAAATCACCAGAAATTTTTTTCCAGATTTTTGGAAAAACGTGAATCTGATCATTTAGATGTTATGGGTCTAGTTTCTAACAACCCAGATCATGATTATACACTAGATTGAACATATTACAACAACAAAAATCAACATCTAACACCAAATTTTGGACAGAAATTCAAAGTAGGGTTTTATACCTTCTTGATCGATTTTTGATTTTTCGTTGCTGTTTTGTTGTTGATGTTCGTGGGGCTTGTTTCTTGACTGATTTTACTAGATACTTTCGGAGGTTTCAAGAGAGAGGTCTAGGATAAGTTTGGTGAATAATTGTGCAACAAAATAACATTTTCTCTCTCTCAATCTATATATACTAATGTATGATGCATGTATGGCTGATGTATATTGCTTGTTGCTGGAGTTTTGTGCATGTGGGGTTGTTAGATTTGGTGAATAACCACCCCTAATTGTCAAAACCTATAACTAGCTTCTTAAATGCCTAAAATGGGCATTTTTGACATTTCCCTTTTGTTCTAGAAATTTGCTTTAGGTTTAGGGTTTAGATATTTTAGTGTTTAGGGTTTAACATTTAACCCTTAAAGATTTAGCAACTAAGATTTCAAAAATTTCCAATTTTAGGATTTAGCAATTAGGGTTTATAACTAAATTTTAGTTTCTAATATTTTGAAAAATTAACTTTGTTAATTAAAATAAGTTTGTAATTATCTAACACATGGGCATTAGGGTTTAATACCCTTAATCACAATTAACTTTGCTAATAAAGCAATTAGGGTTTATTCTTTTGGTAATTAGGGTTACCAAATTACTATTAGGGTTTTTAATTACTAAATTAGGGTTTTATTTTAGTAATCAGGGTTTAACAATTTAGGGTTTCTAAATTTAATTATTATAAACACCATACTTGTTAATTAATCACATTATCGATACTCACCAACAATCTCAAACTCTAATTTCAAATTAGGGTTACTAATTATAGCAATTAGGGTTTCCAGAATTTTTAATTAGAGTTTACCTAATTAATACATTAAATACATGACATAATTAATATTATACACTTATAAAATAACTTTATACTCTAATTTGGATCTCAAATTAGGGTTTAACATGATTACTAGGGTTTGGTCAAAAATACACCGTAATTGACCAACCATTTTCAATACGGTCTTACCGTACATATTCATAGCACTGAAAAATCAAAATATAATTAATATTATATTATTATTCTAATACCTTGACAATAATCCAAAATTAGGATTTGGATTCCATATCTGATTATTATTTCATATTTAACCCTGATAATTAAGGTAAAATATTTAACTTAATAATCTGTACAAAAATTCATATAATAAAATAATTATTATATTTATAAAAAAAAATCACTTCATATATTATTTAAATAATATATGATTATATATTCATGGAAAATAATTAATAAGAATATTTCTATCTTAAAATTAATTAGTATAAAAATATTCTTTACAATAATCAATAATTCTAGAATAAATTTACTTGTAAATATTCATGTAATAAATATATTTTTATTTACCACATAAATACATATACACATAATATTGTACAAATCCTCATCCTTAAAATAATAATAATAATAAAAAAAAATTATACGCAAAATTTTAAGATTTATTTATATAGAAAATATCGGGTTGTCACACACACACACACACACACACACACACACATATATATATATATATATATATATATATATATATATATATATATATATATATATATATATATATATAATTTATTTTCCTTTTTAAGGTGGAACTTTGCAAGGGCGGATCTAGCCACAAAATTCAGTGGGGTCAATTTTTTTTTTAAGAATAAAAATTATAACTATATATATACTTTTCTAAATTCAATATAATTTGTGACGCCCCCAAAACATGTATACATCACCCATCTTGGGTCGCCAAATACATGGTACTGAATACAAATACAACTTAATTATACAGCAGTCGTGTAAAATACGACAAAATATAGGCTGTGAGTTTTAATAAAAATATTGTCATCTAGACAATATCCACACTCAATGGATAGTGAGTACTATCCATTTATTATCACACTATTTTATCACACTATTTTACAGAATAGTGAGTACTATTTTATATTTATTATCACACTATTTTACATTTATTATCACACTATTTTATAGAATAGTGAGTACTACTAATGCACCATCTAGGACCATCACTATGTTCCCCGACTAGTCACAGCTACGTTCTCATTTCTGAAGAGAACAGTGAAAGAAAGGGTGAGCTCAACTAGCCAGTAAGAAATATTATGACTAAGATAATGCAGAATAAATTATCAATAGCCTTCAATAGTATAACAACTGATATAATATAATAGACAACAAGTTTTAGATCAAAAACTGCAGCGGAATAAACAATCCATTAGAAGAGTCAAGTAAAGTATAAAATCTACTGGCTTCTATGATTTAAAAAGTTTTTCATCAACTCTATCGCTGAGACTCAGCTTAATAAATAAAATTGAATCATCCATGCTCCACGGCCAAGGATATTCATGTAATCATCAATGGTCATGACTATACCGAATAATCCCTGGTCATAATCATACCAACAACTGTCCACCAATGAACTACATGTCAATAAGGACTTTTACCACATCATTCGTCACATTACGTTCATGATTATACCGAATAATCCCTGGTCATAATCATACCAAGTCCATCTATGCACGTAATCCAAAGATGACTTTCAACATAATATAAGCATGGGGATGATGACAATTCAATAAAACAGGTTCAAGAATAAATTTTAAAGATTTATAAGTTAATTTATCCTGAACTCAATAACGTTAACGTCCAAATTGTCAACATGATACTGCTTTGTGAAGTAAAATTCAAGAATGCTCAGAAGAATATTTCTATGAAAAGATACTGGATGAAGCACAAATATCAAGGATATTCCACTAATTTCATGGAGTATAGAAGCCAAAGCTTTAACCAACTGAGTATAATATAATATATGAAACTGCAAATGGATTTTCACCTGCCATGCGGTAATTCACGTATACAGATCATTTTCATAATTTAATAAGGACTGAATACACAGGATCATTCACCATGCATGTGGTAATCCACATAGACAGGTTATTTTAACAGAATAATAAAGAATGGAATAACAGAAGGATTCACCATGCGTGCGATAGACTATACCGACAGGTTATTCCCAACAGAATAATAAATAATGGAACCAGGTCCGGCGTAAACGCACAGATAGGATATTCTGACAAAATAATAAATAATGGAACCAGGTCCGGCGTAAACGCACAGACATGATATTTCGACAAAATAATAAAGAACAAAATATTAGAAGAATTTCACCATGTATGCAATACTTCGCATAAACAGGTTATTCCAACAGAATAATAAGAATGGAATAACAGAATAATTTCACCAAGTATAGGGTATCCCGCGTATACAGGTTATTCCAACAGAATAATAAAGAATGGAATAACAGAAGTTCCCTTCATGAATAAGAAAGAAAGAATACCCCTTATAAGTACAACAAATAATATTCCCCACCTTAGAAAAACTGAATACTGAACTAGTGAAGTAGCAAAATACTTTTCTTCTTTCTCTCTATAATTTCTCTCTCTAGAGTTTCAGTGAATTCGTAAGAAATAATGAAGGAATGAGCTTCTATTTAACGGAGAATGGACTGAATAGTAACTAATTCATGAACGGTCCAGATTGATTTACTTTTAAATGGACGGTCCATATTGGTTTACCATTAAAACTTTAAACCAACGATCCATATTGATTTACTATTATACTTTCCACCAGCGGTCCATATTGATCTATTATTATATATTCAACCAACGGTCTGAAAAATTAACACATCTCCTCATAGAATAATAATGTACCCAAAAATGATTTGGACCGAACAGAAATATATCTTACGGGTGAATAGTACCCCGTGAATAGTAACTCGTGAATAGTACTCCGACACGAAAAGTGTCCCGAATACCCGATTGAACAATATAACCTCCAGACATCAATTATACTAACACAAATAAGTCCAACACAATGGAACTATAAAATTCATCTTTAATCAACACGAACTTATTCATCATTAATATTATAATTCACAATATTTAACAACCAGGTCGTTCCTAGGAAAGATGGGGGCTTTCCGATAAGAATTTCTCCTTATTGGCGCACAATTAGGTGACCAAACCTCTCTTTGAAAGAACTTCTAGACATTGTCAATATTGCAAATAATAATATGAATAACTTTGTCGTCTCAATTATTGATTTAATAATATAACATATGATGCAGATGATATTGTAACAATAATTGAATCAATAATATGAGAGATATGATGTAGCAATTACTGTAGTAATAATTGAGTATAACTGAGTGACTTCTCACGTAAGCATCAATAATCAATACCGTGTGCTACTATGCAACCACGCGTATTACTGTACTTTTACTACCGGGTAAACAGTTTTAACGGTAACACCTCTGCCGTTATTTTTATAGAAAGATAATTTTGTCGTTTTCTAATTACGAAAATACTTCTGTTGTGGGGTCCACCAATGATTGTGCCGTCGTATAAATATTCCCTGTTAAAACGAAATTCCTCGACCAATCGAATATTATATAACCACTTGCTTACTTTGCAAAATTTGTAAATATTACCCACAACTATAACATTATATCAAATCCACACCATAATATTCACAAATATATTTCGAGAAAATTATTCTTTATTCATAAAAGTTGTGGTCTTATAACCTCCCCTTCTTATGAAATTTCGTCCTCGAAATTAGGGTACATACCTGGTATGTCGAAGAGATGAGGATACCTTGACTTCATCTCAGATTCTAACTCCCAAGTCATTTCCTCCACATCATGGTTTCTCCACAAAACTTTGACTTAAGGTATAATCTTGGAGCGTAGAACATGATCCTTCTTATCCAAGATTTTAATAGGCAACTCTTCATACGTTAAATCTTCCTCTATCTCGTCTGGTTCTAACTCAATAATTTGGTTCGGGTCTTTCACATATTTATGTAACATAGATATGTGAAAAATGTTATAAACACGAGACATACTTGGTGGTAAGGCGAGTCTATAAGCCACAGTTCCTACTCGTTCGAGAATTAAAAATGGGCCAATAAATCGAGGATTGAGCTTTCCTCTCTTTCCAAATCTCGTAACTCCTTTCCATGGAGAAACACGTAACAACACATGATCTCCAATATCGAATTCTACGTCCTTTCGATGAAGATCATCATAACTCTTTTGTCGATCTTGTGAAGTTTTTATACGTTGTAGGACTTTTGAATCTTTTCTGTAGTCATACGTACCAACTTCGGTCCCAACAACGTTGCTTCACCCACCTCATCCCAGCATACTAGATAACGACACTTTCTCCCATACAACGCCTCAAATGGAGCCACGCCAATACTTGCTTGATAACTGTTGTTGTAGGAAAACTCCACCAACAGTAAGAACTTGTCCCAACCTCCTTTGAAGTCAAGGACATAGAGTCTTAATAGATCTTCAAGAGTTTGAATAGTCCTCTCTGACTGCCCGTCCGTCTGAGGATGATATGCCAAGCTAAATCGTAAATCCGTGCCCATAGCTTTATTCTAATTAACCCAAAATCGTGAAGTGAATCTTGGGTCTCGATCAGAAACTATGGATACTGGCATATCATGCAGTCTTACAATATTATTTATGTACATACGAGCAATACGTTCAAGTGTATAAGTTTCTCGTATAGGTAAGAAGTGAGCAGACTTGGTCAATGTATCAACAATGACCCAAATTACATCTATGCCTTGAGAAACCTTGGGAAGACTAGTAACAAAATCCATGGTAACGTGCTCCCACTTTTATTCTGGAATTTCAAGTGGTTTCAATGGACCTTTTGGTACTTGATGCTCTGCCTTGACTCGTTGACAAGTTAAACACCTTAAGATAAACTCCGTTATCTCTCTCTTCATATTACTCCACCAAAATGTATGTTGAAGATCATGATTCATTTTGATACTCCCAAGATGGATTGCAAACGGTGTGTTATGCGCCTCTATCATGATTTTATACTTTAAATAAGGGTCGTTAGGAACACAAAGTCTGGAGTTGACTTGAAGTATTCCTTCTTCATCGATTCTTGCTTCCAGAATAACACCTGCTTGCACTTTCTTCCTTATACGTATCAGCTCCAGGTCTGTAGCTTGAGCAGCTTTAACTTTATCGATTAAAGTCGGTTCTACTCATATATTTGCCATCATCACATGGGTACCTGGAGTCTTTAACTCTATCTCCATCCTTTGTAAGTCATACAAAATGGGACTTTATGTTGACAATATTTCACTCGTACCCGCATATGATCTTCTACTCAATGCGTCAGCTACTACGTTCGCTTTAACAGGATGGTATTGAATGGTATGATCATAATCTTTCAATAGTTCAAGCCAACGTCGTTGTCGCATGTTGAGTTCCTTTTGGGTGAAGAAATATTTGAGGCTTTTATGATCCGTATATATTTCCACCTTCTCTCCATATAGGTAATGCCTCCAAATCTTGAGCGCGAAGAAAACAGCTGCCAACTCTAGATCATGAGTAGGATAATTCCTCTCATATTCTTTGAGTTGCCGAGAGGCATATGCTATAACTTTCCCATGTTGCATGAGAACACATCCTAGCCCTTTGCCCGAAGCATCACTGTAGATGACAAATCCCTCTGAGCCAGATGGTTTTGTCAGAACAGGTGCTGAAATGAGTCTTCCCTTGAGTTCTTGAAAACTCTTCTCACATTCCTTGCTCCAACCGAACTTTGTATCTTTTCGAGTCAGCTGAGTTTATGGAGTAGCGATTCGAGAAAATCCTTCCACGAATCTCCGATAATACCCAGCTAAGCCGAGAAAGCTACGTACTTCGGTCACTGACTTTGGTTGCTCCCAGCTTTGAATTGCTTCAATCTTCACTGGGACAACAGATATTCCATGATTTGATATCACATGCCCAAGGAATGCAACTTCCTCAAGCCAGAACTCACATTTCTTCAACTTGGCATAAAGCTTGTTTTCACGAAGCTTTTGGAGTATCAGCCTCAAGTGTTGCTCATGATCTTCACGGCTTTTGGAATATATGAGAATGTCATCAATAAAGACAACCACAAAGTGATCCAAATATTCCTTGAATACTCGGTTCATCATATCCATGAAGGCAGCAGGAGCATTAGTCAATCCAAAAGACATGACCAAGAATTCATAATGCCCGTACCGAGTTCTGAAGGCAGTCTTTGGAATATCCTTAGTTTTAACCTTCAGCTGATGATATCCAGAACGAAGATCGATCTTTGAAAAGAATTGTGCTCCTTGCAATTGGTCAAACAGGTCATCAATGCGAGGTAACGGATACCTATTCTTGACGGTGACATGGTTTAATTCTCGGTAGTCAATACAAAGTCGCATACTCCCATCTTTCTTCTTCATGAATAGAACAAGAGCACCCCAAGGAGACGTACTAGGACGAATGAAACCAATGTCTAATCATTCCTGCAATTGGGTCTTTAACTCCTGAAGTTCAATAGGAGCCATTCGATATAGGGCTTTGGAAATGGGTTTTGTACCAGGTTCAAGGTCAATACAAAATTCAATTTCACACTCTGGGGGTAGGCCAGGAAGTTCTTCAGGGAATACGTCAGGAAATTTATTAACAATAGAAATATCATTCAAAACTGACGTATTTTTGTTTAAATCTGTGACATGAGCTAAGAAAGCTTGACATCTATTTTTCAATAAACGAATAGCTTTATGGCTTGAAATAACCGTGATTGATTTTAATGGTTTGGTTGCTTGAATTCACTTAATAGGTTGATTAGGAATATGAAAACTAACAACCTTACGAAAACAATCAATTTTTGCATGATGAGTAGTTAACCAATCAATCCCTAGAATTATGTCAAACGCAAGTATTTTTAAAGAAATAAGATCGACATGTAATGTGCGGTTACCGATTTGAATCAAACAAGGCTTATAAACCGTGGATGTAACGAAGGTTTCTCCCAACGGAGTTTCAACCGATAAGTCAAATTCCAATTTCTCCGGAGTCAAATTTAAACGTTGAGCGCAAGTAGGAGAAATAAAAGAATGGGTAGAGCCGGTATCAAATAAGGTATATACTTCATTAGAGTTTATGATAAGCTTACCCGTGATGACCTCGTTCGGGTTCCTTGCTTTCTGGGAGGTTACAACAAACGCTCTCCCTTTAACTACCGGTTTTTTCTTGTCTGGGACAGACTTTAATGCCTTAATCCCAGCTGGACTTGACTTCGGTGCACGACAAAATTGGGCTAGGTGACCTTCTCTTCCACAATTGTAACATGCTTTGGACTGCTGCGTACAGTTTAGACTGATGTGTCCCTCCCCTCCGCATTTATAACATACGACCGGCGGTCGTTCTCCTTCCTTAACAACAGGTACTGGTGCTGACGTCCTTCCATCATTATTAAATCTCCTCTTCTTGAAACTCCCACTTTTATTGTCTTAGCCATGATTACCACCGAAGTGGTTACCATTTCTGGCATGTTGGTTCCCTCCACGTTTGTTGTCACCGCTTCGATGACTGTTACCACTGGTATTTTCATTCTGCCGGTTGCTTTCTCTTGGTTGCATTGACCCGTTATCGCACTCCAATAACTGAGCCCTATTTACAACATCTGAATACAAATACAGTTTATGAGAAATAAGATATTGACGTATCTCTGGTTTCAAACCTCTTAAAAACATTCGCGTCATTCACTCCTCATTATCAACCAAATGGGAGGCAAACCGGGATAACTCCGCAAATTTAGCCTCGTATTGTGACACGATCATATTGTTTTGCTCCAACTTGATAAACTCCACCTCCTTCATGTGACGAATACTTTCGGGAAAGTATTTGTCGTTGAACAGCTCTTGGAACTACTCCCAAGACATCTTGAGTGCGTCAGGCTGGGTACGCTTTACAGATTCCCACCAGTAATCTGCCTCCCCTCGCAACATAAAGGTGGCAAAAGGAGCCTTTTTCTCCTCAGAGCATCCCAAGACATCAAATATCTTGGTGATCTGCTTTATCTATGCATCCGCCTTAAGTGGTTTTGGCTCTCCAATAAACTCCGGCGGTCCCAGCTCCTTGAACTGTTTAGCGGTAACCGTTCGAGAGTTTCCAGTGTTTCCACCTACATTTTGGACAGGAGTTTCTCTTTCCTGATGTTGTACGAATTGCAAAAAGCTCCTAAACATTCCGTCGTTCACCATTTGGTCGGTGTTGTTGTTCACCTGAGGATTATTGTCTTCCTGTTGCACATTATCCTGAGTATTAATCTGTGGTGACTCCACGATCTCATGTGCTTCATTGCTTATCTCAACATTTTTGGATGCCATTTTACAAACTGCCACAAAACAATGGTTAATTAATATATCACATATTATCCATATACTTTGACCAACCAGTTAAATACCAAATAAACTTAGGTAGGTCATACTAGCGAAGGAATTCCTCGTCTCTCCCCTCCTAGTTCTTATCTCACATCTCAGCCAGGGATCATATCCCTAAGCTTTGATACCAACTGTGACGCCCCCAAAATAGGTATACATCACCCATCTTGGGTCGCCAAATACATGGTACTGAATACAAATACAACTTAATTATACAACAGTCGTGTAAAATATGACAAAATATAGGTTGTGAATTTTAATACAAATATTGTCATCTAGACAATATCCACACTCAATGGAGTCCTCATTACATTCATTATCACACTATTTCATAGAATAATGAGGACTACTATTGCACCATCTAGGACCATCACTCTGTTCCCCGAGTAGTCCCAGCTACGTTCTCATTTCCTGAAGAGAACAGTGAAAGAAAGGGTGAGCTCAACTAGCCCAGTAAGAATTATTATGACTAAGATAATGCAGAATAAATTATCAATAGCCTTCAACAGTATAACAACTGATAGAATATAATAGACAACAAGTTTTAGATCAAAAACTACAGCGGAATAAGCAATCCATTAGAAGAGTCAAGTAAAGTATAAAATCTACTGTCTTCTTTAATTTAAAAAGTTTTTCATCAACTCTATCGCTGAGACACAACTTAATAAATAAAATTGAATCATCACTGCTCCACGGCCAAGGATATTCATGTAATCATCAATGGTCATGACTACCGAATAATCCCTGGTCATAATCATACCAACAACTGTCCACCAATGAACTACAGACCAATAAGGACTTTTACCACATCATTCGTCACATTACGGTCATGATTATACCGAATAATCCCTGGTCATAATCATACCAAGTCCATCTATGCACGTAAGCCAAAGATGACTTTCAACATAATATAACCATGGGGATGATGACAATCCAATAAAACAGGTTCAAGAATAAATTTTAAAGATTTATAAGTTAATTTATCCTAAACTCGATAACGTTAACGTCCAAATTGTCAACATGATACTGCTTTGTGCAGTAAAATTCAAGAATGCTCAAAAGAATATTTTCATGAAAAGATACTGGATGAAGCGCAAATATCGAAGATATTCCACTAATTTCATGGACTATAGAAGCCAAAGTTTTAACCAACTGAGTATAATATAATATATGAAACTGCAAATGGATTTTCACCTGCCATGCGGTAATCCACGTATACATATAATTTTCATAATTTAATAATGAATGAATACACAGGATCATTCACCATGCATGTGGTAATCCACAAAGACAGGTTATTCCAACAGAATAATAAAGAATGGAATAACAGAAGGATTCACCATGCGTGCGATAGACTGTACTGACAGGTTATTCCCAACAGAATAATAAATAATGGAACCAGGTCCGACGTAAACGCACAGACATGATATTCCGACAGAATAATAAATAATGGAACCAGGTCCGGCGTAAACGTACAGATAGGATATTCTGACAGAATAATAAATAATGGAACCAGGTCCGGCGTAAACGCACAGACAGGATATTTCGACAGAATAATAAAGAACGAAATATTAGAAGAATTTCACCATGTATGCAGTACTTCGTATAAACAGGTTATTCTAACAGAATAATAAGAATGGAATAACAGAAGAATTTCACCAAGTATAGGGTATCCCACGTATACAGGTTATTCCAACAGAATAATAAAGAATAGAATAACAGAAGTTCCCTTCATGAATAAGAAAGAAAGAATACCCCTTATGAGTACAACAAATAATATTTCCTACCTTAGAAAAACTGAATTCTGAAGTAGTGAAGTAGCAGAATACTTTTCTTCTTTCTCTCTATAGTTTATCTCTATAGAGTTTTAGTAAATTCGTAATAAATAATGAAGGAACGGGCTTCTATTTATAGGAGAATTGACTGAATAGTAACTAATTCATGAACGGTCCAGATTGATTTACTTTTAAATGGATGGTCCATATTAGTTTACTATTAAAACTTTAAACCAGCGACATATATTGATTTACTATTATAATTTCCACCAGCGGTCCATAATGATCTATTATTATATCTTCAACCAACGGTCAGAAAAATTAGCACATCTCGTCACGGAATAATATTGTACCCAAAAATGATTTGGACCGAACAGAAATATATCTTACGGGTGAATAGTACCCCGTGAATAGTAACTCGTGAATAGTAACTCATGAATAGTAATTTGTGAATAGTAACTCATGAATAGTAACTCGTGAATAGTAACTCATGAATAGTACTCTGACATGAAAAGTGTCCCGAATACCCGATTGAACAATATAACCTCCAGACATCAATTATACTAACACAAATAAGTCCAACACAATGGAACTATAAAATTCATCTTTAATTAACACGAACTTATTCATCATTAATATTATAATTCATAATATTTAACAACCAGGTCGTTCCCAGGAAAGAGGGGGCTTTCCGTTAAGGATTTCTTCTTATTGGCGCACAATTAGGTGACCAAACCTCTCCTTGACAGAACTTTTAGACATTGTCAATATTGCAAATAATAATATGAATAACTTTGTCGTCTCAACTATTGATTTAATAATATAACATATGATGCAGATGATACTGTAACAATAATTGAATCAATAATATAAGAGATATGATGCAGCAATTACTGTAGCAATAATTGAGTATAACTAAGTGACTTCTCACGTAAGCATCAATAATCAATACCGTGTGCTACTATGCAACAACGCGTATTACTGTACTTTTACTACCGGGTAAATAGTTTTAACGGTAACACCTCTGCCGTTATTTTTATAGAAAGATAATTTTGTCATTTTCTAACTACAACAATACTTCCGTTGTGGGGTCCACTAATGATTGTGTCGTCGTACGAATATTCTCTTTTAAAACGAATATTTCCCGACCAATCGAATATTATATAACCACTTGTTTACTTTGAAAAATTTGTAAATATTACCCACAACTATAACATATATATCAAATCCACACCATAATATTCACAAATATATTTCGATAAAAATATTCTTTATTCATAAAAGTTGGGGTCTTACATAATTTCTCAACATTTAAGTCGTTAAGTTTAATATATATATATAGGGAAAAATGTGTGTACACAGCTGTGTATTACACAGTAGGCTATAACGACAATTTTTTGGGCTATAGCGACGGTTTCACCCGTCGTCATAGCTATTCTGGACTATGGCGATAGTTTACCGTCGCTATAACCCAAAAAATCTGTCGTCCTAGGCCTACTGTGTAATACACAGCTGTGTATATACATATAGCCCATATATATATATTCATAATTTTCTTATAAGGAAAATATTAGAATGAATTTTTTAATCAACAAATTTTTTTATTAAAAATTCAATATAGTACATATGTGACAAATCCAAAAGAGTTGGATAAGGCCACACGTGATAAAGAAAACTAAGTAAATTGTCTTGGAGTTTTAACATTTTGTCTTTGTCTTTGTCTTTGTTTTTGAGTTTTAATTTGGTGATAAAAGAAAAGGAAGCGAATGAAAACAAAAAGAGATAATGTTAGTTTTGTAATAGAAGAGAATTTTTTTTAAGAAAAGTGGCGTTTTTGAGTTTTAATTAGAAAAAATATATATAAAAAAAATGTATTTCGAGTCAAAAAATTTCTTCTCTTTTTTTTTCTACAACAAAAAAAATTTATAGGATATTAATTAAAAAAGAAAAGAAAGTAGAAGAGAATACTTACTTTTTGAGCCAAATATTACACATGGAGAAAGAAATAAGAGAAGTATATCCACACATCACCTTTAATGACCTTGGCATGGGGCACATGTTATTCAATTCAAAACTTGTCTTATCGAACTTTAAGCATTTTCCATGTTTCTAGATACAAACACAAGAATATATATTAATGAAATTAATGAAATCATTAATGAAATTTATGAAATTAATGACATATACCTTTAATGGTGGCATCTTTTTGTTATCATTGTCTTTGTTCTCGCCATTGTCAACATCCTCCTTCTCATCAATCCAAATTTCTATTTCTTTTACAGCAGAACAACTAGCGTTGTCTGAAAAATGTGCACCGTTAAGGGTGGGGGGAGTCAAGTAGTGACCTGGGGGAATTGTTTCACCTGGGGCCGTAAACTTTCCATCCAGTTTTGCCTCTATTTGCATAATCTTCTGCACCCAAAAATCTCGCTCCTCCGCTACAAGTTTTGCTGCCACAAGTTGCCCCTTATCTCGCTCTTCTTCAAGAAGTTTGTGGACAGTTTGTTTAATACTTTGGCTCATATACTCGGTTTGGTGTCTTGGTAGGTGAAAGTAGGAACTTGGAGTCACATAACCTCCCACACCTCTAACTCGTCCATCACACTCTGAAGTCCCCAATGCCATTGTGAGAATATCATGGTTGCCGATCATGGTCAACGAACCTTCATGTACTTTTTTCTTGAATTCATCCTAATGCATTAAAAAATAATTCACATTAACAATAAAACAAATTACTGCCACAAAGAAAGAATTCAGAACATCAATTGATTTTCTTACTATTTACTTTGCTTTTTCAGCTGTCTTCTCATCTGGAATATTCCCATGCTTATCTTCGCGGCCTTTCCTCCACAATGTTGCTCGATCTATGTCACCTTCCGCCATTTTTTCCAGTTGTTTCATATAAACAAACAATAATCATTTAATAATCCATTTTTTCCAGCTGTTTCATATAAACAAGCAATAATTATCTTACAAAATTATTACTAACTAGTTCATCCTCCAATCCAGCATATCCTTTGATTGACAAGGGATGATTATACTGATATTGTGCATGTATTGATTGTTGTTTCTTATGTAATGCCTGCAAAATATGAAGGAAAAAGTGGTTATGTAATTTGAGAAACAATGATTTATTTGCAATTAAAATGGAGGAAAATGTACCCTAAACGCTTCAGTAAACCTATGGCCTACAAAGGCTCTCCAAGCATCAGTTCAATGAAAGGATATTCTTCAGGGGGTGTCACATAAGACTTTTGCTTCATTTTTGAAAGGATAAACATAGGTATTGGTCAGTCTAGACTTGAACTCTCGCCATTTACATGTTGCTGATCTTAAAACCATTTTCCTGCTTTGAGGATCTATCACAAATACCATCTACGCACAAGCAGATCACACGATTAAAAATATCAATACATGTGACAATGAAGAAAAATAAAACTACATGGGGAATTTAATCAACTTCACATACCTCTACAGCTTCCAAAATCTTCTTTTTTGTATCTAACTCCACAGCTTTCCATTTTTAATGTCAATTCGGACCTTCGTGTATGCTAATACCCCAATGTAAGACTGCATTTCATTTGTTGTCTTCCCATGAGGTTGCCCATTTTTATTATACCCCACAACCTTTCTCACACCTTGTACTTTTCGCTTCACTATTCGCTGCATTGTGTTAATGCCTCATTTTCTTTTTGCGGTACTGGAGAATGTCTCAACTTCATATTTCAGACTGTTTTGAGTCTCTAAAGCAGATTGTTGCGTCTGACTAGCTTTCTTCTTTTGAGGGGAAGAAATAGATTTCTTAGTTGAATGGGAGGAAATAGTTTTCTTCTGTTGAGGGGAGGAAATAGTTTTCTTGGTTAAAGGGGATGAACTAGCTTTCTTTTTTGAGGGGAATGAATAGCTTTCTTCTTTGAAGGGGATGAAATAGCTTTCTTCTTTTGAGGGGATGACATAACTTTTTTCTTTTGAGGGGATGACATAACTGTCTTCTTTATTCTGCGCAAAAATAAACATTGAGTTTGAAAATAAACAATGAGTTAGAAGAATATTTTGGAAAATAATTCAATTCATAGAGTTATAAATACAACTGCTGGAAGTTAAACACATCGTAACTGCTGGAAAAGTAACATTTTAAACTGCTAAAATGTAACATTATTAACTACAGGAAATTTACTCTGCTTTTAAATATAAATATATGTAAAAAGTAACATCTTGCTAGCAAATAAACATTGAGTTCATAAATACAACTGCTGGAAGTTAAACACATCGTAAACTGGCCCACATAATCGAACTTCTCTAACAAGATACACCACGACATGAATCATGATATCAAAGAATGATGGTGGAAAATACTTCTCAAGCAAACACAAGGTTACCACTACATCAGCTTGCATTTTATCTAGTTTTGAAATGTCGATGACTTTGTCGCATATCTCATTAAAGAAAAAACACAATCTGATTATTGCATACCTCACAGGTCTTTCCATCACCGAACGTAAGGCACAGGGAGCAATTGTTGCATTAAGGTATGACAGTCATGAGACTTAATCCCATAGAGTTTTAGGTCTTGCAATGATACAAGACTTTTGATATTAGAAGCATAACCTTCTGGGACTTTCATTCCATACAAAGAATTACATACAACTCTTTTCTCTGCCCTCGATAGATTCTAAGTACTTGGAGGCAAACGTGTCCTTTTCCCTCCAAAATCTGGTCGCAAATAAGTCTTAACCCCCATTTCTAAGAGGTCTAATCGAGCTGCAACCCCATCTTTGTTTTTCCCCAGAATCTCCAATAATGTACCAATAATGATATCGCATACATTTTTCTCAATATGCATAACATCAAGACAATGTCTAATATGAAGAAACTTCCAATACTCTAGTTCAAAGAAGATTGACTTCCTCTTCCAACAAGGCTTGTTATCCTTGTCATCAATAGCATGAGTCAAACCATCAACCTTTCTAAATACTTCCTCTCCTGTTAGTGACACAGGAGGTGGTCTAAATTCTTGTTCTCCATTAAATGTTTCTCGATGCTTCCGAAATGAATGATCTAGAGGCAAGAATCTTCGGTGGTCAATGTAACAAACTTTGTTACCATGTGTCAACCTATGTCTAGGTGTATCCTCGCCACATATAGGACATGCTTTATAACCTATTACAACACATCCAGATAAGTTCCCATAGGTAGGAAAGTCATTAATAGTCCACATTAATTGGGCTTTGAGCATAAAGTATTCTCCTCTAAATGCATCATACACCCCTGGAACCCCCTTCCACAAACACTTCAAATCATCAATCAATGGTTCCAAGTAGACATCTATATCATTACCGGCTTGTTTAGGACCCGAGATCAACAAAGTCAACATCATGAACTTTCTTTTCATACATAACCAAGGCGGAAGATTATAAATAATCATTATAACAGGCCAACAACTATACCTACTACTAAGAGAACCATGAGGATTGATCCCATCAGCTGAAAGAGCAAGTCTCAGGTTTCTAGGGTCTCTACCAAACTCCGGTCACTTATCATCCACTAGCTTCCAAGATGGTGAATATGATGGATGACGCATATGACCGTCGCTCATTTTATTATTAGCATGCCAAGTCAAACTCTCAACTGTCCTGCTAGCTTTAAACATACGTTTAAACCTCGGGATAGAAGGAAAGTACCACAACACCTTCGCAGGCACCCTTTCTCTTACACGCTCATTCTTATCCATCTTCCACCTTGAGAGAGAACATTTTTGGCAATTAGTTATACCTGGTCAAATTCCATTCTATACAAGATACAGTGATTAGGGCAAGCATGTATTTTCTCATAATCCATTCCTAAGGCATGTAAAGTCTTCTTTGTCTCATACAAGGAGTAAGGTAATTGGTTACCTTCTAGAGGAAGTTAAGTCAGAAAAATCAAGTGCTCTGTGAAACCAACATCACTCAACCCATACTTTACTTTCAAATTGTAGAGTCTAACAAGTGCACCTAACTTACTAAATTTACAACCAGGGTATAAGGGTTCATCTCCATCCCCAATCACATTAAGAAAATCACACGGATCATTTGAGAAATCCCCAAAACCATTATCTTCCATATCTACTGTTTCATAGACATAGCCTTGTTCAGTAGTGCCTACAAAAGGTTCATTTGAATATGCATCTAACATATTAGGTTCTCCATGCCATATCCAAGTTTGATAACTAGTATCAACACCATTAAAATACAACTGATCCCGTATAATTCTGGCCCCAAATTTTAAAATGTTTCCACATTTTATGCAAGGGCAATGAATAAGAATCACATTTCTCGCGTTGTCTATCGCAAACCTCAAGAATTCATCAACGCCTAGTTCATACTCTCGTGACCTTCTATCAGCAAACATCCATGACTTATCCATCTTAAAAAAACAAAAATGGCATTTTTAAAGAGAACCCGATATTAAACTTCAGAGCTAAAAATACAGTCAACAAATCAGATCCTAGACCATAACTATGTCAAAAGTGAAAAGATACATAAATCAACATTATCAACTAAACACCATAATACCAAATTACCAACTATAGTAAACTAAAAAAATCCCTTAACTCACTCTTTGTGAGAAAAACATTAGAACAGACCCAAGAAAAAATAAAGGATTTTCAAATGAAAATGAAGATTATCATTATGCTTTATGTAATAATACAGATTTAATTAGTCTTCAATAACAATTAGAAGATTCAAATTAGCTTGAAATATCGTAAAATTTCTAATTAAAACCTAAATTTTAGGGAAAATTAACAAGTGAGAAATTAAAACCTAATTTTTAGTGGAGGAGACAGAGAAACCACCACTGCTGCCACTGCAACCACCATTATGCAACCACTATGAAAGCAGAAAAACCATTATAACAAAACAAATGGAGTACCTCAAACACGTTTATATACACAAAGACTGTAAATGGGTTTAAAATAAACACATGCAAGAACAAATCCAAAGAGATGAAGAACTTACGATGAAACCCTAGCCCCAAAATAGCTTATCTTCAAACACCCAATTAAAGATCTTCAGATTTCAGCCTCAGAGAAGGTACACCCAATCAGAACACAACCAAAGAGCAGATAGAGAGAAGGAAAACTGAAAGAGAAGGAACGAAGAGAGGAAACTGAAGAGAGGGAACAAAAAACCCAAAGAGAGACAATGAAACTGAAGCTCTGGAATGAAAGTGTCGAGCACGTACGAAGACCATGCTGACGAGCACAGAGAAAAAGAACGAAACTGACGAGCCTTGGAGAGAAAAAGAGTATGTCTTTTAATTTTAAGTGTTCACTTGACCTTCGTGTTTTCAGATACATAACGTTTTTTTAAAAAAAAATGTTATCTAGTTAAAACAAAAAAAATGCCCTTTTAAATAGATAACGTTTTTTCATATATATCTACAACGTTTGGTTTAAAAACGTTGTGGAAAAAATTCCACAACATTTTTTTATAAAAACGATGTGGTTTAAGTGTTGTCTATTTACTACTTTGTACTAGTGACTATTAGGGAAGGTGGTGCAAGTTTGATAATACTTACAGGACTAAATTAAAAATAAAGGAAAAGATGAGGGTATTATACTGTAATATTTCGAGCCCCAAAACGTGCAATTATCGAAACTATATTTTCCTATAAATAGAAGCTCATTCTTCCTTCATTCTCACCAATTCACTAAGACTCACAAGAGCAATTATAGAGAGAGAAGCTATAGAGAGAAAGTAGCAGAGAAGTTTGCTACTTCATTATTCCAGTATCCAGTCTTCTTCTGAGGTAAGTGGTATTATTTATTTTATATTCTGAAGAGATTATTTTTCGTGTTCGTATGAATATTATTTTTGTTCAATATTCGTAAGGAATATCATTTTCGTTCAATATTCGTAAGGAATATCATCTTCATTCAATATTTGTACGAATATTATTTTCGTTCAACAGTCGTAAGTGATATTATTTTTTTCAGTATTCATAAGAAATAATATTTTCTTCCATACTCTGTAATATGTGAGTAATATTATTTCGCCTCGTATTCCTGATTATACCCTCATTTTCTTAAAGTATTGCTTCTATACTCCGTGAAATTAGTAGAATATCCTTGAAATTTGTGTTTCATCTAGTATCGTTTCACAAGGATATTTCTGCACATTCTTGTTAAATTTTAAGCTTTTCATGCCAGAGTACTGTCCATGAGTACTATTCATTTATATGGTACTATTCATAAAGTATTATTCACAAGGTACTATTCATAAAGTACTATTTATGAGTACTATTCATAAAGTACTATTCATATGGTACTATTCCCGAAGTACTATTCACCCGAGGAATTATTCATGAAAAAATTGATTTCTTTGCTGTCCAAATTATTTTTTATACAATATTATTCTTAAATTTTACTCCACAAAGCAGTATCATGTTGACAATTTAGTTATTTTTAAACTCTGGATAAATTTAAAGTCTTTAATATTTATCCTCGATTTCGTTTGATTAATGCTTATATCATTGTCATCATCCTCATGCTTATATTGTGATGAAAGTCATCTGTGGCTTACGTGCATAAATGGACTATTGATTGGTATGAATATGACCATGGATTATTCGGTATAATCATGACCATTGATGATTATATGAATATCATTGGCTCGTAGGGCAGGGATGATTCGATGATTTGGTTTATTTATTAAGCTGAGTCTCAGCGATAAAGTTGATAAAAAAAACTTTTTAAATCATATAAGATATTAGATATCATGCTCTACTTGACTCTTCTAATGGATTGCTTATTCCGCTGCAGTTGTTGATCTAAAATTTGTTGTCTACTGTATTCTACCAGTTGTTATACTGTTGAAGGCTAACGATAATTTATTCTGCATTATCTTAGTCATAATATTTCTTACTGGGCTAGTTGAGCTCACCCTTTATTTTCATTGTTCTATCCAGGAAAAGAGAATATAGTTGGGACTAGTCGGGGAACGGAGTGACGGTCCAGATGTTTGCATTAGTAGTCCTCACTATTTCATAAAATAGTGTGATAATAAATGTAATGAGGACTTCATTTGAGTTTGAATACTGTCTATGAGACAATATTCGTGTAAAAACACTAAGCTACGCTGTTTTCGTATTGTATAAAAGAAGTTTGTATTTGATTTATGTACCATGTATTTGGCGACTCAGAATGGGTGATGTATACCTATTTTGGGGGCGTCACATACTTCATATTACATTTATTGATATTATTTATTGTTCCTAATATCTGTTTTTGTTCATCTTACATGATTACTAGATAAGTGTTTTGCATTTACTCAGATGTCTCCCGAGTATTTTTGCAGAAACAAAATTGGGATCACGAATACAATCTAGTCTGGTGATCCCAAATTTGTACTGGTGATCCCGAGTATATACAACTTTGATCGTAAGAGGGAAATTAAATATTGTACTGGTGATCCCAATTTTATTTTTGTAAAATATACTCAGGAGGCATCTGAGTAAATACAAAACACTTATCAAGTAAGAATTTTGTACTCTCAACCTATCATGTAAGATAAGAATTTTGTACTCTCAACCTATCATGTAAGATGAACATAAACAAATGTTAGGAACAATAAATAATACAATGTCAAAAAAATTAAACCAGATGAAAATTGTGTACCATGTTAATAAGGTGATGTTGGGACCCTTTCCCATCGAGGTCGATGCAGTTTCTAATTATAAATTTCATATTGTTGATGTATGCCTCCCAAAGCAAGATGTACTCTCCTGGTCATGCAATCATCGACCTCAAATCTAAATTCTTTGACTTTTCTAAGGTCCGTGGTTTTTTGGCCAGGGAGGGTATGCCTTGCAGAAACTTAAACTGTCTCATCACGACATCTGGAATTCCACAATATCAAAGTGGATCAAATGGAACCTACCAGATCCCAACAACCTCCCTTCAAAATTAAATCTAGGGAAAATTATCATCTCACCTCATGTAAAGTCGCCAAACCACCTCCCATGTAAGCTGAACATCTAACTCCCTCACTAAAATGATAAATAGTTCCCCTCAGTAAAATGACAAATAGTGATGAGAATTCTCTCGTCTACCAGGGTAACTGTCTGTTCAAGAATATGCTCATGGTATGGCCCTAGGTAACCATAAGCCTGGTTGTGGTCAAGGTTTTGGCCTTCTAATATTTAGACGCTCATAGGCCCAAATTTATAATAGTGTTGCACAACCATTAATATATTTGATTTCTTTCCTACTTGCAGAATATAAAGCCCTATACAAATATCCTAACACTGTCGCGCCTAGCGTTGGTAATAAAATACATATTTTTTGGGTTCATAGTATTCTTAGACCTATTTGAGAATAATATTGCCCTACACAACCATACAGATTGTAGGCTTTTGTGTACCGACCTACAATTTCTTTAGTCGCTTTCTCAAGACTATTAAAATGTTCGTGCAACCACACTAATGAAACTTCATTTCATTTTTTTGACCTAACATATTCTGCAACTAATTTAACTCCAAAACAATCCTTAAAATAAGTCAACGGGGTGTCAAATAGGGAACAAGTTAAGGGTTTGTTCACTGCTGACAACCCAAAAATAAGGTGGACATCCTCAAAAGTTATTGTTATTTCTCCACAATTTAAATGAAAGGTATTGGACTCTGCCGCTATCTCGCTATCTCTCCACCAGGGTAGATATGAGACCAAGGTCAGTTTAGTGTACAACTCGTGGGAATTTAAAATTTCCAAACTCACATTTAACTAGAAGAATTTTTTTTACTTTTGTTAAGTTCCATTTATTGTATTTTTGTTCTGTAAATTGACTTGAGCCTAATTTTCCTCTATCTTTCCCTTTACATACATCATCTAAGAAATGATTTTGTTGATCATGACGAACACTTTTGGTCAATTGGTCTATTTGGTCAATATTATTGTTATTATTTAATAATAATATTATCCATTTGGTCAATAATAATATCATGAACTTTCTTTTCATACATAACCAAGGCGGAAGATTATAAATAATCATTATTACAGGCCAACAACTGTATCTACTACTAAGAGAACCATGAGGATTGATCCCATCAGCTGAAAGAGCAAGTCTAAGGTTTCTAGGGTCTTTACCAAATTCCGGTCACTTATCATCAACTAGCTTCCAAGATGGTGAATATGATTGATGACGCATATGACCGTCGCTCATTTTATTATTAGCATGCCAAGTCAAACTCTCGGCTGTCCTGCTAGATTTAAACATACGTTTAAACCTCGGGATAGGAGGAAAGTACCACAACACCTTCGCAAACACCCTTTCTCTTACATGCTCATTCTTTTCCATCTTCCACCTTGAGAGAGAACATTTTTGGCAATTAGTTACATGGTCAAATTCCTTTCTATACAAGATGCAGTGATTAGGACAAGCATGTATTTTCTCATAATCCATTCCTAAGGCATGTAAAGTCTTCTTTGCCTCATACAAGGAGCAAGGTAATTGGTTACCTTCTGGAAGAAGTTCAGTCAGAAAAATCAAGTGCTCTGTGAAACCAACATCACTCAACCCATGCTTTGCTTTCAAATTATAGAGTCTAACAAGTGCACCTAACTCACTAAATTTACAATCAGGGTATAAGGGTTCATCTCCATCCCCAATTATATTAAGAAACTCACACAGATCATTTGAGAAATCCCCAAAACCATTATCTTCCGTATCTACTGTTTCAGAGACATAGCCTTATTCAGTAATGCCTACAAAAGGTTCATTTGCATCTGCATCTAAAATATTAGGTTCTCCATGCCATATCCAAGTTTGATAACTAGTATCAACACCATTAAAATACAAGTGATCCCGTATAATTCTGGCACCAAATTTTAAAATGTTTCCACATTTTATGCAAGGGCAATGAATAAGATTCACATTTCTCACGTTGTCTACCGCAAACCTCAAGAATTCATCAACGCCTAGTTTATACTCTCATGACCTTCTATCAGCACACATCCATGACTTATCCATCTTAAAAAAACAAAAATAGCATTTTTAAAGAGAACCCGATATTAAACTTCAGAGCTAAAAATACAGTCAACAAATCAGACCATAACTATGTCAAAAGTAAAAAGGTACATAAAGCAACATTATCAACTAAACACCAAAATATCAAAATACCAACTATAGTAAACTAGAAAAATCCCTTAACTCACTCTTTGTGAGAAAAACATTAGAACAGACCCAAGAAAAAAAACAAAGGATTTTCAAATGAAAATGAAGATTATCATTATGCTTTATGTAATAATACATATTTAATTAGTCTTCAATAAAAATTAGAAGCTTCAAATTAGCTCTAAATATCGTAAAAATTCTAATTAAAACCTAAATTTTAGGGAAAATTAAAAAGTGAGAAATTAAAACCTAATTTTTAGTGGAGGAGACAGAGAAACCAACACTGCTGCCACCGCAGCCACCACTATGCTACCACTATGAAAGCATAAAAACCATTATAACAAAACAAATGGAGCACCTCAAACACGTTTATATACACAAAGACTGTAAATGGGTTCAAAATAAACACATGCAAGAACAAATCCAAAGAGATGAAGAACTTACGATGAAACCCTAGCTCCAAAACAGCTTATCTTCAAACACCCAATTAAAGATCTTCAGATTTTAGCCTCAGAGATAAGGTACACCCAATCAGAACACAACTAAAGAGCAGATAGAGAGAAGGAACGAAGAGAGGAAACTGAAGAGAGGGAACAAAAACCCCAAAACGAGAGAAGGAAACTGAAGCTCTGGAACGAAAGTGTCGAGCACGTACGAAGACCAAACTGACAAGCACAGAAAAAAGAACGAAACTGACGAGCCTTGGAGAGAAAAAGAGTATGTCTTTTAATTTTAAGTGTTCACTTGACCTTCGTGTTTTCAGATACATAACGTTTTTTTTAAAAAAACGTTATCTAGTTAAAACCAAAAAAATGCCCATTTATATAGATAACGTTTTTTCATATATATCTACAACGTTTTGTTTAAAAGCGTTGTGGAAAAAATACCACAATATTTTTTATAAAAACGTTGTGGTTTAAGTGTTGTCTATTTACTACTTTGTACTAGTGACTATTAGGGAAGGTGGTGCAAGTTTGATAATACTTACAGGACTAAATTAAAATGAAGGAAAAGATGAGGGTATTATACTGTAATATTTCGAGCCCCAAAACGTGCAATTATCAAAACTATATTTTCCTATAAATAGAAGCTCATTCTTCCTTCATTCTCACCAACTAACTAAGACTCACAAGAGCAATTATAGAGAGAGAAGCTATAGAGAGAAAGAAGCAGAGAAGTTTGCTACTTCATTATTCCAATATCCAGTCATCTTCTGAGGTAAGTGGTATTATTTATTTCATATTCTGAAGAGATTATTTTTCGTATTCGTATGAATATTATTTTCATTTAATATTCGTAAGAAATATCATCTTCATTCAATATTTGTAAGGAATATCATCTTCGTTCAATATTCGTACTAATATTATTTTCGTTCAACAGTCGTAAGTGATATTATTTTTTTCAGTATTCATAGGAAATAATATTTCTTCCATACTCTGTAATATGTGAGTAATATTATTTCGCCTCGTATTCCTGATTATACCCTCATTTTCTTAAAGTATTGCTTCTATACTCCGAAAAATTAGTAGAATATCCTTGAAATTTGTGTTTCATCTAGTATCGTTTCACAAGGATATTTCTGCACATTCTTGTTAAATTTTAAGCTTTTCATGCCAGAGTATTGTCCATGAGTACTATTCATTTATATGGTACTATTTATAAAGTACTATTCATAGGTACTATTCACAAAGTACTATTCACATGGTACTATTTCTGATGTACTATTCACTCGGGTACTATTTACCTGGGGAATTATTCATGAAAAAAATTGATTTCTTTGCTGTCCAAATCATTTTTGATACAATATTATTCTTGAATTTTACTCCACAAAGTAGTATCATGTTGACAATTTAGTTATTTTTAAACTCTGGATAAATTTAAAGTCTTTAATATTTATCCTCGATTTCGTTTGATTAATGCTTATATCATTGTCATCATCCTCATGCTTATATTGTGATGAAAGTCATCTGTGGCTTACGTGCATAAATGGACTATTGATTGATATGAATATGACCATGGATTATTCGGTATAATCATGACCATTGATGATTATATGAATATCATTGGCTCGTAGGGCAGGGATGATTTGATGATTTGGTTTATTTATTAAGCTGAGTCTCAGCGATAAAGTTGATAAAAAAACTTTTTAAATCATATAAGATATTAGATATCATGCTCTACTTGACTCTTCTAATGGATTGCTTATTCCGCTGTAGTTGTTGATCCAAAATTTGTTGTCTACTGTATTCTACCAGTTGTTATACTGTTGAAGGCTAACGATAATTTATTCTGCATTATCTTAGTCATAATATTTCTTACTGGGCTAGTTGAGCTCACCCTTTGTTTTCATTGTTCTATTCAGGAAAAGAGAATATAGTTGGGACTAGTCGGGGAATGGAGTGACGGTCCAGATGTTTGCATTAGTAGTTCTCATAATTTTTTAAAATAGTGTGATAATAAATGTAATTGGGACTTCATTTGAGTTTGAATATTGTCTATGAGACAATATTCGTGTAAAAACTCTAAGCTACGCTGTTGTCGTATTGTATAAAAGAAGTTTGTATTTTATTTATGTACCATGTATTTGGCGACTCAGAATGGGTGATGTATACCTATTTTGGGGGCGTCACATACTTCATATTATATTTATTGATATTATTTATTGTTCCTAATATTTGTTTTTGTTCATCTTACATGATTACTAGATAAGTGTTTTGCATTTACTCAGATGTCTCCCGAGTATTTTTGTAGAAACAAAATTAGGATCACAAATACAGTCTAGTCTGGTGATCCCAAATTTGTACTTGTGATCCCGAGTATATACAACTTTGATCGTAAGAGGGAAATTAAATATTGTACTGGTGATCCCAATTTTATTTCTGTAGAACATACTCAGGAGGCATCTGAGTAAATGCAAAACACTTATCAAGTAAGAATTTTGTACTCTCAACCTATCATGTAAGATGAACACAAACAAATATTAGGAACAATAAATAATATAATGTCAAAAAATTAAACCAGATGAAAATTGTGTACCATGTTAATAAGGTGATGTTGGGACCCTTTCCCATCGAGGTCGATGCAGTTTCTAATTATAAATATCATATTGTTGATGTATGCCCCCCAAAGCAAGATGTACTCTCCTGTTCATGCAATCATCGACCTCAAATCTAAATTCTTTGACTTTTCTAAGGTTCGTGGTTTTTTGGCCGGAGAGGGTATGCCTTGCAGAAACTTAAATTGTCTCATCACGACATCTGGAATACCACAATATCAAAGTGGATCAAATGGAACCTACCAGATCCCAACAACCTCCCTTCAAAATTAAATCCAGTGAAATTATAATCCCACCTCATGTAAAGTCGCCAAACCACCTCCCATGTAGGCTGAACATCTAACTCCCTCACTAAAATGACAAATAGTCCCCCTCAGTAAAATGACAAAAAGTGATGAGAATTCTCTCGTCTACCAGGGTAACTGTCGGTTTGAGAATATGCTCATGGCATGGCCCTAGGTAACCATAAGCCTGGTTGTGGCCAAGGTTTTGGCCTTCCAATATTTAGATGCTCATAGGCCCAAATTTATAATAGTGTTGCACAACCATTAATATATTTGATTTCTTTCCTACTTGCAGAATATAAAGCCCTATACAAATATCCTAACACTGTCGCGCCTAGTGTTGGTAATAAAATACATATTTTTTGGGTTCATAGTATTCTTAGACCTATTTGAGAATAATATTGCCCTACACAACCATACAGATTGTAGGCTTTTGTGTACCGACCTACAATTTCTTTAGTCGCTTTCTCAAGACTATTAAAATGTTCGTGCAACCACACTAATGAAACTTCATTTCATTTTTTTGACCTAACATATTCTGCAACTAATTTAACTCCAAAACAATCCTTAAAATAAGTCAACGGGGTGTCAAATAGGGAACAAGTTAAGGGTTTGTTCACTGCTGACAACCCAAAAATAAGGTGGACATTCTCAAAAGTTATTGTTATTTCTCCACAATTTAAATGAAAGGTATTGGACTCTGCCGCTATCTCGCCATCTCTCCACCAGGGTAGATATGAGACCAAGGTCAGTTTAGTGTACAACTCCTGGGAATTTAAAATTTCCAAACTCACATTTAACTAGAAGAATTTTTTTGTTTTTGTTAAGTTCCATTTATTGTATTTTTGTTCTATAAATTGACTTGAGCCTAGTTTTCCTCTATCTTTCCCTTTACATACGTCATCTAAGAAATGATTTTGTTGATCATGAAGAACACTTTTGGTCAATTGGATCATAATTCCAGTTGTCCATCTTTTACTCAAAAAAATATGAATGCATTATTAATATTAACAATATTAATAATAATAATAATAATAATAATAACATCACATCACCACCAATAATAATAATAATAATAATAATAAACAATAACAACAACAATAATAATAATAACAATAATAATATTATTATTATTAACAACAACAACAACAACAACAATAACAATAATAATATTATTATTATTAACAACAACAACAACAACAACAACAACAATAATAATAATAATAATAATAAGACTAAAAGACAATGTGCATCCCAAACTTTACACCAATGTTGACTTCTGCACCCCAAACCGAAAAATGTGTCTAAGTACACCCCAAACTTCAATTAAACGTATCATACAGCACACTTTCTTTACTTAATCGGTCAAAAGTGACCGGCTAAGGCTGTAATGTTTATTACAAAGGGATAAGAGTTTATGCCCTAGAGGCCAATTATTTGATATAATTGTTTAACATTTTGATATTATATTTGATTGAATAAATGAATGATTTTATTATGGTTTTATTTACTGCGTTATATATAAATGTTAACATAATAAAAGTCCTTAGAATAGTGATACAACTTATATAGCTTCAAGTAAGTGACTTGAACATGAGATTATATAATTACAATTAGTATCATTGTTCTTAAATGTCCCTAGTCGAGTATCATTGTTAATGGGACAACAATGATACATTGAGACTAGTATGTGGATTGACTGATGACCAAATCTCATTGGTTATAAATATATGAGATATTGAGTCAATGCATAGGTACATGTTAGAGAACGGTGTACCGGACAGACCCACCATGAGAATTCTATGTGGAGCATTATGCGAAGTGTCATTAGCAATTCTCATAGTGACAATGATGTAATGATCCTCCGATCTGAAATCACTATATTACTACACGGGAATTTATGTAATTTGATATCATCAAAGGTCACCTTTAATAGGGTGGACTATAAATGTGATTATTGGGTACATCATGAATAGTGTGAAGAATATGAGTGATCCAGATGGAATTTAACCCTCCTATATAATAGGGGTGATATCCATAGACCTCTTGATTGAGTAGGACTATGAAATGCATGGCCATACTCAAATAGTGATTTGTTTCATATAGTCTACTCATTGATCAAGAAAACTCAAATTAAATTATGAAGAGTATGACACATTCCATGACTCGAGTTTAATCTAGGATGTCAAGGTTAAAAGGATTAAATTACATTGAAACATTAGTCACGAAAAGGTTGCATTGAATCATCGATCTTATTATTACTTGGGTAGCAGTGATGCATTACTAGATGCCGCTCATTGTTTATAATTTTATAATATAATTTAAAATTATTGTCAACGTAATAATAACATATAGGGTCACACACATAGAACACAATTTAAAATGAAATTAATTTAAATTGTAAGGATTTAAATATATCAAAATGATTGATATTATTTAAATCATGAATTTAAATTAAAAGGATAATTTGTGTGTGTGTGTATATATATATAATCGGATTTTAATTAGATTAGGTTTTGATTAATTCCTTCTAACTGCTATAAATAAGATATATCAACCATTTAGGAAGGAGATCATTTAACCAAAACCTTAGCCGCTCTTAGAGAGAGACTAGAGAAAAACAGTTTCAAAAATCCTCATACTTGGTGGCTAGTACCGCGGTTCCTTTTTCTATAAATCGTACGACGATTCGCAGGGCGTTCGTGTGGATACCGTAGAGATGCAGTTCGTTTGGATTGTGTTAGAGATTCGACCGCATCAATTATAGCTTCAATAATCGGTATAAATTTCTAACCACTTAATTAATATGGTTTTTGCATGGATCATGTTTTAGGGTTTCAAAATTGCACTTTAAATTATTTATTTCCGCTGCACTTTTTGTGTCGAAACCCAACAGTTTATATTTATTTCACACAATTCCCTTCCTTCTCTCTCTGTTAAACCCACATTCCTCCATTGAGTTAACTCACCCATACACCACCAATAATGACCTAAAGCACTCATGGTGGGAATCCATCTCCAAAGCTCACTCTCGAATTCATCTCCTCCCCTTTCTCCTCCCCGTCGACCCTTCTTTCTCTATCTCATCCCTCGCCGACTCTGACCGCCCCTCCCGCTCCCTCATCTCCTCCTTCCCCACCTACTCCGCCATCTCCCTTTCTCTCTCCTCCCCCAATTTCGGCGCCTACCCCTCTGCCATTGGCTCTACGATACATTTCTCTCATCTGATCCCGATCTACGCCTCGTAGTCCTCTCTTTCATTCCCCTTCTCTCTGGCCTTTACCTCTCTCGCCTTCATTCCAATTCTAATTCTTCTCTCGCCGGCTTTGAAGCCGTTCTACTCACTCTCTACGCTGCCGAGATAAAATCCCGAAACGGCAAACCGATCCTCATCTTTCTCCCCGATCTTTCTCTCCCTTCTCTATACCATATCCCTCGAACCATTAACCCCAAATCAAATCCTAACCCTGGCTATACTCTAAAAATTGAAATTCTCAGTCCTCCGTTAGAGCCCCAAATCACAGTGAAATCCACCAAACGCGCCTGCATTGTTGGCGTTGCCTTTGATTGTTACTATAAGCAAATATCTGAAATGCCCAGCTGGTCAAAATTGGATTTTTATAAATGTGCATCCGGTTGGGCAAGCCAAGACTGCCCTTGTAAGTCTTAATTCGACGAAATTAACAAATTTTCTAATGAAATTAGGGTAGAAGAAGTGGATGATGTTGTTGAAGAAATGGGTAATTTGGCTATTACTGAGAATGGAAGTTCTATTGGGGTTTCAAAAGGGGTCAGAATTCCACTTCCTTGAGAGCTTTTACAGCCGGAGTTGAGAATATTGGGGCATTATTTGTTAGGTCCTTTGAATTCGAATGACGTAAAAGATGTTTCATCTATGGCAGTACGGTGTTTGTATGTTAGGGTTTCTCATGAATTGATTTCATAGACAATTTTGGCAACCTGGAGTTTGATTCAGCTTGATAATAGAGCATGTGATACTGAACAATTAGTAGCTGTAAATACTGCTTCTTCGAATTGTAATACACCCAGTAAAGCTAAGAAACCGAAAATCTTATTAGTTTCAAAGTGAAAGCAGCAGAGTATGTTTGGCCTTGAAATGTGTTTGTCTTTTCATATTGTGAGATTGTATGTGTTGTGGATTAGTAAAGAGTTATACATGTAATTCAATGCTTGTAATAATTGTTTTATAAACTAATTGGTAGCTGTTGGTTTCTTTGTTTAATATATAAACTCTTTGTTTTATTGTACCATAGTGAATTTGATTGTTTATAATTACAGGTTATTGATAGAAAATTTGGGTTGAGGGTTATTGGGTGGGATGATTGTGGCTGAAATTAGTTTGGTACAGTGGCTTTTTTGTGGGGGGAAATTGGGAATTGAGAGTAATTGACTTAAACAGAGAAACAGGGGAAATTGGTTTAGTTTGGTGAAGAAACAGGGGAGAGAATTAGCTGATGAAGAAGAAGATGTGGAAAAGACTTCAATTGTGACACCCCCAAATCTGGGTACTTCGATTCCACGGGATTTGGTGTTCACTGTACAAATATCATCTAGATATCTACCCATAATAAATGCAAGCCATACAATAGATAGAATAAAAATCTTCCCCTTAAGGGTTACAACATCTAAATAATAATAAATCAATCCCATGTTAAACTAACCTTAAACATCTGTGCGAAATCATAAACAAATAAGTCTTAAACAACATCATTAACTCAAGTCTTAAACATAAATACATCATCTAATAAAATAACAAGTCTTCATCACTTGTTAACCTTGCCCTTGTCTTTACTAGTAGAAGGTTCATCAGTTCTTTCGTTCTTAACTGCAATGTTATTATTAAGCAAGAGTGAGCACTATTTTCCACAAGTATAATAATGAAATAACAGTATAATAACATGCGAGTAAATCAAAGACATCTGAATAAAAGCTCAACTTTTGAATCAAGAATGAATAACAAGAATCAAAAGAATTATGAGGGTCATAAGACCTTGAACTATGTCCTAGGTTGTCAAGGGTTATACTTGAAACCTTTAACAGTCATAAGACTATGGACCTTTCTACTCGTACTTAGGGGGATCAGCCCTTAGTACCATATTGTGCACAATATCTTAACGCTAACGCATAAGTAAATCCCTTTGCAGGGTTGTTCATCTCAGTTTGGCATTCAAGTCCGCACCAAAGGAAGTTTGGTTTGGATAATTCAATAAGGGTTCTGAAATTTAGAACGTTCATCAACTAAGGACTAGTTGAATCAATAAAGTTCACTAGTCTAATAAGGTTCAACAATAATGGTATTCGATTTGAATAATAATCTCAAGACGTATACAATAGGATAATTATTGTAAAACTGAATCATGCTTTGAAAAGCTAATCGATCTTTAATATAACATTTGAACTTGAATAATAGTAATGGTAATTTACTCGAGGTAAATAATAATAATAAACTTGAACAATAACAACAAGTAGGGTTAGGAAACTTGCCTCGTGCGTAGATTACACTTTAACTAAGCACGTTCTTTGAATTTAATCCTACATACCATTCACATTCACAATACCAGTTAATTATAACTTAACTAATCATCAAAACTTATTCTCTTTGTCTACTTTAATTATTAACTATACTTAGTTAATTTATCACTTTGTCACATAATTTATACTTCATGAATAACAAGTTAATTATGTATTCAATAATTCGATCCACATGCAATTATGTTATTTACATGCTAAGTATTTATTTTAACATCTCATTATACCTATAACATAATTTTATGTTCATTACATTAAGTTACTAACACATTGCTAGACTTAAACACTTTAAATTTTTGTTTCTGAACTTTCCGGAGAGTGGCACTGCGGCGCGATGGCGCTGCGGCCGGACTCTTGGCGCTGCGGCGCGGGCCTTAAGGTATTGGACTGGCGTCGCGGCGCGGCGAACCAGAAACTGTTCTGTAATTCACGAAAATTGTAGAACACAGCCAAAAATTCCAATTAAATTATCACTACACAAATTTAATCATACCTATATGTTATAATTCATATATAATCAATACCCAACACTTATAGATTGATTTTAACACATTAAAACACATAATCACATAGTTAAAATCTATAATTTCATTAACTTTGATGTTCTTGAAAGTTTTGAAAATAAAACATGAAAATTGTCACTACGGATTCGTTATAACACCGAATCTGTTTATTTAAACTTTGGTCTCTTCGTATCAACATGCATAACAACATACGAGTGTAAAATTTAGGGATAATATACGATCAACACATGAAATAACACGTATAAGGCCATAAGGCCAAAACCCATACTCTGTAAATATTTGAAATAACAATTCATAGTATTATGAAACTGATGACATGATAATTCACATAATATATATATATAATCAAATATGATTTGATACATCTTAACCCATATATAAACTCATAATCAAACCCTTTCTCAATTACAGAGATTTTACAAAAGCTTTGAAAGCCATTTTCTTATAAAAACTAACTGTCGTGAAAAGGAATTGGGTTGAAGAGATTACCCAAGCGTAGAATTAATGGAAGATGAATTCCTTCTCAGATGACTCTCACAATCCTCTTAACAATTTCAACTTTTTCTCTGTATTTCTCTCTGTTAAGCTTTCTAGACTTAGGCAAATAATGAATAAAAAAAGGACGTCTGATAATTAAAGGAGAAGAACTGACGCAGAAGTGGTCAGTTGGCCCAATCATGGGTTAACTGTTGATAACTGTAATACCCTCAAATTTTTAGTAAATTATAATATTGAGAATAAAGATTTGTTTGCATATTTATTTGAATATAAATATATATGGTATCGACTTATATTGTGATAAGTGGTTTAATTGATTAAGCTAAGTGATAATTAAACAATGAAGCAAAACTAATGAGAAGCTTAGTTTAAACTTGTGGAGTTATGCCTACTATGGCAAGATGATGAATTGAGAAAATACTAATTTAACTAATGATGGAATTAATTAGTATTACTAATAAGTAAATGATTTCATAATGAGGTTGATTTATTTTTTATTCATTAATTATCATGAATAATAGTGTTTGAAGAGAAATCATATGTAATAAGGTTTTTCATTTAATATAAAGTGAGGTGTGACATTGAAATAAAAATAATTATTATATAAAGCTATGTGATAAAAGTAAGCTTGACTTAGGTAATTGACCAAGTTGTGTGAAAAGTCTTATGTGACATATTGATGTGTGTGGGAATAATTAAATGGATATTTTAAACCTATGAGAGAAAGTAATTTTGATTAAATAAATTAATAATAAGTAACATTGGTATCCAATTAAATTATATCCTAGTCTAGGATAAATATTATTTGAAATAAATCAATGTACATGGATTATATGATTTTATGTGTAGTATATGAGTGGGTGTATATGTATGCTCAAGTGTGAACAAAGGGCAAAATGGACCTAAGTGTGCTACTAAAGTGCTGAGAATTTCTTGGTGTCCCAAAATGAGAGTCACTCCATCTTTTCTTCACGTTATAGGCCATTGGCCTAGTCCCTCAATACCAACCCCATAGCTAGCAAATCATGGAGAAGGGAGTGGGTTAATTAGTACTCTTCTAACAAATCTTTCATAACCATTAGCTTCTTCTCCATTCCAATGGTTTGATTCATTGCACAAAACCAAATTGGTCACAAGCTTGTCTATAAATAAAGCCCTTCTCACTCATAAGCATGTTGTTAATTTCTCTGAGATTTCTAGTAGGAGTGTGAACATTGTAAGCTTACATTATTTTCAAATTAAAGCTAGAAGAAGCAATACAACTTCAGAAAAGGTAAACTCCTCTAAATGTTCATACACTCAAGCCTTGCAAAGTTCTTAGAAAAAGTACAAAAACACTTGTTTGGAGTTGATATGTTATAGTTGAAACTTGCTAGAATGTATCAATTGATGCTAGATATTGTTAATATGGTCAAAAACGAATTCAATGAAAGTTAAACGAAGTAAAATGATCAAGTAACAAATTCGTAAGAAAGAAAATTGCTATGTGTGTTAAACTTTGAAAAAATGGCAAAAACCTTGAATTGATCCTTGAAATTAATTGTTTGTATGTGTAGGAATGTTAGAAGAATGCTAGGAGTGTTAAGTAGCAAGTTTATAGCAATTATACATCATTACCTTGTTGCTTGGATGAGAATTGGGTTGAAAATTCCACAAAAATCCGAACAGGGGCGAACAGGGGATACCTGCTCGCGTTTTAGCAGGGGACCTGCCCGCCCCGACGGGGGGTGCTGTAACAGCAAAAGGATTTTTATTTGCTTATTTAATGCAAGAAGTCTTACACTCCACTTAATTTCAAGAACATACATACTCCCTAAACATATATCAATGTATTTTATAAGGTGTTTAGTAGGTTTGGGATTGAATCCTAACCTTTTTAAATGAAAAGTTAAATGACGAAAAACATGTTTATAAAACATTACGCCTTTTTGAATCTAACCCATTGAGCATATGTTTATAGCTTAGTTAGTCTCGTAAATACATATGAAATGTAAACTCAACATACCTTGCATGTATAAATTGATAGTCATGACATCTTAGTGATTGAAAACCAATTGAGATGACAAACTCTATGAATTATATTGTGAACTTGGGAACAATTAGAATAGGATGCGTATGCCTCTAGAGATATTCGACATGTTAACGCATCTAGTTAAACATTGTTATAAATTATGCAAGCATGTGTAGAAAGAAGTTGTTTGGCAATATTATGTGGTATAATGAATACTATGGCTAGTTGATTGATGTAATGAACTCTTTTAACTTTGAAAGAGGGAAATGTGTGAGTAACTTTAATAAAGGGTCAAAACTAGCTTAAATGTTCTTTAATATGTGAAACAACTTAAAAATACGTAAGGTAAGAGGTATTTTGAAAATAGAAAGGATGAACATATGGTACAAAAGACTTTAAAGGTAAAATCAATGTGAGTTACGCATCTATGAGTTTGAATGTGTGTAGCCTACATGAATTTAGATATGTGTGATGGAAGTATGTGAAAATGCATATCAAGTATATATGACTAATGAATACATATACATACATATATAGGATAACGCAGTTCATTGAAGTGATATTACGCTTTAAGTGGTAATCAACGCTAAAGGCAAGACTCCTAACCCTCACAACTTTGGATTTTGTGCGAGTTCTCTAACTTCCATTGATTCACATATCGAATAAAAGTTATCTAAATTCTCTACATTGTATATTGTATGAATCTGAATTATTAACGTACTTATATTGAGCAAATGACTATTACTATTCGAAAATCAATTACTTTGACATTATTGCGAGCATTAGACTTATTGTTCTTAAAGTGCATTATAAAAGTTGTCTAAACCTTTGATTCGGTTAGACTGTTATCATATGATAGAAAGCTATCCAAACCAATTGACTTGGTGTGGACTCTTGTAAATCTACTGAGATGAACAACCCTCTTAAAAAGGGGAAATTCTATATTGTCGGGAAACCGACGTGCGCACATAAGTATGATTAAATATTATGCATAACGTAGGGTACCTTAGGCTGATCACCTGTTGTACTCGTTTATTTTAGATCGAAGTATAATACTGTTAATTCTAGTAAGAGTTCATAGTCTTTAACGACTGCTCAATGTTCATTCTTATTGAAACTCAAAATAATTAAACCTTGAAATATGATTGATATCCTTCAATCTTTAGTGACATTTATCAAACACTTTTGATATTTCTTGATATCCTTGAACTACTATTTACTGTTATACCCTTGAAGATTCAAATGCTATAACTATTCATTCTATTTGCTATATTACTTGTTGGGCAAACTTGTTGTTCATTCTTGCTTCCCTAAAAATATTACAGTTAAGGCGGAGCAAGGCGGTACCTCGGGAAAGGGCAAGGGGAAGGGAAAGGCTACGGTGTAGCTTAGTTCTTTAAGAGTATTAGTATTATTATTTCTATGCGTATTATGATGTATTAAGGATGATTAATTATGTTTAAGTTTAATCACTGGATTGTTGTAGTAATGGTTACGGAACCTTGGGACGCGAATATTTATATTATATCAATGTAAATTACTCTATTATTCCGTTGTTGATGATTTTAGTGTGATGTTAGAATTAGCACGTGGCAAACCAAATTCGAGATACGAGTGTCTGAATTTGGGGGCGTCGCAATAACTCCCCCTAAGGCCTTGTTTGGCTTAGCAAGAATAGATTACAATATCATTTAATTTAATAAAGCTTTATCACATAGTTTAGTAAATGTCACACTCCTTTATAAAATAAATCAATATCTTATTTAATTTACTTTAATTAAAATGTAATAATTTCTCATAAATTCACATAGTCATATATTTAATTTCTCATTAATAAATAATGTCAAATTATTAACTCTCTAATTACTAATTAAATTAATTAAATAACATCATGCTTAATTAAATATTTCATTTAATACAATAAGCTCACATAATGACATACTTCGAATAATAATTATTCTCTACATTAATTAATAAATGTAACACCTATAATTAAATTAATCTACCACAATTGCATCAATTAATTATTAAATCTAATAATTAAATCATCAAAAATATTTATTTAATTCAATAAATATTAAAAATTAATTTACAAAAATCTCGTTCGTCACATCTTTCCCCACTTAAAAGGATTATGTCCCCAGAATCACGACTCAATAAATTCGACCCATTACATTCTCCCCCCTACAAAGATTCTGTCCCCAGAATCGCTTACAAATAATTAAGTAAATAAATGAGGGTAATTCTTCATCATATTTTCTTTGAGTTCCCACATAGCTTCTTCAGCGTTGTGGTTCCTCCAAATTACCATAACAGAAGGTATAACTTTATTTCTGAGAAATTGTTCTTTTCGGTCAACAATTTGGACAGGAATTTCTTCGCAAGCTAAGTCTTTTTCAAAATGTAGGGATTCATATTCAATTACATGCTTGTAATCAGCCTTGTAGGGTCGTAACACAGAAACATGGAAGACGTTGTGGACATTCTCGAGTGATGGAGGTAAGGCTACCTCGTACGCGACTTCTCCGATTCTACACAATACTTCAAAGGGTCCAATAAATCTTGGGCTCAATTTTCCTTTCTATCCGAACCTGATCTTCCCCTTCCAGGAAGAGACCTTCAAGAAAACATAACTACCTGATTCAAACTCGATATTTTTACGATGTGGATCAGCGTATTTCTTCTGTCGATCTTGAGCCGCTGCCAGTTGTACTCGGATCACTTTGACCATTTCTTCCACCTGATGTATCAATTCTGGCCCTAGCAATTGTCTTTCACCAATTTCATCCCCGTAAAGTGGAGTTCTCTACTTTCTGTCGTATAACGCTTCGTAAGGCGGCATGCCAATACTAGTGTGGTAACTGTTGTCGTAGCCGAAATCTACTAACGGTAGGTGATCATCCCAATTTCCTTTGAAGTCCATCACACAGGCTCTTAGCATATCTTCTAACATTTGAATTGTTCGTTCGCTCTGTCTGTCTGTTTGAGGGTGGTAAGCTGTACTCATTCGCAATTGCGTACCCATGCATTCTTATAGACGTTTCCAGAAATTTAACGTGAAGCGCGGATCCCTATCTGAAACAATTGATACCGGAACTCCGTGCCTCAAAACAATCTCTTTCACATATAACCTTGCCAACTGATCTAAGTTGAATCTGATTTTAACCGGAAGGAAGTGTGCGGATTTCGTCAGTCGGTCAACGATAACCCATACTGCGTCGTAGCCTTTCTGAGTCGTCAAAAGGCCAACCACGAAGTCCATTGTAATATGTTCCCATTTCCATTCTGGGATCTCTAACGTTTGTAACAATCCACTCGGCCTTTGATGTTCCGTTTTCACTTTCTGACAGGTCAAACACTTGGCAACACATTCTGCAACATCACGTTTCAAATTCGGCCACCAGAAATGTTGTCTAAGATCTTGGTACATCTTGGTACTACCAGGGTGAATCGAATATCGCGAACGATGAGCCTCGCTTAAAATATCTTCCTTAATCTCTTGAACTGGCAGTACCCAAATTCTACTCTCAAATCTCAGTATTCCTTCCTTATCCATCTTAAATCTTGGTTTGGTTCCTTCAGATATCTTCTTTGTCACCTTTTTGCATTCTTCATCCTGAAGCTGAGCCTCCTTAACTTTATCCAGTAGGGTTGTACCAGATTGCATCTGAAATATTTTCTCATCAATCTCTATAGGATACTTCACTTCCAATTTCAATTTCTCCATTTCTGCAATTAGCTCGTCCTGAGCAATCAACATCATAAACTTCTCCCGAATCTTTCTACTTAAGGCATCGTCAACGACATTCGCCTTACCCAGATGGTATAAAATCTCACAGTCGTAGTCCTTAATTAACTCCAACCACCTTCTTTGACGCATATTAAAGTCCTTCTACGTGAAAATATATTTCAGACTCTTGTGGTCCATATATATTTCACACTTCTCCCCGTAGAGATAGTGGCTCCAAATTTTCAAAGCAAAAACAACTGCAGCTTACTCCAAGTCGTGGGTCGGATATCCCTTCTCGTAATCCTTCAATTGTCGTGATGCATACGCAATGACTTTGCCATTTTTTATCAGCACACAGCCAAGTCCTTTATGTGATGCATCACTATAAATAATAAAATTTCATGTATCATCTGGAAGAGATAACACAGGTGCCGTACTCAACCTCCCCTTTAATTCTTGAAAACTTTCCTCACACTTATCCGTCCAAACAAATTTCATAGCTTTTCGAGTTAAATTCGTTAGCGGAGTTGCGATCTTGAAAAAATCTTGAATGAATCTTCTATAATACCCTGCCAATCCAAGAAAACTTCGTACTTCCGATGGCGTCCTCGGCTGATCCCAGTTGATCACGGCTTCGACTTTGGATGGATATATCAAAATTTCATTTTTTATTGATCACGTGCCCAAGAAATTGTACTCGTTCAATCCCAAAATTTGCATTTCGAAAACTTGGCATACAACTTTTTCCTTCTCAATACTTCCAATGTTAATCTCAAATGCTCTTCATGTTCTTCCTTGGTTTTCGAATAGACCAAAATGTCATCTATGAATACCACTACGAACTTATCCAAAAATGCCTTGAACACACCATTCATTAGTCCCATAAATGTTGTAGGAGCATTCGTAAGACCAAACGACATTACTAAAAATTCTTAGTGACCATATCGCGTTCTGAACGCTGTCTTCGGTACATCCTTTGGCCTCACCTTCAGTTGATGATAACCGCTTCTCAAGTCTATCTTGGAAAAATATCTCGCTCCCTTCAATAGATCAAACAGGTCGTCGATCCTCGGTAATGGATATCTGTTCTTAATCATGACCTTATTCAGTTCTCTATAGTCAATGCAGAGCCGCATCGATCCGTTCTTCTTTTTCACAAACAACACCGGCGCTCCCCACGGCGATACGCTCGGTTGAATATACTTCTTGTCCAACAATTCTTGTAGTTGTACCATTAATTCCTTCATCTCTACTGGTGTCATTCGATATGGTGCCTTCGATATTGGAGCAGTTCCGGGCGCCAAATCGATTACGAAATCTACCTCTCTATCTGGTGGAAGTCCTGGTAAATCGTCTGGAAATACGTCGACGAAGTCCCTCACAATCGGTATTTCTTCTACCTTCGGATTCTCTTTTCAACTATCGACTATGTAAGCTAAGTATCCTACACAGCCTTGTCTTAACAACTTCCTGGCCTGCATCATCGTCAGACAACTCGCTTGTTTAGGCGACTTGCTACCATAAAACACAACCTTTGACGGAGTCATAAGGTTAATACGCTTCTTTTGGCAATCAATTACAGCCCCGTAATTGAATAACCAGTCCATTCCCAAAATAACGTCAAATTCCCCAAGTCGAATAGGGATAAGATCTATGTTCATGATATTACCCTTAATATCCACTCTACAGTTCTTATGTACGTACTTAACAGGGATTATTTCTCTATTCGCAATTTTTATGTTCATGGGATAATCCAATTCATCCTTAGGCAAATCTAAATTCTTGGCAAAATCATCGGATATAAAGGAATAAGTAGCACCCGAATCATATAAAACATAAGCATTAATTTTATTGATCGGAATGATACCTGACACCACATCACGGGATTGAACTGCATCTTGCACTGTCATGTTGAAAGTCCGGGCGGTCGGCCGGTTTGTTGTGGTTGGTCCGGTGATGGTTAAGGCATTTCCACTGTTGTTTCCCCGATTTCCTCCTGATCCTAACCCTCCCGATCCCTACTTGGTACAGTCTCTTGCCAGATGGTCATTCGAACCACAAGTAAAACAAGCACCCTTCTTTGGATTTAGACAGTTTGGTGCTATGTGGCCTTCCTGACCACAATTGTAGCACAGTCTTTTTCCTTTTATACAAACTCCCAGATGGGCTTTCCCGCAAGTCGGGCATGCTTCGATTCTTTTCTTCTGACTACCTTGCTGATTCCCCGATGATGAGTTATCATTCCATCTTTTCTTCTGATTAAAATTTCCACCTCCTGTGCCACTTCCACTGGCCTTGTTATTTCCTTCACCTTCACTCTTCTTCTTCTTTTGATATTGTTTGTACTTGGTCACCGCATCGCTTCCTCCTTCAGCGAGGATGGCCTTTTCCAGTACTCCAGCAAACTTGTTTAGCTGAAACATTGATACCTTACTGTACACCCAAGGCTTTAATCCTTGCTCAAACCGTCTCGCCTTCCTCTCATCCGTGTGAACTTAATAAGGGGCGAACCTTGCTAACTCATTGAATTTTTCCGCATAATCAGGTACGCTCATATTTCCTTGCTTCAATTCCAGAAATTGAACCTCCATCTGGTTCTGTGAACTGGTCGGGAAATACATTTCGACGAACATCTCTTTAAATCTCTCCCACGTAATTACACATTCACCTCCTCGCACTTTGTTTGCTTGCCACCAGTAGCTAGCCTCAGACTTTAGTATAAACGTTGCAAAAGCGGTCTTCTGGTCTTCTCTAACCCTAGCAACGTCGAAAACCTTCTCCATTTACATAACCCACGTTTGAGCCTCGATTGGATTCATGGAACCTTTGAACTCTGGCAGTCCCACAGCCTTGAAATCTTTAAACGTAGTATTGGGTAGAGCTTGAGGTTGATTATTCATGGCTTCAGTCAGTAAGTTAACCAACTGCTGCACGGGATTAGCATTGGCATTATTGTTATTATTGGTTGACTCTTCCTGAGCCGATTGACGTTGTTGTCTTCTCCTTGGCGGCATTTTTCTGTTAAATAAATGCTTATTAGAACTTTATTTATTTCTCTAAATAGTTAAGGCATTACATAACAATTTAACATATTTATTTAACACATCATCTCAAACAACTTGATATATTTTCATTCAAATCAAAAGTTTTAACATTAAACGATAACATAACTGCTATTTACATCAACTATCCTGGAATAAAGAATCTGCAGGATTAAACATTCAAATATTCTTTCGTTCATAAACACGTCAGAATTTATATCTAAAAACTAATTAAGTTCTTTACATAATTAAGCAAATCATATCACTGCCGGTTAAGGTGCTGAATAGCCTTGCCACGCTCCTCTTCTAAGATGCGATACATCGTTCTGCGATCCATCATGTACAATGGTAGTCCTTCGAACTGGATTGGGTACCTCAAAACTCGATCTTGGGTCTCATTCATTCCCTTGTTAAGTGTATAGTATGTCTCTCCAATCTTCACCTTTTTTGCACGACCATCATCTTCTGCACGATCAGCTCGACGTGATTCTCTTAGCCATCTTTCCTCTGCTATTTTCAGTCTTTCGGAGGTTTCCTTCAGTTCCTTCTTCAGTTTCTCTATCTCCTCGGTCTTATCTTCGGTTTGACCCTTCTCATGGACCAAATCCCATTCTACATTTTCCAATCGTGAGTGAAGAGTCGAAATCTCCCTCTCCTTCTCCTCTAGAGTAATCTGCTGAATAATAGCTCGCTCAGTCAGATCCTGCACCTCATCTCGTAACTCCACGTTACGGTCGTATAATGTGTCGTACATCTCAGCATCAACGGTGTACCGTTGTAACTCCTCTTCTTCTTTTTCTTCCTCCTCAACATATTCCTCCTCAGGATCAATCTCGGGCTCAAGCTCCTGACCAACAACGGTGATCAATGGAGATGACTCCCTCTAAACCAGCTGTTCCCTAACGACATGAATGTCTCGGGGTTCCTCCTCTGTCGGTACTATAGGTACTCGGGGTTCTTCCTCCCCAGCTTGACTAGCTTCTCCAACATTCGACATCCTAACAATAAAATTTTAAGTTTTAGTTACTAAGTCGCACCATCTAAGGCATACTTTAACACATAAACACATAATGTATTTTATTATCTTCAATGAATTACAAAAATTCATTTCTTAGAACTCAATAAGAGTTTTCCATTACTATCTTCTTCTATAAGGCTACTACCTAAGGTTGTTCCCCCACCTAAGGTTCATAACCTACAGCTCTGATACCAACTTGTGACACCCCCAAATCCGGGTACTTCGATTCCACGGGATTTGGTGTTCACAGTACAAATATCATCTATCTATCTACCCATAATAAATGCAAGCCATGCAATAGATAGAATAAAAATATTCCCCTTAAGGGTTACAACATCTAAATAATAATAATACAATCCCATGTTAAACTAACCTTAAAAATTTGTGCGGAATCATAAACAAATAAGTCTTAAACAACATCATTAACTCAAGTCTTAAACATAAATACATCATCTAATAAAATAACAAGTCTTCATCACTCGTTAACCTTGCCCTTGCCTTTACTAGTGGAAGGTTCATCAGTTCTTTCGTTCTTAACTGCAATGTTATTATTAAGCAAGAGTGAGCACTATTGCCCACAAGTATAATAATGAAATAACAGTATAATTGTAATACCCGAAAAAAAAAGTATTTATGTTTGTGTTTTAAATATATTGTTTGAATTTTTTTTGTCTTTAAATTGGGTCAAAGTAGTCATTTAAATTATACGGGCTAATAAATATTAATAAGTGATAGATAATATTATGTGGTTAAAATTTGGGCCTTAATATTAATTTAACCCAAATAGAAATTTATTAGGGCAACTTAATTAATAAATAGCTAAACCTAATATTACTTCATTAAACAAACTGAATAAGAAGAGGTGGCTACTTTGGAGATAAAGGGAACAGCAACAAAGGGGGCTCGGGTGAAGAAAGACTAGAGATTTTGATCACTAGTGGGGAAATTTCATCAGTAATAAGTAAGTATATTATACATTATATAAAGTGGGGATAAATTATGTGGTTCCATATTAAATTATTAAATTTAATATGTTGTTTTTTTTCATCATGAGCAAGTACTTTTTTAATTCAAGAACTAAGAGCGATCTTTAAAGATGGGAGAGTTTATTTATTAATGTAATACTTATACGGATGTACTTATTATTATTATTATTATTATCACTTTATTCCAATCAGATTGAACGGAGGGAGTAGTCTGTGATTGATTTTGGAGATCCTAAAATAATAAATTGATGATTTCTTTAAATAAAAAATATATATAGGAGTAGTAATTAAAGTTTATGAAAACTTGCATAATTTGCAAGAGATGTTATACAAATAAATATTTAAGAATATATGGAATGAATTAAATCTTAATATTATAAGTAATTATATTTTATAGTCGTACCAAATAGAAGTGTTCATATTTTTATAAATATACTTACATTTAGTATTATTAATTTGTGTAATTAGCTCGGACGGAAGGAACTTAAAGAGTTATATTTGGAATATAAATTTTGGAGTATTAATAATTGATATAAGGCGATGATTAAATGCATATTAAATAGATTATGAATTATTTTGGAATTATTGAATTGGATTATATTTAATTTGAGGTGAATATGTTTAGGTGATGAATAACGTTTCGTATTTGATATCGTTGGCATTTGAGGGTAAAATTTTGTGGAGTGTGCTATAAATAGTTTGGAAGTATCAGGTACGGATTCCGTACTCTTTCAACGACATTCTTGATACATTTGATTTGTTCGTTTTGTCAGTAATTTTAAATTTCGTTATTCTTTCACATAATTGTTTCTTGTGAAATTCATATAATAGTTTCATTTTGGAGTTGATACATATGACTCGAATTTGTACTCTTTGAATTAGGTTATCATGTTTAATTAATATTTATTTTTGATAATTGTAGAACGGTACATGTTGCTACCTTCTTTTGAGACATTGTGATTATAATTTGATTTTGTTCAACATGTACATATAGAACCCTTTTGTTGGTATTATGTCGCATGTGTTGTGATATGATATTTTGTTAGAATATATCGTAGGGTATACCTGAGCTATAACCACCTATGGGGGTACCACATGCATGTCGTCTTAGCACGAGAGACATGACACTTTCCGTGGCGGTGTGATTAGTCCACGGCGTCTCCGTTTTGGGCTCCGGAGGAAGTGGGCCATTTGGTGTTTTGTTGTGGGAGGCGTATGGGTTAACCCTAGTTTTTTGTTCTGTGGATTTGTGATGTTATGCCAAACACACATATCCGATTTGCATACATTTGGATTCGCGGTCCAATGTGTGATTTGCCTGTGTGGCATTATTTTGATTTGCCTGTGTGGTATTATTTTGATTTGCCTGTGTGGCATTATTTTGACTTGCCTGTGTGGCATTATTTTGACTTGCCTGTGTGGCATTATTTTAACTTGCATGTGTGGCAATGTATATTTCTGAGCTCATTCGGTATGAAATAACACCCAACCATTTGATTCAGCCTATTATTTCATTGTATTAGTTTTGTTTATCCATGTTCAATTCAGTTCATTGAGTTAGTTACTTCAGTTCGTTGATTCTTTATTCTTCTATTGGTTTCGTCAATTCTGTTGATTCAGATATATTTCATTTAGATCTTTAGAGATTATATTTTCGTCCGTATTTACACTTGAGGTTTTGTTCAGTATTTTGTCTCAGTTATTTTTATATATCAGTTGTATATCTTTTGTATATCTGCATCCGTATTGGGCAATTGGCTCATGCTATTTTTTTTTCCAGCAGATTTGCAGGGGTGATTAAAGGCTAGTGTGATGAGAGTGTTGCCTTGACCATCTAGGTTGATTAAATTTTTGGTTTTGATTATTTTGATTCTAGTTGGAGAATTATATTTAGTACTTCATTGATGACTATCATTATTAATATTTTGAAGTTATTAGTGCTCTGTTTACTTATTTTGAGTTTTGTTGTGCTTTGTTCGTGACTTCCCTTTCTTTTTCGGGAAGGGGGTGTTACAATAATAACATGCGAGTAAATCAAAGACATCTGAATAAAAGCTCAACTTTTGAATCAAGAATGAATAACAAGAATCAAAAGAATTCTGAGGGTCATAAGACCTTGAACTATGTCTTAGGTTATCAAGGGTTATACTTGAAACCTTTAACAGTCATAAGACTATGGACCTTTCTACTCGTAGTTAGGGGGATCAGCCCTTAGTACCATACTGTGCACAATATCTTAACGCTAACGCATAAGTAAATCCCTTTGCAGGGTTGTTCATCTCAGTTTGACATTCGAGTCCGCACCAAAGGAAGTTTGGTTTGGATAATTCAATAAGGGTTCTGAAATTTAGAACGTTCATCAACTAAGGACTAGTTGAATCAATAAAGTTCACTAGTCTAATAAGGTTCAACAATAATGGTATTCGATTTGAATAATAATCTCAAGACGTATACAATAGGATAATTATTGTATAACAGAATCATGCTTTAAAAAGCTAATCAATCTTTAATATAACATTTGAACTTGAATAATAGTAATGGTAATTTACTCGAGGTAAATAATAATAATAAACTTGAACAATAACAACAAGTAGGGTTAGGAAACTTGCCTCGTGCGTAGATTACACTTTAACTAAGCACGTTCTTTGAATTTAATCCTACATACCATTCACATTCACAATACCAGTTAATTATAACTTAACTAATCATCAAAACTCATTCTCTTTGTCTACTTTAATTATTAACTATACTTAGTTAATTTAACACTTTGTCACATAATTTATACTTCATGAATAACAAGTTAATTATGTATTCAATAATTCGATCCACATGCAATTATGTTATTTACATGCTAAGTATTTATTTTAACATCTCATTATACCTATAACATAATTTTATGTTCATTACATTAAGGTACTAACACATTGCTAGACTTAAACACTTTAAAATTTTCGTTTCTGAACTTTCTGGAGAGTGGCGCTGCGGCGCCACTGTTATACTGGTACTCGGCGCTGCGGTCGGACTCTTGGCGCTGCGGTGCGGGCCTTAAGGCATTGGACTGGCGCCGGGCCTTAACAATTATTTTTGTTAAAAAAAATGCGTTTTAATTTTTTTTAATAAAAAAACTGCGCTTTTTAATTTTTATTAAAAATAATTATTTTTATTTATTTATTTATTTTCTTATTTTTTTTGGCTAATTTTTATAATTTATATTATACTTTAAAATATTTTTTTTCCATTTTTTCATAAAAAATTTCCTCCAAATCCACATTATCACTGTCATATCGCATACTAACTGCCACATAGGCTTTATTTAAGAGAAGTCAGATGTCACGTCATCACTTCCGTTAAGTCAACCAACCTTAACGGTTTTTTTAATTTTTATTAGTAAAATCGAGTACAGTGAATTGACTGTAAAAAAAAGTTCAATTATCCATCTGTAAGTTGACCTATAGTACGATGACTAAAAAAGTATTTAACCCTCTTTTTGGTAGATGTCAGTTACTTTTCCCATTTTTCATGTCAATTACTTTCATATACTACCCTATGCCAAAATATATGACACCGATGGTAAATTAATGGGGAGTTAATAAATAAATTAATATGTTAATAAATTAGTGGGGGAGTTTTAAAAACAAATTAATAAATTAATGGTGATGGAGAGTTATCCGACACACACGAAAATAAATAAGTTGAACCTATTTGTGTATTAGTTTGATCAGGTGGGGCCAATATTAAAATAGTTTTCGGTTGAAGGAGTTATACGTGTCGCTACAAGTTATAGCGATTGAGACTTTTTTTCTTTAAATCTCAGCTTTTAATTATATTGATCAACAACTTAGATGATAGTTGCTGAAAGGCTTAAATATAAATTAGTACCTTAAACTATGGACCATATTCCACTTCAATGATCCATATTTCAATTTTTTCAATTAGATGATTGAACTATTAATTTTTTCCACTTCCACTCAATTGGGTCTGTCACGTCAGAAATTGCTGACGTGGTCGTTCGGGTGGGTCATAGTTGAGCTGATGTGTAACAAAAAAAGAATATTTTAATTTTTGATTAAACATTTATTATATATTAAGGGACAAATTTGTCAAACCACATTATATTAAATATTAATACTAATAAAAAATAACAAAAGGAATTGAATCTGGCTTCATGTGAGAAATTGAATCTGGCCACATTCTTCCCCGCCCTCAGCAGCCGCTCAATCTTCCCCACCGATCTCGATGCCGGCCCCAATGTTTAGGGTTTCTTCTTCCCTTTTCTGCAAACACTCTTGTAAGACCCCGAAAATTTTAAATAAAAAGGAATTTCCTTTATTTTATTTTTTTTTTGAAATAGTAAGGGTGAATTTGATTAATGTGGTTAGTTATGGGTAAAATGCGCAAATATTTTAAATAAGCAGGTGGTTATAAAATATTCATTGTTGTCGGGGAATATTCGTTTGGTTGTGGAATATTCTTGCTGTCGAGAAATATTCGTACGACGGCGCAGTCTTTTGTGGGCCCCATAACGGAAAGCGATTGGATGAAGAAAACGACAAGTATAAGTTGTTTATAAAAAATGACGTAGTTGTTACCGTTAATACTGTTGGAATACCCGGTGGTTAAAACACAGTAATAAGCGTTGTTGCACAGTAGCACACGGTATTGCACAAATTATTGATTCTTACGTAAGAAGGCACTACTCAATAATTGTTACAGTAATTACTGTTCAGTATTTTATTTTATTGATTCAATAATTGTTGCATTGATATTTTGTATTACTATTGTTTCAATAAATTGTCATTACACAGTATTTTCCATTATCGAAGCAATAATTCATATTATCTGAATAATATTATTTGATAACATTATTGGCAATGTCTAGAAAGTTCTGTCTAAGGAGAGGTTTGTGTTAGAGATTATGCCCTAGAGGCCAATTATTTGATATAATTGCTTAACGTTTTGATATTATATTTGATTGCATAAATGAATGCTTTTATTATGATTTTATTTACTGCGTTATATAAATGACAACATAATAAAAATCCTTAGAATAGTGATACAAATTATATAGTTGCAAGTATGTGACTTGAACATGAGATTATATAATTATTATTAGTATCATTGTTCTTAAATGTCCCTAGTCGAGTATCATTGTTGATGGGACAACAATAATGCATTGAGACTAGTATGTGGATTGACTGATGGCCAAATCTCAATGGTCATAAATATATGAGATATTAAGTCAATGCATAGGTATATGTTAGAGAACGATGTACTGGACAGACCCACCATGAGAATTCTACGTGGAACATTTTGTAAAATTTCATTGGCAATTCTCATAGTGACAATGATGTAATGGTCCTCCTACCTGAAATCACTATATTACAACACGGGAATTTATGTACTTTGATATCATCAAATGTCACCTTTAACAGGGTGGACTATAAAGGTGATTATTGGGTACATCATGAATCGTGTGAGGAATATGAGTAATCTAGATGGAATTTAACCTTCCTATATATTAGTGATGATATCCATAGGCCTCTTGATTGAGTAGGACTATGAAATGCATGGTCATGCTCAAATAGTGATTTGTTTCATATAGTCTACTCATTGATCAAGAAAACTCAGATTAAATTATGAAGAGTATGACAGATTCCATGACTCGAGTTTAATCTTGGATATTAAGGTTAAAAGGATTAGATTACATTGAAACATTGGTCACGAAAAGGTTGCATCGAATCATCGATCTTATTATTACTTGGGTAGCAGTGATGTATTACTAGATGCCGCTCACTGTTTATAATTTTATAATATGATTTTAAAATTATTGCCAACATAATAATAACCTATAGGGTCACACACATAGAACGTTATTAAAAGGGAATTAATTTAAAGGATTTAAATATATCAATATGATTGATAGTATTTAAATTACGAATTTAAATTAATAGGATAATTTATATATATAGGTATATTAATTAAGTAAGACTTAATTAAGATATATATATATATATATATATATATATATAAATTCGGATTTTACAAATTAGGGTTTTGAATAGTGGTTTTTATTTCGCTATATATATGATATGTAGCCTCCACTTTGTACACACAACTCATTCATAACCAAACCCTAGCCGCTCTTGAGAGAGAAGCTAGAGAGAAAAGTTCTGAAAATCCTTCCTTGGTGGCTAGTACCATACTTCCTCTTCTGCAGATCGTAGGACGATTCGTGCATAGCGTTCGTGTGGATACCGTAGAGACGCAGTCCACTTGAATTGCGTTGGAGATTCGACCGGATCGGTTCTAGCAAATCAAATCGGTAAAATTTTTATCCTCTGAATTAATTGATTTTCGCATGGATCCTGTTTTGGGATTTCGAAAATTGCTTTGAATTGTTCAATTTCCGCTGCGTTTTCTGTACCGAAACCCTACAGTTTGGTCACCTAATTGCACGCCAGTAAGGAGAAATTCTTATTGGAAAGCCCCCTCTTTCCTAGGAACGGCCTGGTTGCCAATATTGTGATTCTGTAATATTATTTGTGAATAATTAATTATTGATTCATATGATAAGAAAAATATTGATTTTATGTGGATATAGATGGAGAAAATTTTTAATCTGACAATTGTTGAAAATTAATATTTTATCTTTTTCTAATAAAATAATTCATTTAAATATATTATTATATTTTAATAATATAATAATAATGATATTTTTACGATGAATGTGGGATATATGAGTATATGTGGAGGAGTATTTTGTTACCAAAAATATTTAAAACATGTTTTTCATGTCGGTGGACCCCATTTATTGACTGAAATTTGATTATAGCCTGTAAAATCGCTCGTTTGTGGATTTCGGCCAATTTCAGTTTGGAATTTGGAAAAACTTTCTCCTGCGAAGTTGAAGAGAATTGAATTTCCTATAAAAAGTCGCAAGATTCGAATTTTCGGATAAAAGGGCTATTTATTATGAATAATTGGAGTTTCGGAGTTCCGAAATAATTGATTTTTGGAAGTTTTAATTGTTTTTAATAACAAAAACGTTTTTTTTTGTTTTTGTCATTATTGTGGGGCAACAAAGGTGGCTGAATTCAGTTCTACAAAAGATGGCGTAGGAAAATTTAAATTATATAATAATATTATATTAAATTTTCTGCTTTGGTGTTCTAAGCAATTTCTTATAAATAGGGTGCTTAGGTTAGAATTGAAAATCACACCAGAAATTGAAGTTTTCTCTCTCTATATTATCGAGCGTATTGTTGTGAGTATTTTGAGTATACTTTGAGTATTGCTATACGGTGCAAGTTCAAGTCATAGCCTATATCCGGTGTTTCAACTAGAAGTATTGTCTTTCGAGGTAAGGGATGTTATTTTCTTCTCAAATGATATTATTTCTTCAATATCATTATGCTGAAATGTTGGTTGAAAATTTTTATCAAATTTGGAATTTTTTTATGTCAGGGTTACTATTCATGAATTACTATTCACGAGTTACTATTCATGAGTTACTATTCACGAGTTACTATTCACGAGTACTATTCACGAAGCGTGAAGATGTTTTTTGTGAAATTTCTATCTTTTGGTGTCGGAGTTACTATTCACGTATACGGCACTATTCACGTATACGACACTATTCACGAATACGGCACTATTCATCGAAAAAATGAAATTTCTTCTTTTTGTCCAAAATATCTATTCTGGATACTAGCTTTGATTGTATCCATATTTTGATCATTCTTGAATTTTACTTCAGTATGATTATTTATGAAGTATTTTTGAACTCAGATTGTTTAAAGTACGAATCCTTAATACTTGTTATTTTGTTTCACTGGATTCGTTTCCTTTAAAATATTTTTCATCATCCTCAGTCCTAAATGATGGTGTTACTGAATATCTTTGGCTTGTAGTGCAAAGATGGTTGATTTTATTATGAATATCTTTGGCCCGTAGTGCAAAGATGTACAGGTGTTGAGATGAACATGAACAATTGATGAATATCTTTGGCCCGTAGTGCAAAGATGAACAGGTGTTTAGATGAACATGACCAACTGATGAATATCTTTGGCCTGTAGTGCAAAGAGGAATATTTGATTTGATTTGAGATATATATTGATTGATGTTACATGGATAAAATATTGATGATGGACTTTTAAATTCATAGATGTTAATAGATTTTATTCTCTACTTAACTCTTCTAATGAATTGTTGTTTCCGTTGCAGTTGTTGATCTAAAACTTATTTTCTATTGTATTCTATCAGATTTTTCCCTGTTGAAGACTAAAGATAATTTGTTGTACATTATCCTAGTCATAATATTCTTTACTGGGCTAGTTGAACTCACCCTTTTTCTTATTGTTCTATTTTTTCTTCTCAGGAGACGAGAATATAGCGAGTACGAGTCGGGGGATGTAATGATGGTTCTAGAGAGAGTTGTTTAGTAGTCCTCACCATTTTTGTAAAATAATGTATCAATAATTATGATGGGGATTTATTTGTATGTGGATATTGTCTAGACGGCAATAGTTTATATGTTGTAATAATAAAGTTGTAGTTATTTCTGTACCATGTATTTGGCGACTCAGAATGGGTTGGATGGAATGGACCTATTTTTGGGGCGTCACAGTTGGTATCAGAGCTTAGGGATATGATCTCTGGCGGAGATCAGGGAATAGAACTAGGAGGGGAGAGACGAGTAAATCCTTCACTAGTGTGTCATACCTAAGCTTATTTGTTAGTTGGTCACTATATAGGGATATTATGTGATATATTGATTTCCTTAATTAACCCTTGTTTTATGACAGTATTTGAGAATGTCGACTGAGAATGTTAACAGTGGAATAAATGAGACAGTAGAGACGCATGTACTCACCAATGAAGAGAACGTGCAACAGGCTGACAATGTACCTCCTGTGAACAACACCACTGAGCAGACGATGAACGAGGGGATGTTTAGGAGCTTTTTGCAGTTCATGCAAAACCAGACGAGAGAGACTCGTGTTCAAAATACAGGAGGAAATGATAGCAATTCACGGGTGGCCACAGCCAAACAGTTCAAAGAGTTGGGACCACCAGAATTTAAGGGAAAGCCCGATCCAATCATGGCGAAAACATGGGTCGAGCAAATTACCAAGATATTCGATGTCTTGGGATGCACGGAGGAACAGAAGGTTCCATTCGCCACCTTTATGTTCCGTAGCGAGGCAGACTACTGGTGGGAGTCTGTGAAGCGTACCCATCCAGCCGCACTCAGCATGTCTTGGGAGACGTTTCAGAAACTATTTAATGACAAATACTTTCCTGAAAGTGTTCGTCTTATGAAGGAAGTGGAGTTCATTAAATTAGAACAAAACAACATGACGGTGTCCCAGTACGAGGCGAAGTTCGCGGATTTATCCAGGTTTGCACCTCATTTGGTGGAGAATGAGGAACGTATGACGCAGATGTTTCTGAGAGGTTTGAAACCCGGTATACGTTAGTATCTCATTTCTCATAAATTTTCTCTCTATTCAGATGTTGTCAACAGGGCTCAGTTGTTAGAGCGAGATAACGAGTACGTTCAACCGAGGGACCATAACCAGGATCATACCGAAGATAGCAGTCATCAGAATAACGATAACCAGCGGAGAAAGAAGAATACGGACAAAGGCGGTAACCACTCTGGTGGTAATCGTGGCCATGAAAATAGAAGAAGCGAGTCAGGAGGAGATTTTAAAAAGAGGAGATTTAACAACGACCATGTGAAGACGACAGTGCCGGCAGCAACTGGTTCTAAGGAAGGAGAACGACCGCCAGTTAGATGTTACAAATGCGGGAAAGAGGGACATATCAGCCCAAACTGCCCACAACAGTTCAAGGTATGCTATAATTGTGGAAAGGAAGGACATATCGCTCGAGAGTGTACGATAGCGAAACCAATTCCAGCGGGGATGGTGACTCAAAAGGATGTCCCAGAAAAGTCAAAGTCAACAGTTCTTGGAAGAGCGTTTGTTGTGATCGGTCAAAATGCGAGGAACCCGAACGAAGTTAGCACGGGTTAGTTAATAATAATTCTTGCGAAGTTTATACCTTACTAGATACCGGTTCTACCCATTCTTTTATTTCTCTTGCTTGCGCTCAACGTTTGAACTTGACTACGGAGAAATTAGACTTTGACCTATTTATGGAGACTCCGTTAGGAGAAACTTTCATTACATCCGTTGTTTAAAAATCTTGCTTGATTCAAGTTGGCACCATCGCATTACCTGTTGACCTTATTTCTTTAAAGATACTTGCTTTTGATGTGATTTTAAGGTTAACTACTCATCATGCCGAAATTGATTACTTTCATAAGGTTGTTAGTTTTCATATTCCTAAGCAACCTGTTATTCAAATTCAAGCAATCAAACCATTGAAGTCAAACATTTTCATATCAAGCCATGAAGTCATTCGTTTATTGAAAAATGGATGTCAAGTTTTCTTAGTCCATGTTATGGATTTGAATAAAGACACGTCAGATTTGAATAATATTCCTGTTGTTATTGATTTTTCCGGACGTATTTCCCGAAGAATTTCTTGGCTTACTCCCAAAGCTTGATATTAAATTTTGTATCGACTTTGAACCTGGTACAAAACTCATTTCTAAAATCTCATATCGAATGGCTCCTATTGAACATCAGGAGTTAACAACCCAACTGTAGAAGTTGATACCCGAGCCTCTATCTGATGACTTCCTTTGTGGAATACACCGAAGCCAGACTCTTTGTAGGGTACGTCATATTCGTGCGGTAGTAAACTGATAGGTGCTGTTGTGACGTGTTATCCAAGATTGGGATGTGAGTCATAGTTGAGAACAACCTAAGTCGGTAATCGAAATACGTAGCTTTCTAGGCTTAGTTGATTATTATCGAAGATTCATTGAAGGATATTCTCGAATCGCTATTCCATTAACGCAGCTGACTCATAAAGATATAAAATTTGAATGGAGCAAGGAATGTGGGAAGATCTTCGAAGAACTAAAGAGGAGACTTATTTCAGCACATATTCTGACCATGCCATCCTGGAAAAGCGAACGTGGTAGCTGACGTGTTGAGTAGAAGATCGTATACAAGTACGAGTACGATATTGTCAAAGACTAATTTCGTATAATTTATAAATAATAGAGATGGAGATAAAAACTCTAGGTACCCACGTGATGATATACGAGTATAATCGACTTTAATCGATAAAGTTAAAGCTGTTCAAGCTACACACCGGAGCTGGTGAATATGAAGAAGCAGGTACAAAAAGTTCTTATTCCAAAAGCAAGAATTGGCGATGTGAGCAAAGCTCAAACCTTCGATTTATTAATCCATTTGAAATTCTCGATCGAATAGGAACTGTGGCCTATAGACTCATTTTACTGCCAAGTATGTCGCGTGTTTATAACATTTTTTTATGTACCGATGTGGACAACTCGAACCATGTTATTGAGTTAGAACCGGACGAAATAGCTGAAGACTTAACGTACGAGGAGGTACCTGTCAAGATGTTGGATGGGAAGGAGCATGTCCTACGCACGAAGGTCATACCACATGTTAAAGTTTTGTGGATGAATCATGCTATAGAGGAAATGACATTGGATTTGGAAACGGAAATGAAAGCGAGGTATCTTTACCTTTTTGAAACACCAGTTACGTACGTCAATTTCGAGGACGAAATTTCATAAGGAGGGGAGGTTGTAAGACCCCGAAAATTTTAAATAAAAAGGAATTTCCTTTATTTATTTATTTTTTTGAAATAGTAAGGGTGAATTTGATTAATGTGGTTAGTTATGGGTAAATGCGCAAATATTTTAAATAAGCAGGTGGTTATAAAATATTCATTATTGTCGGAGAATATTCGTTTGGTCGTGGAATATTCTTGCTGTTGGGGAATATTCGTACGACGGCGCAGTCTTTTGTGGGCCCCATAACGGAAAGCGATTGGATGAAGAAAATGACAAGTATAAGTTGTTTATAAAAAACGGCGTAGTTGTTACCGTTAATACTGTTGGAATACCCGGTGGTTAAAACACAGTAATACGCGTTGTTGCACAGTAGCACACGGTATTGCACCAATTATTGATTCTTACGTAAGAAGGCACTACTCAATAATTGTTATAGTAATTACTGTTCAGTATTTTATTTTATTGATTCAATAATTGCTGCATTGATATTTTATATTACTGTTGTTTTAATAAATTGTCATTACACAGTATTTTTCATTATCGAAGCAATAATTCATATTATCTGAATAATATTATTTGATAACATTATTGGCAATGTCTAAAAAGTTCTGTCTAAGAAGAGGTTTGGTCACCTAATTGCGCACCAGTAAGGAGAAATTCTTATTGGAAAGCCCCCTATTTCCTGGGAACGGCCTGGTTGCCAATATTGTGATTCTGTAATATTATTTGTGAATAATTAATTCTTGATTCATATGATGAGAAAAATATTGATTTTATGTGGATATAGATGGAGAAAATTTTTAATGTGACAATTGTTGAAAATTAATATTTTATCTTTTTCTGATAAAATAATTCATTCAAATATATTATTATATTTTAATAATATAATAATAATGATATTTTTACGATGAATGTGGGATATATGAGTATATGTGGAGGAGGAGTATTTTGTTACCAAAAATATTTAAAACATGTTTTTCATGTCGGTGGACCCCATTTATTGACTGAAATTTGATTATAGCCTGTAAAATCGCTCGTTTGTGGATTTCGGCCAATTTCTGTTTGTAATTTGAAAAAACTTTCTTCTGAAAAGTTGTAGAGAATTGAATTTCCTATAAAAAATCGCAAGATTCGAATTTTCTGATAAAAGGGCTATTTATTATGAATTATTGAAGTTCCGGAGTTCCGAAATAATTGATTTTTCGAAGTTTTAATTGTTTTTAATAACAAAAACGTTTTTTTTATTTTTGTCATTATTGTGGGGCAACAAAGGTGGCTGAATTCAGTTCTACAAAAGATGGCGTAGGAAAATTTAAATTATATAATAATATTATATTAAATTTTCTGCTTTGGTGTTCTAAGCAATTTCCTATAAATAGGGTGCTTAGGTTAGAATTGAAAATCATACCAGAAACTGAAGTTTTCTCTCTCTATATTATCGAGCGTATTCTTGTGAGTATTTTGAGTATTGCTATACGGTGCAAGTTCAAGTCATAGCCTATATCCGGTGTTTCAACTAGAAGTACTGTCTTTCGAGGTAAGGGATGTTATTTTCTTTTCAAATGATATTATTTCTTCAATATCATTATGCTGAAATGTTGGTTGGAAATTTTTATCAGGGTTACTATTCATGAGTTACTATTCATGAGTTACTATTTATGAGTTACTATTCACGAGTTACTATTCACGAGTACTATTCACGAAGCGTGAAGATGTTTTTTGTGAAATTTCTATTACTATTCACGTATACGGCACTATTCACGTATACGATACTATTCACGAATACGACACTATTCATCGAAAAAATGAAATTTCTTCTTTTTGTCCAAAATATCTATTCTGGATACTAGCTTTGATTGTATCCATGTTTTGATCATTCTTGAATTTTACTTCAGTATGATTATTTATGAAGTATTTTTGAACTCAGATTGTTTAAAGTACAAATCCTTAATACTCCCTCCGTCCCAAATTATCTGCTGTTTTAGCAAAAAAAATTTGTCCCATAATATCTGCTTTTTTAAGATTTCAATGCATTTTTTTCCTTTGTTTTCCAAATTTGCCCCTTGATAATCATTACTCTCATTCATGCCTCTTCAATTAATCATACTTTCTCTCTCTTCAATTAATCATACTTTCTCTCTCTTCACATTCACTCCTCTCCTCTCTCTCTCTCTCTCTCTCTCTCTCTCTTCAATTAATCATACTTTCTCTCTCTCTTCAATTAATCATTGTTTCTCTCCCTCTCTCTTCAATTAATCAGCTACTTTCTCTCTCTCTCTCTTCAATTAATCATTGTTTCTCTCTCTTTAATATACTATCATTCCAATGCACAAAGGGTGTTTTAGTATTTTTATCATACATATTGGTATCTGTGTAAAACTCTAGAACAGCAGATAATTTGGGACGGAGGGAGTACTTGTTATTTTGTTTCACTGGATTCGTTTCCTTTAAAATATTTTTCATCATCCTCAGTCCTAAATGATGGTGTTACTGAATATCTTTGGTTTGTAGTGCAAAGATGGTTGATTTTATTATGAATATCTTTGGCCCGTAGTGCAAAGATGTACAAGTGTTGAGATGAACATGAACAATTGATGAATATCTTTGGCCCGTAGTGCAAATATGAACAGGTGTTTAAATGAACATGACCAACTGATGAATATCTTTGGCCTGTAGTGCAAAGATGAATATTTGATTTTATTTGAGATATATATTGATTGATGTTACAGGGATAAAATATTGATGATGGACTTTTAAATTCATAGATGTTAATAGATTTTATTCTCTACTTAACTCTTCTAATGAATTGTTGTTTCCGCTGCAGTTGTTGATCTAAAACTTGTTGTCTATTGTATTCTATCAGATTTTTCCCTGTTGAAGACTAAAGATAATTTGTTGTACATTATCTTAGTCATAATATTCTTTACTGGGCTAGTTGAGCTCACCCTTTTTCTTGTTGTTCTATTTTTTCTTCTCAGGAGACGAGAATGTAGCGAGTACAAGTCGGGGGATGTAATGATGGTTCTAGAGAGAGTTGTGTAGTAGTCCTCACCATTTTTGTAAAATAATGTATCAATAATTATGATGGGGATTTATTTGTATGTGGATATTGTCTAGACGACAATAGTTTATATGTTGTAATAATAAAGTTGTAGTTATTTCTGTACCATGTATTTGGCGACTCAGAATGGGTTGGATGGAATGGACATATTTTGGGGGTGTCACAACTCTTCTCTCTCTTCATCTCCCGAAACCCTAATCTGCAAATTTGGGTGTGATTTTGTTGTGCCGTCGGCAGCAGAAGAGATGGGTATTTAGTATATACTGTGAAAGAGGGAGGAGAGAGGAAAGGGAGATGGGGCTTCTTTTGGATATAAAAACTTGGTTGTTTCTCTGGCCGACTGGATGGAGGAATTCACTCAAAGATTCATTCTTATACAGGGATACCCTTTAAATTATTTTGAATTTTGAGTTTTGTGTATTATTTCAGGGACTAATTTTGTATGATTTGGAACTTATTTTGAAACTGCCTGTGTCTAGTCTGTTATCATTTTGTTTGTAGACTGAGAGAAGATGGCGAAAAAGAGGGAGAAATCAGTGAATGTATCAGGAAAATCGAAGCATTCTCTCGACGTCAACAAAGATAATGGTGGAGAAACCAAAGGCGTCCGTAGCGCCTCCACCGTGCGGCGGCTCAAGATGTACAAAACCAAGCCAAAGCGAGACGCTAAAGGAAAAATTCTCAGACATGATTTGCAATCCAAGGAGTTGCCTTCTACTCGAATTCAGCCTGATCGCCACTAGTTCGGTATATGAACTTCTCTTCTTTCTGGACTTCTTTTGAAACTTATTTTGGGTTGGGATTTTTCAGATCTTGTTGTTGTTTGCCTGTGGTGGGGGATTTGAATGTTGGATGTTGGTTCTTTTTCGGATTGGTCTTGCCGGAAACTGAGTTCAGTCATATGGCTTCGGTCTCGCTGGAAACTGGGTTTAGTTTATTTTAATTGTTAATTTATTAAGTTTAATTTATGTTTGTTGTATAATTTTTAAAGTTAAGCTAGTTGTGTAATTATTCATAATTATGTTTTTTCCTTTCTGTAATTTGCTTAATTATTAATGTTAATTTTATATATTTTATAATTTATATTATTTGTGTAATTTTTTATAGTTTTATTTGTTATTTTACCTTTTTGTTCTTTGTCTCATTAAAAATATATATTCTTTTTACACATAAGCACTCATTTATCCTATTAGGATGTCACGTCAGCAATTTCTGACGTGACAAGCCCAATTGAATGAAATTGGAAAAATTAATAGTTCATTTAATTAACAAAATTGAAAGGTGGATCACCGAAGTAGAATATGACATATAGTTTGGGGTATGTTCGGGAGTGTTTTACCGACCTTCATGTGGGCCGAAGGCTTTCTAACGGAAGGGTTTGGGAGACTGATTGGTTGAAGCCCATAAGAATGTTGGAGGTATTCGGGTCGGCTTCTGAGTCTTTCGGGACAGAGCTGAACCCAGTCTGGTGATGTTCGGGGTCGGGTCTTCGAGTCCTTTGGGCCGAAGCCCAGACCATATTATGGGACCGGTTGGGCTTGCATAGTGGGCTCTCCTGCGTGCAGAGCCCAGGTATCTATTCATACGCATATAAGGTGATAGAAACGTAATTCATACATTTAATTATCCCTAATTTTGTCCTTTTAATTATATTAGTTTATTAAATTAATATATTTTATTTTATTTTGTAGAATTTAATATTTATTGCAATAAAGTCAAAATCTTAGTGATCAAGCAATATTTAATGCTCTTATTCATATAAGGAATGTCCAAGAAGAATCTTACAAGGAGAAGGAAAGAGGTGGAACAATCTTAGTACAATTCAAATCCAACAAGAGAAAGAAAAGTCTATTTAGAAAATCTTTTTGAGAAGTTGATTGCTACTAGGAAGTTGAATCCTACATGGAAAGGGAATCAAAGTGTCCAAGTTCAATGAATCTAAATTAGGGTTAAAGTTATTTTCCTTATAAATAGGTCTCTTGTTTTAGAGAGAAGGAATGAATTAAGTATTGTATTACTTTAGGTTAGGAGTAGGAGTAAATTAAATTATGTTTCAACGCTTGTTGGAGGATCGTGAATGAAGGGAGTTTTCTTATTTATTTTCAATCTTCTACTTCTTCTTTATTTTAGTTAATTTATTTATTTTCATGTCTAGTTAATTTCTTTAATCTAGGATGAAGATGAAATTAAATAATTATTCCTAATAATATTTTTTATCTCTTCTATTATTTATGCTTTTATGTTTAATTGATTTCGCCTTCATGTTTCGTTATTGAAATACATTCGTTTTATAGTTCTTATGTGATTTTAAATTAATTAAGAGGTTTTGATAGATTATTGTTAAGATATGAGTTTTTCATAATCCATGCTTGCTCAAAGAAGTTTTGATGGGTTATAGTTAATCCTTAAATTTTCATAGTCTATGCTTGCCCACGTTAATTGTAAATTACTAAATTAAAGGGAAGAGAGATCAAAATCATAATTTGAGTTATAAAAATAGAAGAGATTGAATTATATGTTATGTTTATTATTTAGTGGATTCAGATTCCTAGATTGCATTCTCGTTAATTGTTTTCATATTATAGTTAATTAATTCTCAATCTTTATTTCTAATTCACCTAAAATAAATATTAAGGAAACATTAAAATTAATCTAGTCTTTATGGGTTCGACCTGTACTTGCCAGTTCTTCAATTAGACACTGTGCACTTGCAATACATATTTTTATCACATCATAAGGTAACTCCAAAGGTAGTGGTAAGATTGGATTCTACTTGCGCCTCTTAAGGAGATTGTGTCGGACCCAAGTTATGGTAACTACCATACACTAGGAGTCTTAATCCGACTGGGAGAAGGATTCTAAGGTGGTGGGTACTATAAATACAAAGTCTAGGTTAACATTATGAGGTAATACCTACTTTTGAGCACTAAACACTTAGCCTCCATTGTTTACCCTTGTAACGGCCTGTACTCATTCTCACACCGGAGCTATCCCCCGGCGGCACAAGCCGTCAAGCTTCTGTGTGATCTGTTACTGTGCAGGTTCTAGCGCGTGGATTCTGTGATTGGACGTGCCGGCGAAACTTGGCGTTAACATTGGCGCTAGAAGGAGGGCGTGTAACCGGTAGAAAAAGGAGTGGGCATCTCGAAGCCGTACTGTCACTAGCCGGCTCCTCGCCCAGGAAGGACAGGCCATACTCAGGCACAACCATCTCCTTCTCAGATGACGACTACCCTACCGATCACATTGGACCGCATGACGGGGCACTGGTTAACACAACTCAGGTCGGGCCGGTTGACATGAAGCGAATGATGATTGATAACGAGTCCTCAGTCGACATACTCTATACACATGCCTACCAGAGGATGGAGTTGGGAGGAAAAAAGATGGAATTGGGAGGCGAAGGCCCATTATACGGCTTCAGTGGGGACCCGGTTCAAGTGTCGGGCACGATAGAACTGCCGGTCCAATTCGGTACGGCCCCTCAGCAGACAGAAATTATGGTAAAGTTTTTTGTGGTACAAGTGGATTCGGCTTACAACGCCATCTTGGGGAGGCCTACTCTAGCAGCACTGCAGGCTATAACATCTATACCCTACTTCAAAATAAAGTTTCCGACACCGAACGGGATAGGGGAGGTAAAAGGAGATCTTGATATTGCCCGAAGGTGTTATCGGAACACTTTAATATCTTCAGGAGTCGGGGTCAGTAAACAGAAACAGACAATGACCATTGAGTTAGAGCCGTTCACAGAGGGAAGTATCGAACCCATGGCACTACCAGTCGGAGATACGGAGGATGTCGAGTTAATACCAGGGAATCCAGACAAACTGATCAAGATTGGGGCAGGGTTAACCGAACAGCTGCGAACAGGTCTGGTGGAATTGCTTAGGGTATACACCGACATCTTTGCTTGGGAACCCAGTGACATGCCCGGGGTAAGCAGATCAGTAGCACTGCATAGGCTTCATACCGACCCGAAGAAGAAGCCAGTGATACAGAAAAGAAGGATCTTTGCCCCGGAAAGACAGAAGATCATAGACGAAGAGGTTGCTAAACTATTAGAGGCAGGGTTCATCTTCGAGATCGACTATTCCGAATGGCTGGCGAATGTGGTATTGGTTCAAAAGCAAAATGGGAAGTGGAGGATGTGCATCGACTACACGGACCTGAACAAGGCATGCCCTAAAGACTTCTATCCCTTACCCAACATAGACCAGCTGATTGATGCCACTCCAGGGTATGGAATGCTAAGTTTCATGGACGCTTTCTCGGGGTATCACCAAATCTCGATGCATAAGGAGGATATCCCGAAGACTAGCTTCATCACTCATCGGGCAATATACGCGTATCGGAAGATGACCTTCGGATTGCTGAACGCATTGGAAACCTACCAACGGATGATGAACTTCGTATTCAGAAAACAGCTGGGGCGGAGTATGGAAGTGTACGTGGACGACATGATCGTCAAAAGCATGTCAGTCCGGGATCATCTGGAGGATTTAGCAGACTGCTTCGAGACGGTAAGACAACACAATCTGAGGCTAAACCCAACCAAATGTACCTTCAGATTGGGTTCAGGGAAATTTCTGGGATATCTGGTCAGTAAAAGGGGAATCGAAGCTAATCCAGAAAAAATCTCGGCGATCTTAGACATGAAATCTCCAAAGACATACAAAGATGTCCAGAGGCTGATGGGCCGAATCGCGGCCCTTCGGAGATTTATGTCAAGGTCAGCTGAAAGGTGCCTCCCCTTTTTCGACACTCTCAAGGGTCCGAAAAATGACAAAAGCTTCCAGTGGACTTCGGAATGTGAAGACGCGTTCCAAGAGATCAAGAGGTATTTGGGTTCGGCACCATTGCTGATGAAACCGGTTGCCTCTGAACCTTTATACTTATACTTAGCTGCCAGCCCGATGGCAGTAGGGGCAACACTAGTGAGGGATAAGGGAGGCAAGCAGTTCCCGGTGTACTACGTCAGCCATGTTCTCAGGGACGCAGAGACGAGATACCCGAACCTGGAAAAGTTCGCCTACGCCCTCATAATTGCTAGCAGGAAACTCAGGCACTATTTCCAGGGTCGGGTGATAGTGGTCTACACGAATCAGCCTTTGAAAAAGATTCTGCATAAACCCGAGGTGTCAGGTCGGTTGGCCGCGTGGGCGATGGAATTAACACAATTTGCTATTGAGTATCATCCCCGAACGGCAATCAAAGGGCAGACGCTGGCAGATTTTGTAGTAGAGTGGTCTTTCACAGAGGCGGAGATGAACATAGTGGCCGAAGCACAACCGGATCAGACCTCGTGGACTTTATACGTGGATGGGTCGTCAACTTCAGAAGTCAGTGGAGCAGGGGTCATTCTGACAAGTCCAGAAGGGTTCAAGGTCCAACAAGCTATTCGGTTCGGCTTCAAGGCCACAAAAAACGAAGCAGAGTACGAGGCCATCTTAGCAGGGATACGATTGGCCCGAAGCCTAGAAGTACAGAGGTTGATCATCTACAGTGACTCGCAGCTGGTGGTCAAGCAGCTATCGGGAGAGTACGAAGCTCGGGGGGCAAGGATGACCAAATATCTGGCCGAGTTAAAAGATAAGCTCACATACTTCGCATCGCACAGCTGTTTGGGGGTGGATCGATCAGACAACACCATAGCAGATGCCCTGGCACGATTGGCAACTACCGAAGCGAGCTCTTTCGATGGATCGGTGTACTTAGAGGTTTTGGAAAAACCCAGTATCCCGAAGATAGAAGTCCTAGCTTTGGACCGACTCAATTGCTGGCTCACTCCTTATATCTCATATTTGGCCGATGGGACCCTACCTTCGGACCGAATTCTAGCCCAGCAAGTCAAACCTCGAAGCTCGAACTTCGTCTTCATAGATGGAGATCTTTACCGAAGAGCCTTTAGCTCTCCACTGCTCAAATGCTTGACTCCTTCAGAAGCAGACTACACACTTCGAGAGGTGCACGAGGGGATCTGTGGGGATCACATGGGAGCAAAATCGCTGGCACATAAAATTTTGAGGCAGAAGTATTACTGGCCGACTATCTATACTGAAGCAAAGGAATTTGTCAGGAGGTGCTCCAAGTGCCAGCTGAACAGCAACATCCCACATCTACCTCCAGAAGAGCTATACTCGGTCATATCTCCAATTCCCTTTGCTGTATGGGGAATTGACATCCTGGGCCCTCTACCAAAAGCTAAGGGACAGGTTAGCTTTGTGATCGTGGCCATAGATTACATGACGAAGTGGGTCAAGGCCAAGCCACTGCAAAAGATAACCGAGCAGGAGTGTTTAAAGTTTGTCAAAGAAGGAATAGTCTATCGGTTCAGCATTCCAATGGCAATAGTCTCAGACAATGGCAGACAGTTCGTCGGGTCAAAATTTGAGGGCTTTCTGAAGGAGTTAGGGATCCAACACCGAAAGACTTCGGTTGCCCACCCTCAGTCGAACGGTCAAGTGGAAGTAACCAATCGAACCCTACTCAATGGGATAAAGCGTAAGCTGGATGAATTAAAGGGTCGGTGGCCCGAAGAGCTCTTATCTGTTTTATGGTCATACCGAACTACCCCAAGAACTACAACTGGGGACTCTCCATTCAGACTGGCATTTGGGACCGATGCTCTAATTCCTGTTGAGATCGGATCACCCACCCTTCGGGTCAGCCAATATAAAGAGTTATACAATGATGATGGCTTGAGAACAAATCTAGATTTGCTAGATGAAGTTCGGGATTCGGCTATGATGAGGTTGGCAATCTATCAGCAACGGACCGCCAGACACTATAATCAGAAGGTGAAGTCTAGGAGGTTTGCAGTAGGAGATCTAGTCCTCCGGGAGTCAGAGGCTTCAACCCCCCAGAACACCGGTAAGTTAATGCCTAACTGGGAGGGACCTTACGAAGTGATAGGAGTGCCGAAGCCAGGAACGTACCGGCTTCGAGTAATGAACGGTTCGGAGGTAAAGAATACATGGCATGCTGGAAGACTTAGAAAATTTTACCAGTAATAGTTGTGTTATTCTTACTTCTATCTATGTAACCGATTCAAGTTAAATGATATAAATGAAAGTTCTTATTTCTGTCAATATTTAACTTCATCTATATTCATGTATTCCATTACTACTCGAACAGACATGATTCGGGCACTACTCGATCAAGAGGTTCGAAAAGACACCACTGATCGATATAAGTCCCAAGCATAACTGACCGAGAGTTTGATACGTCCTTAAAGAACAGATCTCGGGTACTATCCGATCAAGAGGTTCGAAAAGATACCACTAATAAAGATAAGTCCCGGGTATAACTGTCAGACCCTTCAGTATCAGATAAACTCTAAGGGCAATCCGATTAGAAAGTTCGGATGAACATAACTGATCGAGATTAGTTCTAAGTAAAACTGACAACAAACATTCATGGGCCAAAAATTGTATCTTATTTATACTTACAAATTCTTTTTACAACCCGATCGCTTACGATTGGGGCAAAAGTACACAAAAAAAATCCTACAAATCTATTCGGCAGGAGGATCGTCTTCAGACTCGTCGTCCGAAGAGTTAAGGATCGAGGAATCGAGCCCAGCAGCCATCAGCTTGGCCTTAGCCTTTTCCCGATAAGTCTCATACCCTTCACCAAATTGGGCTAGGACTTTATCGTTCAAAGCTTCGGACTTTTCATATTCGGCGATGGCCTGCTATCGGGCCTCGGCAACTTTTTCAGGGAATGCATCGACTGTAGCTGTCAAAGCGTTGTTATCCTTAATCAGGTACATCAGCTTGTCATGCATCCCGGAGAATTTGAGTGTAATATTGTCAATAGTATTCTCTCGATCCTTGACCTCCTGAAGCAGACGATCCCTCTCTGCCAGAAGCGAGCTGTGATCCCGCTCCAGCTTCTTGACCCGGTCCTCGGCTAGGACCGCCCGGACTTGTGTTTCCACAAGGGAATCTTATTCCTTCTTCAGCTCGGACCTCAGCCCCCAAACATCAGCCTCAAGCAGCTCTATTTCCGTCCCCAGCTGAATCTCTTTCTTTGTAGATCTGGCAAGGGGAGGGATGGCTCGGGCTAGGATAGCGTTGGCCTGCAGCGAACATATACATCAGTACAAGAAGTAAGGGTTATACTTATTAGCAGCAATCAGATCAACAAAGAAGAGAATTACCTGGGTCTGAGCTCGAATGTAGGCCACCAAGAACTGATCCGATGAATACCCTTTAAACCGCTCGTCGTCACCGGGGAGTTTGAAGTGATCGAAGAGGGTGAAAGGGAAGACATCTGACGGACTCTTGGGCCAACAAGTGGTCGGTGATCCTTGGGAGGAGCTGGGCCCGGAAGGAGGGGTGGTAGCATGATCCGGACCAGGGGCCACCATCTGACCGGTCGGATGATCGAGATCCTCCGACAATCGAGGCCTTTTAGATCGGGGTTCGGGAGGAATATCTTCAGCTTCCTCCGAATCCTCGATCACCTCGGTCGGAGGAGGAGGTGGTGGTAGAGACAGCTTCGGCATGGGGGGTGGATGAACTTTTACAAGCGCCTTGATGGCCGGTTTGGAGGGCTTCTTGGATTTCTTCATTAAAGCCGCCTTCTCCGCGCGGCTCATCTTCAGCGCCCCTTTTTGTGTCTTCAGGGGCTCGGGCCCCGAGGTGGATCCCAGTGACAGCTCACTGATCGGGACCGTATCCTCCTCAGCGGCATCGTCGGTCACGGGGGGTCGGATGAACCCAGAAGTAATGGTAGTAGGGATGAAGGAGTCGGCGACGCCTCAGGCTTAAAAATGGTCACTGCACTGAGAAAAAGGAATTAGGGCACGTAATGCTTAACAAAAAAGGAGATAAAATATAGAAAAATAGAAGGTACTCACATCCGTGTTTGTACAACCAGGATTCGTCCATTAGAAGCTCCACGTTCCACTCGGTTTTCTTCCATTGGGCGTAGAATGTCTTGAAGGCCTCGGCCTGACCCGTCGGGAACTTAGAAATTTTGGCCGCCTGGTCGGCTGGATGGGCCCAGGAAGGAAGGAGTTAGAGGTCGGATCCTTTGGCGTAGAACCACTGTTCATGTCATCCCTTGTTGCTAGAAGGGGTCTTGATCGGGACTGTGCGGTTGGGGCGTTTGGTGAGTTGCCGAAGCCCGGGCTCTTTCGACCCTCCAAAGGTGAACAGAGCAAAGAAAAGGTCGAGCCCGGGAGTGAGGCCCACCTCTTGACAGGTGGCAATGAAAGAGACCAGTTGGATATACGAGTTCGGCACGAGTTGTGCGAACCCGATTCCCACGAAGGTCAAAAAGGAAGAGATGAAGTCATGCAGCGGGAACCGAACCCCGTACTTCAAGACGTATAGGGGAACGACCACCCATTCACCCTCGGGCCTCCAGAACATCTTCTCTTCTGGCTGAGGGATCCTGAGTTGGTATTCTTCGGGTATTTTGAAGAGAGTTCGGATATCGGAGATTTGGGATGGTGAGAGGGTAGAGCGAGTATGGAGGTGAGAGAACTCCTCGGAGGAGCGGTAGGCGTCTCGAATCCTAAACTCAGCGTCTATCGAACCAGGAAGGGTCAAAGGAGTAGTGTCAGTGGGGGTATCCGGCAATATGACCTCCAGGAGGTCGCCGGCGGTGACAGTGGTAGGCTCAGTGGCTGGAATACTGCTGGAATCGGTCATTTTTTGTCTAAAGTGATGAAAACGAGAAGCCTAGAGGAAGAAAATGAGCAACAACAGCACTCAAACGATGAATGAGTAGAGGAAAATGGTGAATATGGAGGAGCAATATCTCGCCGAAAATCGCCTTGCTGGAAAATTTGAAATCAGAGGGTTGAGAATGAGGAGTCAGTAAAGGTGATAAGGAAGGGGAAGGGGAAGGGGGGTTTTATAAGGTGTACGACACGGAACCCCAGGGCGGCTAATAAATGCTTAAGGTGGGTCCAGGAGTTAAAAGGCGTGCAACGTTTCAAATATCTATAACGGACCGTTGGATTTCCCTAGACATCTCATCATTAGCTGTCGCGACATTTCAAGTCTCTAATCATAAATATGTTATAACCAGAGACTGGGGGGGCAATGTTCGGGAGTATTTTACCTACCTTCATTTGGGCCGAAGGCTTTCTGACGGAAGGGTTTGGGAGACTGATGGGTTGAAGCCCATAAGAATGTTGGAGGTGTTCGGGTCGGCTTCTGAGTCCTTCGGGACAGAGCTGAACCCAGTCTGGTGATGTTCGGGGTCGGGTCTTCGAGTCCTTTGGGCCGAAGCCCAGACCATATTATGGGACCGGTTGGGCTTGCATAGTGGGCTCTCCTGCGTGCAGAGCCCAGGTATCTATTCATACGCATATAAGGTAACTCCAAAGGTAGTGGTAAGATTGGATTCTACTTGCGCCTTTTAAGGAGATTGTGTCGGACCCAAGTTATGGTAACTACCATACACTAGGAGTCCTAATCCGACTGGGAGAATGATTCTAAGGTGGTGAGTACTATAAATACAAAGCCTAGGTTAACATTATGAGGTAATACCTACTTTTGAGCACTAAACACTTAGCCTCCATTGTTTACCCTTGTAACGGCCTGTACTCATTCTCACACCGGAGCTATCCCCCGGCGGCACAAGCCGTCAAGCTTCTGTGTGATCTGTTACTGTGCAGGTTCTAGCGCGTGGATTCTGTGATTGGACGTGCCGGCGAAACTTGGCGTTAACAGGGTAGTAAAGCATATTTAAGCCGTTGCTGAAATAATAACTCTAACAACCGGTTGTCATGGATTGAAACTTATATATATATATATATATATATATATATATATATATATATATATATATATATATATATATATATATGCATTTAAGAAGCAAGAGATAAATGTTCATTCAAGATTCACCAAGACAAGCAGCTTAGATGTTTGAAAATATGCGTGGACTAAAATTAAAAGCCAAGTTGGGTTGTTAGAGAGTTTTACCCGCCTTGAGACAAAAGTGGTTATTCTGGTGAAAATATTGTTATGCAAAAGGAGTTACTTTTATGAACAATGTTGGGTAATGGACAAAAAATATTAAGTAACGAATTGTCTATATAAATTAAATTATTTTTAAGAAAATTGATATTTTCGCAAGTTCTTCTCACATGAATAGTAAGTAAACTTCACCTTCATGTGAACGAAACATTATAGAAATATCAATTTTCTTTTTTAATTATCTAGCAGTACTTATTTTAATTTATAAGGAGAACAAAAAAGGGAATAATTTATTTTCATTTTGTTCTACTTGAGAGTTGAAAAGTAAAAGGAAGAATGCCATCATTAAAATAGGGAATTGATAAATTCACACCATTTTTTGATATTTCCGCACTGTGGTCCCACATATTTGTTAAACTTTTTTTTTATGTCCAATTTACCCCTGCTTGAATGACATCTCTCTTCCTCTCCCTTCCCCCGCGCAACTCAATCTCTAAATCCTATTCTTCAAATCAATCCAAATTCCTTTGATCAAACAAATTAATCCAAAACAAACCAAAACAATATCTAAATTCAAATCTGGTTCTTAAAAAAGATATGTAGATAGATCGAAACCAAATAAAAAAATGTGTAAGTTTAGCAAATATGTGGTCCGAACATAGGATGTTTGCACAAAATATCAAAATCTATTTTTGGACTAGCTAATTTTCCCAGTTTCCTGTCCGAACATAGGATGTGTGCACAAAATATCAAATCTGATGGAATATTCACGTGAACAAACTTTTTGGGAATTCTTTCACAGACAACACATTAACAAAAAATGTGTAGCGCTTCAATCTTTGTAAAGGGAGTGATCGAAGTACGGATTCGGTGGAGATAATGGAGCAGAGGAGAATTACCTCAGAGTGTTCTTCACAGAGATCATCGTCATCGGAGAAGAAAGAGACTGGGCGGCCTTATCGGAGTAGTTGGAGCGAGAGTGGACCAGGACGGTGTAGCCTCGGTGGACTACGGTTTTGGCCAGGAATTGGCCGAAGTTGTCGAAACCCAAGATGATCAAGCCTGTTCGGGAATGACTTATAATTTGCTCAAACAAACTTATAAGCCATTTGTTACTTTGGAAATGACTTCATTTTTTACTTATAAATTGAGTTTTAAATATAAAAAAAAAAGTAAATATTTTGAACTTATTTTAAAATAACTTATAAGTCATTTTAAAATAAGTTAGTTTGATCAAATGTAATATCTATTTTGTTCCTCCTTTTATTAATGTCCTTTTTAATAATCTTTACATTTATTTTAACTTATGAGTCATTATGAGCCGAACACATTCATAACTTGTTTTAACTTAATTTTTGACTAATAAATCAAATTGATACCGAACATTTTTACTTATAAGCCACAACTTAAAAAACTTATAAGTTGATTTATATTTTAACTTATAAGTCATTTAAAATAAGTCATTCCCGAACAGGCCCTAAGCTTGATAGATTTTGCGTAGCGGTAGGGAGGTGAAATGAGGTGGAATAGCGGAGGAGAAAGAGAGGCATTGATTTGGCAGTGGTGGAAGTAGTTTTGTTCGTTTTGTTAGGGGTGACGGGTTTGGTTTGTTTGTTTTGAATTTGGATTAATTTATTTGATTGAAAGAATTTGAATTGATTTGAACAAGAGGAAGAGAGAGGTCATTCAAACAGGGTTAAATTGGTCATAAAAAATTAAAAAATAAAGTTAGCAAATATGTGTCAACCAATGTGAAAATATAAAAAAACAGTGTAAATTTATCAGTTCCCTTAAAGTATTCCTAATATTTCTATTCGTTTCAAATTATAAAATTATGTTTACGAGAGTCAAATCTCAAAATTCAAAATTAATACGACTTGCTAACAATTTCAAAACAATGAATCCTATAATTAGTAATATTCTTTAAATAGTTACAATAATCATCATTATATTAATTAAAATTAAAATAAATTTATGTTTTACAGTAGCATTTTATTATAGAATTATTTCACGCAAAATCGAGAATTATACAAGTTCTTTATAAGTATATTGTCACAGGGTGCACAATCTGACACTAAAATTTTCGCGTCTTTGTTCTCCTTGTGATGCACTGGTTCGCCCAACCAGACAGCAACCTGTCAGTCACACAAGCACAGTATGTATGTATAAACAAGCCACACACACAAACACACAGTGTTTATAGGACAACGTCTCAACCTTTTATTGCTCACTCAATAACAAGGAATACAGTATATGACTAAAGCTCGCAAGTTACACTTGTTCAGTGATCTCACATGCCTTGCTAAGCCCTCGACTACACATGTAAATACACATTAGGCTGCAGTTAACATCCCCAACTGCTAGGTCATTCAGAACCAATAGGAAACCAGCATTTTGAATCAGTAACTGCTTTTCAACTGCCCACTAGCAGCTGTGTGCGTCCCATGATGTGCAAACTGCCCATCAACTGCTCCTCAACTGCCCACTAGCAGTTGTGTGCGCCCCATGATGTGCAACTGCACATCAACCGTCCACCAGCAGGTGTTAGGCACCCCATGATGTGCAACTGGCTAGAGACATGTTAGTCATGTGCATGGAGGTTACTGTCAGCAACTGCCCTTCAGTTGAGTCGTGGTCCAATCATCCAATCCAAAACTGCCCATAGTGTCAGCCCACCATTTTGATGTCCTTCACTCACTAGTGTCAACCCACATTGTTGTTGTCTCAGCCCACGAAGTTGCCCAATCATGTTGCCACAAGTTGATGTCCATCTGGTCCACGAATTTCCAACTAGCCCAGCACTTAGCCAAGGTGCTGTCCAAGTATGTTGTGCACGTCCAGCCCGTACGTCTGTCCACATATATTCGCCTTGTTGCATGCTTGGCTCCGCCCATGCCATGCCTTGACATCCTAGGCACACGCCTATGTCATGTCCAACCGATGCCACATTCAACAACGTTCTTGCTTGTTCATGCCTAGCCCATGACCAAGTCTTTGATTCGATCCAAGCTTCCAAATCCGATGTTAAACATTGTTGTAGGGGAGCTCAACAATGTCCCAACGTCCAGCATTCATCGCACATGGCACCTACCCATGATCCCAAGTGACCTTCACAGAGCACCCCTCTATATTAGCACTTACGAAAATTTTCAAACTGTCAGCACTAGACATCAGACTTGTCTGAGGAAGCATAATGTAAACCCTCTAGATTTGCTAATTTTCTGACATGCGCCCATTTGTTGCCCAATGTCCTAAGCTGCTGCATAGAGTTACCCAATGCTGCACAAGACTGTACATTGGTCCAAATGGGCGAGTGTCAAATTAGTTTGCTGGTTAAGTGCTCCCAGCACCCTTGGCTGTCGCACAGCGCGCTTAGCTGCTGCTCAGGAATGCCTTGCTGATTGACAAGGCCTGACTTGACATGCTATCTGAGTGTCTCGCATGCTAAATGCGTGTCAACCCATTAAGGGGCTAACATATATGTTCCAAGCGAGAACAAAACAGACATAAATATATAAATTTAAGATGAGAACCCTTTAAACAAAAAAATATGTCTCCAATGATGTATAATAGATATACAAGTGAAAGCTCAGATTCTCTAGAAAAATTAGACACCAGCATTCGCACTGCCTCAAAACTGACATACAGAAAACAAATTCTTCCTTTTAAGCCATCCATTTGGATCTAGAAAAACCGGCATGTCTCCACGGAAACAAAATAACTGAGCATTTTCCGAAAAAGCTCCCTCTCTTATTGGGAGAAAAGTCGACAGTCTTAAGTTTACTAATATGACACAAGAATCATGGTATTAAACTACAAATCTGCAAAGAAATTGTTCTGGATTTGCCCTGAACTCGAACTCCTTTTGGTCCCTGAAAAGATGGAAAAAACATGTTAATATTAGTGAGTCCATGGCATGCCATCCAAAATGCTCCCTCCGTACCAAAATATAGGATCCAAGTTTAACTTTTCAAAGTCAATATGAGAAATTTTCAAATTTAAAATTGATGCAATTCATATAACTTTGAACATAATAAATTACGTAATTAGTAGTACTAGTTCAAAAGTTTACAATTTTCATAATTGTATTGTCTAAAACTAAATTTGTTCATATCAATTTTGAATTTAAAAATATTTGACTTCAAAAAGTCATGATCTTATATTATGGAATGAGGGAGTATTATAAACATAGACCATGAAATTTTATCCAACAATAAATATGACCAAGTGTGAAGACAAGCTAAAATTTACTTGGACAGTGGGACCACCATTAGTTTCACAACATTTAAACAAGCTTCTCATGTAAGAAGTCACCATGACATAACAAAGACTTAATAACCCATGGATTATTTATATTAAAAATAAAAATAAAATCATTTCTCTTGTATGTTTTAATGCATAACAGACGTGAAATTTGATAAATCATAAAAGGCACAATGAGGTACCCCCCCTCCCCATTCTCAATATATCCCAAATATAATATCTTTAGCACATTGCCAACTAGCACCACTAAAGTGATCTAGTGTTCTAAAAATCCCTGCCTAGGTTCGCCTAGGTCCCCTAGGCGCTAGGATCCCCTTGGCGTCTAGGCCCCCTTGACGCTAGGTCCCCTGGCGCCTCAGCTAGGCCCAAGACGGCAAAAAAATCCCTCCGAAAAATTAGAGGGGGCCTAGGTGGAGTCTAAGCGAAGAGATTTTTTTATTTTAATAAATACCCAAACCAGATCTTGATATATTTATTTTTCTAATGATTTACCATATTCATAATACACGTAGCATATCAAATCACAACAAGAAATGAATAAGATCAAGTTAAAATGGATAATTTTATTATAATTGTAATTTTTGAACTTGTATCAACTTCAAATTATATAAATGATAATATATTTGTAATATTTAATTTAATTTAATATAATTCTTAAATTTATGTTTAGTTTCTTAAGTTTTAATATTGAATTAAATTCTTAAAATTTTAAATTTTATTATTTAATAGCAATCTTGTTTATGAATAAAACTAATACGTTAAAAATATGTTTGAACTTTGAAGAATTGCATGTTTGTGTTTGAACTTTGACATTAGCAATATGGATATGTGTTTGAACTTTAAGCAAATACCTTTATTATCTTTATTATAGATTATTTTGCTTTTTGTTTGGATAAATGTAAGATAAAATATTAAAATTGGCTTATAATAAAAAATCTCGCCTAAGCCTCCTAGGCGCTAGGCCCCCCTCGGCCGCCCACCTAACGCCTTTTAAAACATTGAAGTGATCAAAGACCGGATTGATAGGAGTATGCAATTGTATATACTATATACATAGGGTCAAGCTAAGATATCTATTATCAGTGAAATTCCCTATAACAAATTTTTATTATATCCGTATACCAAGAAAATTATGACAAATAACAAAGTACATAAATCACAAGGTAATTTTCAACAATTAGAGGTAAATGCCATGGCCAACTGCACAACCAGATTATTTGACTCATGTTACAGACCCCCAAAAAGGATACCTCCTGCTAATTTAATAGCAATGCTTACTATTATGCATGGATGCCCCCTTTTCCCATTGGTTTTGGCACAATATTTGCCAAAAGATATATATTCCAGTTAAAACACTAAAATGAGTATACCAAAGTGATATTCTTTAGTACAGAAGTCTGGAGCAAATCAAATACCTCTGTTAGAATTCTGAAGACTAATATCCATGTCCATCTCATCACTGTCACTGTCTTCCACAGCTGAAGAACTTCTTGCAGTAATTCCAGAACCTTGCAGTAAATCATCCAAATCCCATAGCTACATGAAGAAAATGTAGAGTTGAGGCATAACTATATAATCCAGTTCTCTTTTATTTTGGAAGGTACGACAATCGAGATCTCATCAAGGCAGAAGTAGCCTCACAAAACTTCAGATGCATGAACATACACACGAAGGCATAAAACAAGGGGGAGAGAGAAAGAGAGATCATACCTTCAACATATTATCATATCAAAGGGGGAGAGAGAAAGAGAGATCATACCTTCAACATATTATCATGTGATATACTGCCAAGAAACTTTTTATCCTGCGAAAAAGCTACACACCACAGAAAATCACAAGTTAGTATGCCCACTTTTATAAAATGAATATTTGAGGTTTCACTATACTAGTGGTTAAAAAATGCACACAAATAAAGTAATTTAGATATGAGATTGATGGAAAGTTAAGTGGAAAGCAATAATTGCAAGCAGCTGCATTGCCGATTTTACCAAAGGAAAAATTTAGAAGATTTATGTGTATAGCCAGTGTTCTAAAAATCCCCGCCTAGGTTCGCCTAGGCCCCCCCTTGGCGCCCCGCCTAGGTGTTAGGCCCCCTTGGCGCCTCGCCTAGGCGCTAGGCCCCCTGCGCGCTGAGGCCAAATGCAGCAAAAAAATCCCTCCAAGAAATTAGGCGGGGGTCTAGATGAAGAGATTTTTTTTTAATAACTAACCAAACCAGATCTTGATATATTTATTTTTCTAATGATTTATCATATTCATAATACATGTTGTAGTATATCAAATCACAACAAGAAGTGAACAATATCAAGTCAAAATAGATAATTTTATTATAGTTGTAATTTTTTGAACTTGTACCAACTTCAAATTATATAAATGATGATACATTTGTAATATTTAGTTTAATTCAATATAATTCTTAAATTTATGTTTAGTTTCTTAAGTTTTAATATTAAATTAAATTCTTGAAATTTTATTATTAATAGCAATCTTTTTTATGAATAAAACTAATACGTTAATAATATGTTTGAACTTTGAACAATTGCATGTTTGTGTTTGAACTTTGACATTAGTAATATGGATGTGTTTGAACTTTAAGTAAATGATTTTATTATCTTTATTATAGATTGTTTTGCTTTATATTATTGTTTTGTTTGGATAAATGTAAGATAAAATATTAAAATTGGCTTAAAATAAAAAATATCGCCTAGGCCCCCTAGGCGCTAGGCCCCCCTCGGCCGCCCGCCTCCCGCCTTTTAGAATATTGTGTATAGCAATATTCTTAAAAGCAATCAAGTTTCAGAAGATTCCAAAGTTTAGAAGTAAAGTTTCCGGGAAGGAAAAAAACATAAGCTTCTAACTAATATAACTAGAAAGAGCCATACCAAGTCCTTCAACAGGATACTCTGAGTGCTCTGCAATTGGCTGGATTATTCTGTTGGGTAATATGCCTACCAAACTAAATACCAAAAATTGGATTAAACCAATATAACATTAATTTGATTCATTGAATATAAGAACCAATCCTAACCCACAAGGCCACAACTAAAGTATTCTTACCTGATGACACCATTCTCCGATGCAGTAATAACCCTATCTTCATCAAGCTAATTAAAAGGGGAAAGAAGTTGAAATATAAATCAAATAGGAATGGTCAACACAGAAACCTACTTTTAGTCAAGAAAACAATTACTTAGTACACACCTTTAACAAGGCATCAATAGAATTTGGAGAGAGATCAACAAAGCGATCACTGAAATTCCAAAAGAGAGATTGAAATAAAAAAACATCAAAACTTGAGAAAAAGAGAAAGACCAAAATTCTTTCTCATTAAACCATCTCCTACCAACTTTACAATACTCAGAACACTAAACATGTCAAAATATGAGATACCTGCAATCCTTGAAAAACCCCCATGAATACAATAGTATAGTACCAGTTTGTGTTCCACAAATAACTTTTCGACCATTCTGAAGTAAGAGAGAATAATAATAGTCATGTAAGGTATAAAATATCTTGCAGCCCATCTCCGGTTTTGATATTGATTTCATTTGATCTTGGTATAAATTAAGAATTTCACACGGTTGGTCAAGGCCAGAGCAAGTTTCACAGTAAATACTAAGCTTGTTGGGAAAAAATAAGTAAATGAAAGAAAATGACATGAATCATATGGAACGGTCCATAGATGTCTCAGTGTCAAGAGAATATGTATTGTTATAGGAAAGCATCAGCATTCCTCTTTAAATAGAACTCTTCCAGCTATCTGTTTGTCTTTGCTATTTGAAGGTGAAAGTTTGACATAACTAGACATTTTTCATTCAAACCTTCATTATTACAACCGAGAGCAGCTCATCTTCCGAGAACTCAGACCTAGTTTGAACCTGCCATTAACATATAACATGAAATTGTTGTCAAGCAAGAGTAATTTAACCTACAATAGAATTTAATACAATTTTGATTATGTTGTTTACCCACTCTTTGCTTTCTAATCCGGTGGAAACTGTTTTGACTCATTTGACTGGTACGTAAAGTGGTTCCAATGAAACAAGCTGGTGAAAATAAATCAATTCAGGCCGCCTATGTTCGTCAATGCAGATCACAAACCCTAATTAAGGGTGTTTCTGAAAGAAAAAAAATTGAACCTTTTTTAAAAATAAAAATCAAATCCACTAAAATGAACAGCCTACCAGCCTCTATAGCAGCACTCATCTTCTCCAACCAGAAACCCTAACGCAGCTAGGATTGTGCAGCTTGCAGCTACCATACATGACCACAGTAGCTCACCCCAAGGTATCAAAGTGTCCATATCCAGCAGGAAACTCAAACAAATAACTAATTTGCAGGTTTTTCTCTCCTCTCCTCAGTTTATTACCTTTTAGTTTATGGCGACCAACAAATCCGATGTAGAACAAGGCAAAAAGAAGGAAAAAACGGCAATCATCCCCTATAGTGGCAAACTCATCTTCTCCAACCAGAAATCATAACGCAGGCTAAACCCTAAACCGAAGTAATCTTCTCTATAAAATGCCAATAGTGAAAAATAGCATTATTCTAAAAATCGTTAGGAAGGCCTAGGCGACGGAAGGGGCGCCTAGCGCCTAGGCACCTAAGCGGTGCCTAAACAGTCTAAGTGGTGCCTAGGCTGTCTAAGCGGTGCCTAGGTTGTTTCCTAAGCAGACTAAGCGTTTCCTTAAGTGGTCTCATTAATTTATTTTTCTTATTGTACCTATATGTTATACTATACTATACAAAGCATATAGTATATTTAATTTTTTTTTAATATTACATGAAACATTACCAAAAAAAAAATCTTTTAAACATAACAAATTCATTTTAAGTATTGTAGAACTTCAAAGTAGAGGTTTGATTCTGCCTAGGCGGAAGTATAGGCGCTCAGCCAAATCGAGACGATAGAGGATAACCTAACACCTAGGCGAGAACTAATCGGACCTAAGCGGGGATTTTTAGAAAAGTGCAAAACATAAGGCAAATATCCCTCCCTCTCGTACCCTCTAGCGGTCTAACCAAACTTAATACCAAAAATGAGATATTGTACTTTAATCCGAGGAATTCAATCCACTGCTTTTATTGGTTATACTTTATAAAAAAATTAAGTCTTTTAATGGAGGTTCAAAACTTGCCTCCACTGAGGGCATGAGATCTGCACGTGACGAACAACAGTGGCCCAAATTGATTTCTTTTCACTATATTCATAATGTTGATCTGTACCACTTAATGTACCATGGAGTTAAATAATACTTCCTCCGTCCCCAAAAGGATGACTAAAGTTAACAAAATTTTGTCCCAAAAAGATGAGATAAAGTACATAAAGTGAAGGGTAAATGTCATTTAGTGGGGTCCATTATTATAAAAAAACAAAACAAAAGTATTCATCACTTTATATAATCTTGTGGGTCACTAAGGATAAATTTGGAACTTTTTTACTCTCTTTCCTCTACTTTTACTTTTCTTAATGTGTGTAAATTGTATTTTGCTCATCCTTTTGGGGATGGAGGGAGTATGTAAAAAAACACAAGGTTAGAAAGCTAAAAGTGGATCAATATGGTCAAATTTGCTTTAAACCCACCTCGAAGACTAATAAGATTTGCTTGTTTCCATTTACAGGAAACAGGGCAAATAGAAGAAAAGAAATATTTACCTTGTTACTTCGCAGATTGCAAACAGAAAGAGTCCCATCTCCACTTTACAAGTTAAAAAGAAATTAATATAATGATGTCAGATAAGTCAGAAAAATCTACATTCTGAGACTTTCATGAACAAACTCTTTAAAAAGATGCAATATGCAGAGAGTCTATCAACCAATATACAAAAGTAAAGGGTGAACACAAATCAAGAGTAAAGAAAAACAAATGAATATAACTAGTTGCAAAAAAGAAACAAAAATAGTGATACACAAACTGTAGTAAATAACACCAGATACCACTACAGAAAATGTAATTATTTGTGCTCAGCTATGAAAGTTAACTCTCATTATTATTGTATAAGCATGAAATTATTTCTTCTTTAACTTTAAATGGCCACTTACCATGAACAATAAAGTGAACTCTAACTTGAATCCTAATGCTGAAAATTCAAAGAATATCCTTGGACCTTGTCTAACGGCTCTAACCACTGAATGTGCTTTTTGAAATCCGACAATGAGTTACAATATCGACATTCCAATAAACGTGTTTTCCTAATAAGCAAAACAGAGAGTAATCTTTTATGCGATCATCCCCTAAACCGCACAGGCGCATATATCACTCTGTCTGAATTAACAAGAGGGAAGGAATGCAAATGAATAATAAGAGAAAGAAGTCAAATAAGAAAGGGCATTGTAACCCCTGTAGTTTTTTGGATTAGCAATGAAGGAAAGATAAACTCTTTTGTGAAGGTGGGGTAAGAAAAGGACACTATACAATAATATTTCATAAAATTCCTATGCTTTCAAAGAGGAGTTCATGGGGAAAATGCATTGAGTAAATGTGTACTAAACCCTTTACTTTTCGATTATTGATTAATGGGCCAACATATCTACTATGAAAGTTTGACTTTTCAGTTCTTTTCCTTTTTCTTCTATTCCTCCCACTTTTACGAAGAAGTATATTAAGAGGTTGCAAGGGTTACGCACTCCATCCTTTCGTTTTCTTCTTTGCTTATTCCTCATCTTATCCAAACAAGAGGTATGGTAGGTACTCCATCTGCTCCTACCTTTAGCTTTCCCTCAACTAATTCAATCTACATGGAGTATGAATCATCATCGACTCACCATGAGTTTCAATATCAACTACAGAACAGAGAGCATTTTCTCATCCTCAAGTCAGCCGTGATATTCAAATCAAATACTTTGGAACATCCCCCAACTAATTAGTTGGGAATACAAACTCAACAGAAAAATTAGTTGGAAAGTTAACATCAGTATGGCTGAGCAAGTTCACATGCATAAGTAACATAATCAGCACAACAATAATACGTCAGATGACAGCACGAGAGAGAGAAGGGAGAAGAGAGATTCAGAATTTGTTATGGATATACATGCAACCTTGTTGAACAATTGAAAATTCTTACAATTGTTGAAGGCTTTAGATTATGTAAAATGATAACAGAGCAAAACTGACAAGGAGGTAGGCAACTAATTTTATTGCCGAGGGTTGCATAGGCACTTTAACAAGGGTAATGGGACCAGATTTGGACACAAAAAGGCATGCATGCTGGAATCAGTATGGCATCAAATAATTTTGCAACTCACTCTTGCAAGACTAAATAATAGGGTTTCTTTTTGGTAAATAGGCTAAATAAAAGTATCATGCAAGGAAGGATGAGACAACTGTCTAATCAGTTCTAAATTCCACATGATTTGATAAATTTTTTGTTTGGTTTGTAAGTTGTCAATGGAAAATGAGCTAATAATTCATAATGAGTGAGCATTTTGAAGATGTCCTTGTACCCTAAATAATTCCATAATATTTCCTTGTACCCTAAATAATTCCTTAATATTTCCTTGTACCCTAAATTATTGCATAAAATGTCCTACAGTAAATTAAGGGTGATGAACAACTGTATATGGTTTAATTCAGCCATGTAACACATCCTATCCCAGATAAAATTACCAGAATGCAGACAAATGCCAATTAACCATATATTCTAACTACAAGAATTTAGTAAAACCTCTTGATCCTCCAGTTTAGAGATCAAAACCTTTTCATTTATTTAACTTGGAAAGAATTTAAAGGAAGGGGGCAGGAAGGAGCATTGGTGAATACCTTGTTGCCAACAATTTCATGGAATCAGATGCAAAAGTCATATCTGAAATATATTCTTCGTGAACACTAAACGAATTGCAGCATGAACGTTGTCTTGTATCCCAAACCTACCAATGAAAAAAAAAGAATGAGAATTTACAATAAATATTTCACAAAATTTACTTCAGATTCTATGTCTAATAGTATCACAGCATTAGACATACATGGATAAAAGAACAACAGAAGTTCAAGTAAATTAAAAACAACAAAAATTCAATAAAAACATATAAGCAAACAGATTACTTGTTTGTAGTAAAGCATAAGTATATAAGTAAACAAGTTTGACATTCCAAAGTTGCGAAAATAATACTCCATATATAATTGATAAAAGTGAATTGAATAAACTTCTAACATGCAGGTCAAATTAGAAACCAAAATGATTAAAATTCAATAACTGAATGAGAATGAGAGATGCATCTGCTGACTACCAACATAAACGTACAACTCTATAGTGCACATCAAAACTTCCCTTTTGTATAGGCTTATAACAAAGTAGGAAGAGGACTGCTACAGGAGGTGTAACATCAGTTGCCTTTTCCAGCTAGTTCAACTCAAAAATCATCTTCAATTGAGGGACACTAAATGGATTTCTCCTCTGCATAGCTTAAGGATCCACATGAAAGAAACATATTTCACCCATTCTTCTTTTAATGTATTCCGATACCTTTGATTTGGATAAATACTTGAATTAAGAAAGAAAAAGCTACCAAAGGAGGTGGGACGTTACACAAGCTTCACCTAAACCAAGAGATATTAAAAAAGTACCAAGTTCGCTTAGGTTCTAGGTGCCAAGAAAGCGCCTGGGCACCTAGGCTGCCAAAGGAGGTGGGACCTTACACCTAGTCTGCCTAGGAAAGTACCTAGTCCCTAGGAAAGTACCTAGTCCGCTTAATGTAGAATGAAACGACAATATGTTTTCTTTCAAAAATAGATAGATTCAAAAGATGTAGATACTCGGTATTGCACAATTTCTCTTTCTAATTACGAGATTATGTTATGCTGGAAGTAAATGAATAGAAAAGGTTAGGCACAAACCAAAAGAGTCGTCTATGATGTGTCTGAAATTGGCCTAAAGCTGACTCATCAATTTTCACAAGTAGCAAAAAGGATAAAAACCAGGATAGAGAGTTTGAGAGTGGGAATTCCTTAGTACAATTACAGTTAATTTTGTGAATGACTGAATTGTGTTCATTAAGACACTGTTATTTATGTAACCACCAAACTGACGAGCTTATAACAATGAAAAGAAAAAACAATGCACCTTAATACAGCCTTCATCATCTCCAGACGCAATCGTTGAGTCCGTCAAATTCACTAATCGATTAACAGCAGCCCTGCACAAGAACATCATTTGTATCAATGTCATCACAAGGTCCAACCTTAATAATTTAAGACAAGCCAGTAAGAAAACCCACCCATGTGCATTTTCAACGCGAGCAATAGGAGATCCTGTCTCAACGTCTGTTGCCAAGATCGAGAAATCCGGAGAACCCGTGAGAATAGCTACATAAAATGTATTTTAATCACGACAATAATCAATTATATGTCAACATCCATCCAAAAAATATCATAAATTTATATAAACAGAAAAAAATACACAGTGATGTCCATTACCCCGTCCTTCATTAACAAAGCGAACAGCTCTACAGGATTCGGTGTGTGCAGAAACTTGAAAATTCCTAAAATTGATAATGAAACACAAACTAAGTTCATAAATAAATTAAAAACTAACATTTGTGATATGTGTGGCTTGGACTTCAGTCCATCCAGTCAGTTAGTATAGTTTTCTTACTTTTCTTTTCAATACATTGTAAGGATCTATGAGGACAGAACCTTACCTAACTCAGCTATGGAGCTTAGTTCCATATAGAAATGGAGATTCAAGTAAGAGAAACAAAGACAGAGAAGGGGAAGAAGGTAAGAGAGTTCGAGAAAGAGCTAAAGAGAGAATTTAGAGAAAAATAGAAATTGCAATTCACATGTCTCCACAATACAATTTGTTACAGTATTTATCATAACATTTAGCTCACTCCCTCTTTCTACAAAATGGTAATGGAAATGACAACTCTATCCCTTATAACAACTGGCTCTACAACTGACTCCACTCTACGATTGATACACTCTATGATCAATTCTTAGTTTCTAACAATTGACTCTACGACTGACTCCACTCTACAAATGATTCACTCTACGATTATAATGAAAACTAATCCTATATTTATTTATGTATCTCTTCCCTGCATATTCCTTACAATCCCTGCTCTTCAAAAACACCCTTGCCCCTCAAGGGTGGGGTTTATCACAAACAAGAGACTGAAAATATGAAAGCAACAAATACCAGCTATACTAGAGTATTAGGCATCTGACAAAAATGACAAAGCACCAATAACAGATGGTAGAGTAACACCAATGACAAAGAAGCAATCTCATCATTTGTAATAGTCTCATCAAGCTAAATGGAGATCAAAATAATATGCATACAAATGGAGACCATGACACTACTGTCATTCTAGTACTCAACAGTCGCTTGAGTTTTACCATCAGGTCGTAGCCATGCACAGGTACCATTCGTATGAGCTTCAGCTAAGCGAACTCCAAGTTTGGTAGCAGGAACATGGCTGAGGGGCAACTGCTCAGAGGTCTCAACAATGGCATAACCGTATTACCACCTTTCACAAACATGGCAGCAATGGCACCTTGTCCATGTCTTCGAATTCCAGTGATCGTAGTACCCACCCATAGGCGCAAGCCTTCGCCAGTTGCAAATAAGGCATGATTACATGCTGCTACTTCATTCCTCTCGTAAATGTTCTCATTCTTTGTATTGAGCGATTCCATCATGTTTATGTACGCTACCCGTAAATGCGAAGCGCCGGAATTTTTGTCCATAACTTCTAGTCCTCCAACATTTTCATCATCCTATAACTTGGCCAAACCCATACTTGAAACCAACTTGCACCCAATATTCATGGCCAACTTGTACAAAACTTGAAAGTATTTTCCTATGGTTTCCCTTTGAAAAGAAGAGGCAACAAGCAAAATACAGAGAAATTTGGAGAATTTGGTGAAAGTTGTCATTCCATGGAATAGATGAAAGTAAATCATGTCTCTATGTATATTGTTCCCAAAGCTATTGCATTGGATGATTCATGTATGAGGTTGGCAGTATGTAACGCAAAGATATGAACTCCAAGGATCTCTCCATTGTCTGGTATATAAATCAACTTAGCAATTCCCTCCCATTCATTTTCAGCAAGGGCTTTTGTGTTAGTCTTGAAGCTAGTCTTGGCTACCACCATGTTGATTTCTGGGTGGCTAAAACACATTGTTGGGATGGTCAAATGATTCAACACATGGTCCCTCCCAGTAACTTGCTCAACAACGAAGATTTTTTGTGCACTTGCTGCATGAACAAGCATTAATTTTCTTGTTGCATCACCATTGCAATACAAGTGAGGAACCGATTTCCCATTTGCATCAATCGCTCGCATGCGTTCATCAACAGGAATAAATCCACATGCCTTCATGGGATCGGTCAAGTTATTTTGAATTTTGGAAGCAAGACTATTTTCTTAATCAACAATATTTACTTGTCTGTCATACCCTGCAGCTACAACCTGCAAACTGAAAGCATCTGCTGTGTTTATTTTGAAGCTCCTGCATTTGGTGATCACTTACAGCTTGCAGTGCTTTGGAATCCATTAATTTGTTAGATGAGAATCCTTTTGTGAATGTCAGATTTAATCCCATTAATTTGCCCGGAGAAGAGTTCACGAGGACAGCAACATCATTTGTGCCATTTATTCCCATCAACGACCATCCCTCATTGGTAAACCAATTAAAAGCCTCGTTAAAACCCTTGCTCAACCTCTGGCTACGCGCCCGTAGAGCTGCAGGTCGTTGGCCCCAATAAGTGTCACTAAACTGATAAACCTCCTGAGCTATCTGCCTTAGTTCGTGTAAAGCCGCCATTGTTTTTTGAGCAAGCACTGTAGAGGATTTGTACAACGGAAGCAATACTTTAGGCAAACTCCTCGTCTCCAAATTCATATGATCAATATGAATAATTGAACCACCTCCTTCATTTAGTTTAACTTCAATTGTTGGTTGTTTAAGACCCACAAGAGTATGATATTTCCATAATGGAGTTGCTGATGGTGTAGTGCGGCTGACAGTAGTGAGGTTAACGTGAGCTCCTTCAAACAATGGAATTCTGGTTCCACCTCCGCTATCATTGTCAATGGCTGGTATAGATCAGTCATAACGTGCACACAAACCTCTTTGGCATAACCAGAAATTAAAACACTCCTACACATTTCATCAAATACTTTGCACGCCTCAATCCCGTCAGGCATTGGTATTCCAAATAATGGCTCATTTTTTATAATAGAAACTAACATTTTACGCTCAACTGAGTATGTGTTGAAATCACGAACACAAGTAGGTAGCTCTTGTTTATTTTTTTGTAGTAGTACTATAGCCCCAAGCTTAACAGTCGTAGGTCCAGCTGTGTTATTGTTCCACCATGAGTAAGTTGATCAAAACCATCGAGGGGATATGGGTTAAGGGCAGTAATGTATCCCTTCTCTCATGAATTTTATTGAACACATTGCACGCATCAACTATCTCATAATTGATTTGATTAGAAATGTGAAGATTCAGTGGGCTTGGAACTTGAATTTTTTTATGAAGATTCTCATGTCTGGCTTCCTCTTCAAAATCCAAAACCACTTGACCTTGGTCATCATTTCCTTTACTTCCATTTGTTGCAGCTTCGATTTCTTCATGATCTAGCCGTATGATTTTTGGTTCTGAAATCATATTAAGACCTCTTTCCTTGGAAGCCCTTATATCACCAAATTCCTTCACGATTTGCTTGAACTTTTCATCCCTAGAACTATGCAGTTCTTTCATTGATTCTCAAATTTTCTCGAAAAGGTTTTCTAGGGTTGTAAAATTTGATTTTTCGTTGCCATTGTTCCTGGGATCGGAACGGCTCTAATACCAATTGTAAGGATCCGTGAGGACATAACCTTACCTAACTCGATCTTAGTTCCAGATAGAAACGAAGATTCAAGTAAGAGAAACAGAGAAGGTGAAGAAGGTAATAGAGAGTTCGAGAGAGAGCTAGAGCTAGACAGAGAATAAAGAGAGAATTTAGAGAGAGAAACAGAAATTGCAATTCACATTTCACATGCCTCCACAATACAATATGTTACAGTATTTATCAGAACATTCAGCTCACTCCCTCTCTCTACAAAATGGTAACATAGAAATGACAACTCTATCCCTTATAATAACTGACTGTACAACCGACTTCACTATAGGATTGATTCACTCTATGCTCCACTCTACGACTGACTCCACTCTACAACTGGCTCCACTCTACGACTGACTCCACTCTACAACTGGCTACACTATGATTGATTCACTCTACAATTGAGAATCAATGAAAACTAATCCTATATTTATTTCTATATCTCTTCCCTGCCTATTCCTTACATACATCAAAGGGTATTAAAAAATCCTTAAAAAAAACTACTTACTCAGTAAGATGTTTAAAAGTCAAATACTAAAGTTTTTAAATTCAAAATTGATAAGATTCATTATAAATTAAGAAACAATAAATATTATAATCAAATAGGGATGAAAGATTAAACTAAAATGGGGGTGAAAAGAGTACCTTTCTGGTGTTGTATCAGCGGCATAACGATATCTGTAAAGAATAATGTTTATTTTCATCAAAAATAAGGAATTCAAGCCGATCAAAGTTACAATTAAGATAGAAAAACGAAATGAAGCATATGAAAGTTAAATTGAACTTACAAGAGAAGATCTCCGGTGATTAACCCAGCAGCTACGAGCTGATTGGAAGGATGAAAGTCCAGATCAAATGGAAGTTTCCCCAAATCGATCTCCATTTTGAATTTTGCTCTTTGCTAACACTTCGACTCCAATTCTTAAACCCTAACAATAAGAAGCATTTGAACGTGGTAAACGTAAACCCTAATTCAAGGGATTTATGGGGTTTATAAAATTGTATTTTTGTAATTAGGTTAAAACAATATCCGATATACCTTTAATTAGAGTTAAATGCATTTTGTGTTCATTAAATTTATCTTATTTTATATATTACATCCAATATTTTAAAATATGACACTTTGCATCCCGTATTTTTAGAAAATCAACACATAATTCCTTTTGACCCAAAATTTGCCGCTAAAAGTGCAAAATTCGGCACTTCTCTGTACTTTTAGAGTCAGATTTTGGGTCAAAGAGTGTTATGGATCGGTTCGCAAAAGTGTGGGATGCAAAACGTCATATTTCGAAGTATAGGATGTAATATATAAAATGAGATATATTTGGTGATTCAAAGTGCATTTAACTCCAAAAATTCAATAATACAATAATAATACAATAATTAATAATTGCACATTTAGTGTCCTAGTTATATATAAGGAGGCAAAATGGAGACGATCGTTGCATTGGTAGGGTCACAAATAAATTCCTAGAGGATATTATAGGCCGCAATAAATTTTCTCCAGTTAAAATTAATACCCTCATTTTGTCTATGCATTAGAGTTATATTACAATAATAATAATTAGCTGAATATAACCAAAATGTGACAATTGTCTTCACTTATTGTCTTATTATTGTGGGAGTTATAACTCCATAATATCCCATTAGTAGATGGAAGTTATACATTATGTATATAGATGAACAATGCAAGAAATGCGTGGGAGAACGAAAATGAGAGAAAATATACACTATATTGGAGCTCTCTCACTTGGAGACTGAGATATAGAATATGGGACATAATACAATGTTAGTGATATTGTCATTGAAGTCAGTTAGGACGATTGAAATTGTGGTTGTGACGTCCCCAAAATAAGTTCACACAACCCATTTTGAGTTGTCAAATACATGGTACAAAATTCAAATACAACTTCAATTATACAACTGCCGTGCTAAATACGACAACACATAGGCTGTGAGTTTTAATACAAATATTATTTTGCAGACAATATACAAACTCAAATAAAGTCCTCATTACAATTATTGGTACATTATTTTATAAAGTAGTGAGGACTGCTATAATAATTGTCTTGAACCATCACTCCACACCCCGACTAGTCTCAGCTATATTCTCGCCTCCTGAAAAGAAAAATGGAACAAAAAGGAAAAGGGTGAGCTCAACTAGCCCAGTAAAAAATATTATGACTAAGATAATATATGGTAATCCTCCAAGAGTCCTTTTCCATCTTTAAATTTTGGATATAAATATTCATTTATTTGCTCCCCAAGAAAAATAAATGTTATTTCCTACAAAACAAAATAAAATGTATAATTAAATAAAATAAGCATATAAAATAATAAATACAGAAATATTAAAATTAATGTATAAAAAAATGTGTATATCAACTTACTTGAACAATACTTGTACTCTTACTGATCTTTACAAATACTTAAGATAGCCTAGGACACTTAAAGAGAACTTATACTAAGAAATTTATAGATGGTGGAAGGAAGTGTGAGCAAAGAAATTATGAATTTCCTTATGTTAACTCCTATTTATAGTCAAAAACCTACCACACTTTATAAATATATTATTCATGCATTATTCCATTTTATTCCATTATAATTATTTATTCAAAAAGATTAATCCGCTATCAAAAAGATTATTACATTATCATTATTTATTCTAAAAGATTAATTCATTATCAAAAAGATAATTCCATTGTCATTATTTTTTCAAAAAGATTATTCCATAATCAATATTTTTAATTATATTATTTGTCTTTTATATTATTGACTTAATGTATTAATATCACGAATATTGTAAGACCCCAAATTATTAATAAATAAAATTTAATTTCCTCTATTTATTATTTTAAAATAGTAAGGGTTGAATTGATTAATGTGGTTAGTTATGGTTAAAATGCGCATATATTTTAAAAAATAAGCAGGTGGTTATAAAATATTCATTGTTGTCGGGGAATATTCGTACGACGGCGCAGTCTTTTGTTGTAAGACCCCGAAATTTTTTTAAATAAAAAGGAATTTCCTTTATTTATTATTTTGAAATAGTAAGGGTGGATTTGATTAATGTGGTTAGTTATGGGTAAAATGTGCAAATATTTTAAATAAGTAAGTGGTGATAAAATATTCATTGTTGTTGGGGAATATTCGTTTGGTCGTGGAATATTCGTACTGTCGGGGAGTATTCGTACGACGGCGCAGTCTTTTGTGGGCCCCATAACGGAAAGCGATTGGATGAAAAAAACAACAAATATAAGTTATTTATAAATAACGGTGTAGTTGTTACCGTTAATACTGTTGGAATACCCGGTGGTTAAAACACACTAATACGCGTTGTTGAACAGTAGCACACGGTATTGCACCAATTATTGATTCTTACGTAAGAAGTCACTACTCAATAATGGTTACAGTAATTACTGTTCAGTATTTTATTTTATTGATTCAATAATTGCTGCATTGATATTTTATATTGTTATTGTTTCAATAATTGTCATTACATAGTATTTTTCATTATCGAAGCAATAATTCATATTATCTGAATAATATTGTTAGATAATATTATTGGCAATGTCTAGAAAGTTCTGTCTAAGGAGAGGTTTGGTCACCTAATTGCGCGCCAGTAAGGAGAAATTCTTATTGGAAAGCCTCCTCTTTCCTGGGAACTGCCTGGTTGTCAATATTGTGATTCTGTAATATTATTTATGAATAATTAATTATTGATTCATATGATGAGAAAAATATTGATTTTATGTGGATATAGATGGAATTTTTTTTTGTTGTGACAATTGTTGAAAATTGAAATTTTATATTTTTTGATAAAATAATTCATTTAAATATATTATTATATTTTAATAATATAATAATGATGATATTTTTACGATGAATGTAGGATATATGAGTATATGTGGAAGAGGAGTATTTTTGTTACCAAAAATATTTAAAACATGTTTTTCATGTTGGTGGACCCCATTTATTGACTGAAATTGGATTATAGCCTGTAAAATCGCTCGTTTATGGATTTCGGCCAATTTTTGTTTAGAATTTGGAAAAACTTTCTTCTACAAAGTTGTAGAGAATTGAATTTTCTATAAAAACTGGCGAGATTCGAATTTTCTGACAAAAAGGGCTATTTATTGTGAATTATTGAAGTTCCGAAGCTCTGAAATAATTGATTTTTAGAAGTTTAAAATATTTTTAATAATAAAAACGTTTTTTATATGTTGTGAGCCTCATTAATCACTTGCTAGGTGGCTGATTTCAGATTCTCAAAGGTTGGCGTAGACAAATTTTTATAAATATATTATTATATTAAATTTTCTACTTTGGTGTTCTAAGCATTTTCCTATAAATAGGGTGCTTAGGTTAGAATTGAAAATCACACCAGAAACTGAAATTTTCTCTCTCTATATTATCTAGCGTATTCTTGTGAGTATTTTTAGTATACTTTGAGTATTGCTATACGGTACAAGTTCAAGTCATAGCCTATATCCGGTGTTTCAACTAGAAGTACTGTCTTTCGAGGTAAGGAATGTTATTTTATTCGAAAATGATATTATTTCTTCAATATCATTATGTCGAAATATTGGTTGAAATTTTTTATCAAATTTAGAACTTTTTCATGGCGATGTTACTATTCATGAGTTACTATTCATGAGTTACTATTCACGAGTTACTATTCACGAGTACTATTCACGAAGCGTGAAGATATTTTTTGTGAAATTTCTATCTTTTGGTGTCGGAGTTACTATTCACATATACGGCACTATTCACGTATATGGCACTATTCACGAATACGATACTATTCATCGAAAAATAAAATTTCTTCTTTTTGTCCAAAATATCTATTATGGATACTAGCTTTGATTGTATCCATATTTTGATCATTCTTGAATTTTACCCCACTCTGGTTATTTATGAAGTATTTTTTGAATGAGAATTGTTTAAAGTACGAATCCTTAATATTTGTTCTTTTGTTTCACTTGATTCGTTTCCTTTAAAATATTTTTCATCATCCTCAGTCCTAAATGATGATATTACTGAATATCTTTGGCCTGTAGTGCAAAGATGAAAGATTTCTTGATGAATATCTTTGGCCCGTAGTGCAAAGATGAACAGGTGTTGAGATGAACATGACCGACTGATTAATATCTTTGACCCGTAGTGCAAAGATGAACAGGTGTTTAGATGAACATGACCAACTGATGAATATCTTTGGCCTGTAGTGCAAAGATGAATATTTGATTCCAGATATATATTGATTGATGTTACAGGGATATAATATCGACGATGAACTTTTAAATTCATATATAGAAGATAGTAGTTTGCATTCTCTACTTAACTCTTCTAATGAATTGTTGTTTTCGCTGCAGTTGTTGATTTAAAACTGGTTGTCTATTGTATTCTATTAGATTTTTTCCCTGTTAAAGACTAACGATAATTTGTTTTATATTATCTTAGTCATAATATTCTTGACTGGGCTAGTTGAGCTCACCCTTTTGCTTTTTGTTCCATTTTTCTTCTCAGGAGGCGAGAATGTAGCGAGTACTAGTCGGGGTATGGAATGAAGGTTCTAGATAGAGTTGTTTAGTAGTCCTCATAATTTTTGTAAAATAATGTATCAATAATTATGATGGGGATTTATTTGCGTATGGATATTGTCTAGACGACAATATTTGTATCTAAACTCACAGTTTATATGTTGTAATAATAAAGTTGTAGTTATTTCTGTACCATGTATTTGGCGACTTAGAATGGGTTGGATGGAATGGACCTATTTTGGGGGCGTCACAGTTGATATCAGAGCTTAGGGATATGATCTATGGCGGAGATCGGGGAATAGAACTAGAAGGGGAGAAACGAGTAAATCCTTCGCTAGTGTGTCCTCCCTAAGCTTATTTGTTAGTTGGTCAGTATATAGGGATGTTATGTGATATATTGATTTCCTTAATTAACCCTTGTTTTATGACAGTATTTGAGAATGTCGACTGAGAATATTAACAGTGGAAATGAGACCGTGGAGACGCCTGTACTCACTAACAAGGAGAACGTGCAACAGGCTGGCAATGTACCTCCTATGAACAACACCACTGAGCAGATGATGAACGAGGGGATGTTTAGAAGCTTTTTGCAGTTCATGCAAAATCAGACGAGGGAGACTCGTGTTCAAAATACAGGACGAAATGATAGCAATTCACGGGTGGTCACAGCCAAGCAGTTCAAAGAGTTGGGACCACCAGAATTTTGGGGAAAGCCGGATCCGATTAAGGCGGAGACGTGGGTCAAACAAATTATCAAGATATTCGATGTCTTGGGATGCACTCAGCATGTCATGGGAGACATTTTAGAAATAGTTCAATGACAAGTACTTCCCTGAAAGTATTCGTCATATGAAGGAAGTGGAGTTTATTAGACTGGAGCAGAATAATATGACGGTGTCCCAGTACGAGGCGAAGTTCACGGAGTTATCCAGGTTTGCACCTCATTTGGTGGAGAATGAGAAACGTATGACGCGGATGTTTCTGAGAGGTTTGAAACCCGGCATACGTCAGTATCTCATTTCTCATAAATTTTCTCTCTATTCAGATGTTGTCAACAGGGCTCAGATGTTAGAGAGAGATAACGAGTACGTTCAATCGAGGGACCATAACCAGGATCATACCAAAGATAGCAGTCATCAGAATAACAATAACCAGCGGAGAAAGAAGAATACGGGCAAAGGCGGTAACCACTCTGGTGGTAATCGTGGCCATGAAAATAGAAGAAGCGAGTCGGGAGAAGATTTTAAAAAGAGGAGATTCAACAACGACCATGTGAAGACGTCAGCGCCAGTAGCAACTGGTTCCAAGGGAGGAGTGATGAGTAGGTTTTATACCTATGAATCCGATATTATTAAACTTAATTATTGTTATCTTTTATTAGTTTTTAGTATTTTTTATGTGTTTTGTGTTTATTTGTTATAGGTTGGAGCTAGAGGGACAAATTGGTCATTTCGGAGAAGAAAAAGGTCAAAAATCATGAAAATTAAAGCTGAGTGGCATTTTTGTAATTACGTGGTCCTGGTCAAGCGCCTAGGCGCTTGAAAATGGCCTATGATGAGCGCCTAGGCGCTCTAGTGCGTAAAAAGATGCGTTTTTCTACTGCCAAGTGGGTTTTTGAAGCCAAATAGGAGTCTGAGTGAGTGCTGAGACCAATACAAATAGGAGAAGACTTTAGAAAAGACGTATCAACTAAGTTTTCAAGAGATTTTTGTAGAGAGAACAAGGAAGAAAAACACGAAGGAGAATTGCAAAGGCTAAAGATCTAAGAGAGTATTGGAGTAAATTCAGAGTTTTTTCTTCTCTTCTCTAGTTTTATTTTTTGTAACTATCTGGGATGTTTGGATTATTAATTTGGATGATGTTTTTCTTTATTATTATCATGAACTAAATTTTAATTAAGATTGCAACGGAACTTGGTATGTAGTTTAAATTGCAAGCTTCCCATTGAATGAAAGTTTGTTTTTATTGAATTGTTTATTATATCTTATGTTTAATTGATTAATTGTTTGGCCAACAATTACTGTGATAATCTATATAAAATTGGAAGATGGAGTATAGATTGAGATCTGGATATGATAACATCTGTTCATATAATCTGAATAGGGTTAATATGATTAGCGTGTAGGATAGGAATATACCTATGTGTCTTTTGTATCCATTGAAAGAATTTGTGCGTAAACCCTAATTAACTTGATTCACATAGGAATATAGTGAGTTGATTAATTGGGGTGTTCCTTGTAATTCTGCATCTTAAAGATTGGATTTAGGAGGATTTGTTCACATGTCTTTGGAAGAAGTGCGTGAATATTCATAAAGCATTCTTGGATAATGATTCATATTAATTGATTTATTTTAAATGGGAAGTAAGTTAGTTTAAATGAAATACCAAGGGAAGTTGTAATCTTAACCTGTTAAATCTGCAGCTATTCTTGTGAAATTTTGATTTTAATTATTAGTTTGTTAAGTTTAAATTTCAAATCTTAAACAAAATTTTCTTAGTTTAAAATAGGATTAATTGCATTAGAGTTAGTAATTGATAAATATTAGTCTATTTCCTCGTGGGAACGATATCCTTGCTTGCTGAATATTACAATTGAACGCGTATACTTGCGTGGTAAAGTGCTATTAAAAGTTTAGGCAACAAGTTTTTGGCGCCGTTGCCGGGGAAATTAGTTTAATATTTTGTCATTATTGATTTTTATAGCGTTAATCTTAATTTAAACTTTTTCTGTTCTGTTCTATTCAGGTGTTCTTGACTAGTGTATGCAAACGCGATCGAAGAAGCCAGATTTATTGCCTCACGAGGATGACATCGAGAAAAAATTTCAGCAGTTGCGTAAGTGGGTTAAAGAAACCAAAGAAGCACTTGATAAGAAAGATACTATGGCTGAAGAAGAGCAAAAAGCACTGCGGGATTATGCTACGCCGCGAGTTACTGAAATTCAGTCGAGTATTACGAGGCCTGCCATTACTGCTACAAGTTTTGAGATAAAACCGGGGACAATACAGATGATTCAAAATTCATGTCAGTTTGGGGGGTTACCAAATGATGATCCGAACGATCACATAGTCAGCTTTATAGAATTTGCGATACTTTCAAGTACAATAATGTGTCAGAGGATGCAATAAGGCTAAGGCTATTTCCATTTACTCTCAGAGATAAGGCTAAGAGTTGGCTCCATTCACTACCACCAGGCTCGATTACTACATGGAATGATCTCGCCCAGAAATTTCTTGCAAAGTTTTTCCCGCCTGCAAAAACAGCAAAGTTGCGGAACGATATCTTCTCTTTCGTTCAGCACGATTCAGAATCACTATATGAAGCTTGGGAGAGATTAAAAGACTCATTGCGAAAATGTCCACACCATGGGATTCCTAAATGGCTTCAGGTGTAAACTTTTTATAACGGTTTATTCAGCACAGTGAGATCGAGTATAGATGTTGCAGCAGGAGGAGCTATTATGGCCAAGAATTGTGATGAGGGGTATCAGTTGCTTGAAACCATGGTAGCTAATAATTATCAATGGCCAACTGCAAGAACGACTCAGCCAAGGACAGTCGGAGTGTATGAAGTGGATGCGATGACAGCATTGTCAGCTCAAGTGACAGCTCAGATTTCTGCTCTTACAAAGAAGATAGATGCACTTGGGGTACAACCAGTTCAGAAAATGGAAACGATTTGTGAAATATGTGCAGGTAACCACTCAAGTGATCAATGCGCAATAAATCCTGAGTCAGTCCAGTTTGTTTCCAATTATAACAGGCAGCAGGGCAGTTATTCAAACAACTACAATTCAGGAGTGAGAAACCACCCGAATTTTTCTTGGAGTAATAATCAGTCACATGCTCAAGCTCTAAGGAAATCATATCCACCTGGATTTCAGCCACATCAACAATCTCAACAACACCCACAACCTCATCAACCTGATAAGTTATCACAAATGGAAGAATTGTTGGCAAGATTGACAACTCAGTTTGAAGCCACAACGAAAAACCAATCAGCTGCGATCAAGAATCTTGAGAACCAAATGGGGCAGATAGCTAATGCTTTGAATACTAGAACTCCAGATTCTTTACCTAGTGATACGGAGAAAAATCCAAGGAATGATGGAAATGAGCACTGTAAGGCAGTTACACTTAGAAGTGGGAAGGAGTTGACTACAGATTTGGACGGACACAAGAAAATAATTTCTGCTGAGGATGGTGAACAAGAGAGTGGAAATTCGGAAAGTAAATCTGGAGAAAAAGTTGTGACAAAACAACAAGAAGATAAGCAAATAACAGGCGTACCACCTGTGCCGTTTCCTCAAAGATTTCAAAAGCAGAAGTTAGATAGACAATTTTCAAAATTTTTAGAAGTGTTAAAAAAGCTGCAAATCAACATTCCATTCGCAGATGCTTTAGAACAAATGCCTAGTTATGCAAAATTCATGAAAGATATTTTAGCAAGAAAGAGGAAGCTAGGGGAGTTCGAAACTGTAGCATTGACAGAAGAATGTAGCGCAATTCTGCAAAGAAAGTTACCACCGAAGTTGAAGGATCCGGGTAGCTTCACCATACCGTGCACGATTGGGCCCCAGTTTTTTAACAGATGTTTGTGTGATTTGGGTGCGAGTATTAACTTGATGCCACTTTCGATCTACACTCAGTTGGGATTACCAGCGCCAAAGCCAACAAATATCTCTCTACAGCTCGCAGATAGATCAGTGACATACCCTAGGGGCATTGTGGAAGACATATTAGTGAAGGTGGACAAATTCATATTTCCAGCTGACTTCATTGTGTTGGACTACGAAGAGGATAAAGACATACCCATTATCCTTGGAAGACCATTTTTAGCCACTGGAAGGACATTAATTGGTGTACAAAAGGGAGAGTTAACAATGAGAGTTCAAGATGAAGAAATAACTTTTAATGTTTTCAAGGCTATAAAATTTCCGAAGGGAGAGGAAGAATGCTTTAGAGTTGATCTGATTGAAGAAGCAACTGAAGAGGTATTTAGTGAATCTGTGATTGAAGACCCTCTTGAAACCACATTGGTTAGTGAAAATTTATTTGATGATTCAACTGTGCTAGAATGGGTTCAAATGTTAGATTCAACTCCGAAGTTCACACGATGTTTACAAAAATTTGAACCTCTGGATTATCGGGGAAAGCTAGATGAAAAGGTGACATCATCCTTAGAAGAACCTCCTACCTTGGAACTTAAGCCATTGCCTAACCACCTCCGGTACGCCTACCTTGGTTCTTCTTCCTCCTTACCAGTCATTATTTCTGCATCACTTGATAAGGTTCAAGAAGAAAAGCTACTAAGGGTACTTCGACAATACAAGACTGCTCTTGGATGGACTATTGCAGATATCAAGGGGATAAGCCCATCAATTTGTATGCATAAGATTTTGTTGGAAGATGAAACGAAACTGACTATTGAACAACAACAAAGACTCAATCCCATCATGAAGGAAGTCGTTAAAAAGGAGATCATTAAATGGTTGGATGCGGGAATTATCTACCCTATCTCAGATAGCTCATAGGTAAGTCCGGTTCAATGCGTGCCAAAGAAAGGGGGAATGACAGTAGTTGCGAATGAGCATAATGAATTGATCCCAACTCGAACAGTTACGGGTTGGCGGGTGTGTATGGATTACAGAAAGTTGAATAAAGCCACTCGTAAGGACCATTTTCCTTTACCATTCATAGATCAGATGTTGGACAGGCTTGCAGGGCACGAGTATTATTGTCTCTTGGATGGATTCTCGGGCTATAATCAGATTGCCATTGCACCCGAGGATCAGGAGAAAACAACATTCATGTGCCCATATAGCACCTTTGCTTTTCGCAGAATGTCTTTTGGGTTATGTAATGCGCCAGCGACATTTCAACGGTGTATGATGGCTATTTTTTCAGATATGGTTGAACAAAATCTTGAGGTATTTATGGATGATTTTTCAGTTTTTGGGGATTCGTTTGATTATTGTTTGGAAAATCTCACACTCGTGCTCAAACGGTGTATGGAAATTAATTTGGTTTTAAACTGGGAGAAATGTCATTTTATAGTGCAAGAGGGGATAATCTTGGGTCATCGAGTATCAACAAAAGGAATTGAGGTTGATAGAGCTAAAATCGAAACCATTGAGAACCTGCCACCACCTATTTCTGTAAAGGGTATTCGAAGTTTTTTGGGACACGCTGATTTCTATAGACGATTTATAAAAGACTTCTCCAAAATCACAAAACCACTTTACAATCTTTTGGAGAAGGATGTCCCATTCAACTTTGATCAAGCATGCCTGGAAGCTTTTGATGTGTTGAAGAAGAAACTTGTTACCGCACCTGTAATCATAGCGCCAGATTGGAATATCCCGTTCGAATTAATGTGTGATGCTAGCGACTTTGCGATTGGCGCAGTTCTTGGCCAATGAAAGGATAAAATTTTTTATGCTATATACTATGCTAGTAAGACATTGACGGATGCTCTACTGAATTATACCACTACCGAGAAAGAGCTATTAGCAGTTGTTTATGCATTTGATAAATTTCGCTCATATTTGATTGGAACAAAGGTGATTGTGTTTACAGATCATTCGGCAATTAAGTACTTAATAGCAAAGAAAGACGTGAAGCCGAGATTAATTAGATGGGTATTATTGCTACAAGAGTTTGACTTGGAGATCCGGGACCGAAAAGGAACAGAAAATCAGGTTGTTGATCATTTATCACGATTAGAGAATTCAGAACTAAAGAAAAATGATACAACAGTGATCAACGAAATTTTTCCGGATGAACAGCTATTTGCGGTAAGGATGGATACACCATGGTATGCAGATTATGTAAATTTCATTGTCAGTAAGGTGTTTCCGCCAGATTTGACAAGCCAGCAGAAGAAGAAATTTCTCCATGATGTGAAACAGTATTTATGGGATGAGCCATTTTTATTTAAACAATGTGGCGATCAAGTAATAAGAAGGTGCGTCCCGGAAGTTGAAATGGAGAATATTCTATACCAATGTCATGCATCTGACTATGGTGGACATTTTGGGGGAGAAAGAACGGCAGCTAAAGTGCTTCAATGTGGATTTTTCTGGCCAACACTCTTTAAAGATGCCCGTATGTTTTCATTAAAATGTGACAGATGCCAAAGAGTTGGTAATATATCAAAGCGACACGAGATGCCACTTAACATGATCCTCGAAGTCGAATTATTTGATGTTTGGGGCATTGACTTCATGGGACCATTTCCACCATCTTTTTGTAACTCCTATATACTTCTAGCGGTGGACTACGTTTCGAAGTGGGTAGAAGTTATAGCATCGCCCACCAATGATGCGAAGGTTGTGATTAAGTTCATTCGGAGGAACATTTTCTCTAGATTTGGCACTCCTCGCGCAATCATTAGTGATGAAGGCACGCACTTCTGTAATAAGCAGTTCTCAGCTATCCTCGCTAAATACGGAGTCACTCATAAGATAGCTACTGCTTATCATCCACAAACAAGTGGTCAAGCCGAGGTATCTAACCGAGAAGTGAAACGAATCCTCGAGAAGATAGTGAATCCTAGTCGGAAAGATTGGTTTAGCAAGTTGGACGATGCTTTATGGGCATACCGTACAGCTTACAAAACTCCGATAGGGATGTCTCAGTACAGGTTAGTTTATGGGAAGGCATGCCATCTTCCAGTTGAACTCGAACACAGTGCTTATTGGGCAATTCGGAAGTTAAACTTTGATATGTCTGCTGCGGGGGAGAAGCGCCTCTTACAATTGAATCAAATGGATGAATTCAGACTCCAATCGTATGAGAACGCGAAGTTATATAAAGAAAAGATTAAGAAGTGGCATGATGAGAAAATTCTGGAAAGAAAGTTTGAAACAGGGCAAACAGTGTTATTATACAATTCAAGGCTTAAACTGTTTCCTGGAAAGTTGAAATCTCGTTGGTCAGGGCCATTTATTATTACAAAAGTTTATCCTCATGGAGCTGTGGAGGTGGAAGACCCAAATTCCAAACATAATTTTAAAGTCAACGGTCAAAGATTGAAGCACTACTATGGGGGTTGTGTTGATCGTGAAAAGACATCAGTCAACCTTGCTGATTAGAACAGAGGAGAAAGTCAGGCTGAAGACTATAAACCAAGCGCTACCTGGGAGGCAACCCAGGAATTTTTATTGTTATTTGCTATTTTTACTTTTATTAATTTGCTCTACTGTTAGTTTATTTAGTGGTTAAACTTTTATAGTTTAGGATTTGTTACATCCATCGTTCTCTAACAGATATTCAATTTATTGCAGGAAAGGAGGCCAAACATTTATGATCTTAATAAGTTGAATGTCCACTCGTCAAAATCTCAAATTTCTAATCAATTCCGCAAATTTTGGTGTGGAAAGAAACACGTTATTGGAGGTATGGCATACAAGAAGCGTAAAACACCAAAACAAGCATTGTACACTGGCCAAGCGCCTAGGCGCTCCAGACAAGCCAAGACCAAGCGCCTAGGCGCTCCAAGTCAGTACCAAAAACGCAGCACAAGCGCCTAGGCGCTCCTCTTCAAGCCAAACCAAGCGCCTAGGCGCTCCAAGACATTTTGGTATTCTGCAGCCAAGCGCCTAGGCGCTCCAGACAGTGTAAATTCAAGCGCCTAGGCGCTCCAACAGAAAAAAAATAAATAAAAGCCCCAATTCGAGCTACACTTCTCTAATCCCAAATCAAACACATTCTTGCTCTTTTACTCCAACTCTAACTCCCACAACTCTCAACCCTCATCTAATCTAGCCAAAACAACCAATCTTTCTCTTCCAAATCCTAATCAAACACTAAATCTCCTACCCAAACTAAGTCACTCAAGCTCCATCTTGTCATCCTTCTTCACCAATTCGGGAATCAAACTACATTCAAGCCACATCTATCTAAAGTAAGGGTTCAAAGCACAAATTGCTCATCCAACTTTGATTGAAACATCATATTTGGCTATGACCAAGTAAGTACACAAGATTTTATTGCAAATTATTTGGATTCACTTGGATAATAGCTATGTTAGTACTTTGAAGCTAGTTTCTATCATTGTGTTGGCTCAAGTGGGTGTGGGTACTCTTAATTGTTGTTTTTATTGCCTTGGAAGTATAGTGTGCTTAGTAATTGGCAAATTTGGTGAAAATTAAATTTGGGGGAGTGCCTACCAATAGTGTTCAAAATCTGTGCACACCAAGTGTTCGATAATCCAGCTGCCGCTCCCTACCAATTTCCACCATTGTCTGCATACCCCCGGCTGATGAAGGAGAATCAAAAGAAGAGGGTACTGACGAGGAATAAAGCTTCGATTTTTCAGGGAAGTCCTCAATGCTTAATTTCTTAAATTTTGTTTCTTATATACAATGAGGACATTGCATCGGTTAAGTTTGGGGGTATAATTTTCCAGCTCTAGTTCATGCATGTAGTATTCATCTAGTGCATTCATATAGTATTCAGTTAATAGTTTTTCATGTAGTTTGCATTCATGTAGTTTTCATTTTAATTTCCTAAAAAAATATTTAAGTATGTGCATGTTTCCAGCTGTTAGATAGTTTAAGTCTGTTTTGGCCAGTGATGAGATTGGAATTGAGTAGACAAGTATAGTATTGTCTGTTAAGACTTTGATGTGATTTCTTGTCATGATTTGAATCTTTACCTGTTTGAAACTGATATAATAAGGATATCACAGTAAAAACAACTATGTTGACTGATTGAGTTTAAATTGACACATAATGGACTTCTAGAGGATAATGCTAGTTTGAATGAATGAAAGACATGAATAGGCGAAGATGACTGAATTTAGATAAAAACTTAAGTTTGGGGGAAAAATTTGGGATATATAAGCTTAAAAAAAGGAAAAAAAAGAAAAGAAAAATAATATCGTGGCTAGTTTTGTTTCGGGGCCTTTGTTACTTGAGCAAGTACGCCCGAAGGGGTATCTTAAAACCTAGCGCCCTAAGGTCTTATATGGTCTGGGAGTCGTTGGTCGAAAGCTCGCTAAGGGGTAGCACTGTTAGCCTAATGGAATGAGACATTGTACAGTCATGGTTAAAATATATATATATATATATGAAAAAAAAAATAATAAAACGGGAAAAGAGCAAAAAGCCCCCGTAAAGCACAGTAAAGCATAAGTATCCCGGATTGGACTCTTAAATTTGGTGTATATTTGTCTTTAGTTGGATCTAGCTTGTTTGTGAATTTTGTGAGTTTACACTGTATGATTCCTTTAAAGAGATTTATTATGTGTTGTATTTAGCATCATATCAGTTAGCATGGATGTTAAGCACACACACACTATATCAATAATAACAGGTTAAGATTTGATGATTGACGAGGAAATTATTAATCTGTCTTGATATGATGTACTAGCATGTTTATTGTGATTTCTCTGAGGCTTGATGAATAGATTTTGTTCTGTTTGACTGCTGGAATTTAAGCATTTATCTAGTTGTATTTGCATTGCATATTTAGTTATTGCATTGTGTTGTGTTGCTTGGGGACAAGCAATTGGTTAAGTTTGGGGGTATTTGATGAGTAGGTTTTATACCTATGAATCCGATATTATTAAACTTAATTATTGTTATCTTTTATTGTTTTTTAGTATTTTTTATGTGTTTTGTATTTATTTGTTATAGGTTGGAGCTGGAGGGACAAATTGGTCATTTTGGAGAAGAAAAAGGTCAAAAATCATGAAAATTAAAGCTGAGTGGCATTTTTGTAATTATGTGGTCCTGGTTAAGCGCCTAGGCGCTTGAAAATGGCCTATGATGAGCGCCTAGGCGCTCTAGTGCGTAAAAAGATGCGTTTTTCTATTGCCAAGTGGGTTTTTGAAGCTAAATAGGAGTCTGAGTGAGGGCTGAGACCAATACAAATAGGAGAAGACTTTAGAAAAGACGTATCAACTAAGTTTTCAAGAGATTTTTGCAGAGAGAACAAGGAAGAAAAACACGAAGGAGAATTGCAAAGGCTAAAGATCTAAGAGAGAGTATTGGAGCAAATTCAGAGTTTCTTCTTCTCTTCTCTAGTTTTATTTTTTGTAACTATCTGGGATGTTTGGATTATTAATTTGGATGATGTTTTTCTTTATTATTATCATGAACTAAATTTTAATTAAGATTGCAACGGAACTTGGTATGTAGTTTAAATTGCAAGCTTCCCATTGAATGAAAGTTAGTTTTTATTGAATTGTTTATTATATCTTATGTTTAATTGATTAATTGTTTGGCCAACAATTACTGTGATAATCTATATAAAATTAGAAGATGGAGTATAGATTGAGATCTGGATATGATAACATCTGTTCATATAATCTGAATAGGGTTAATATGATTAGCGTGTAGGATAGGAATATACCTATGTGTCTTTTGTATCCATTGAAAGAATTTGTGCGTAAACCCTAATTAACTTGATTCACATAGGAATATAGTGAGTTGATTAATTGGGGTGTTCCTTGTAATTCTGCATCTTAAAGATTAGATTTAGGAGGATTTGTTCACATGTCTTTGGAAGAAGTGCGTGAATATTCATAAAGCATTCTTGGATAATGATTCATATTAATTGATTTATTTTAAATGGGAAGTAAGTTAGTTTAAATGAAATACCAAGGGAAGTTGTAATCTTAACCTGTTAAATCTGCAGTTATTCTTGTGAAATTTTGATTTTAATTATTAGTTTGTTAAGTTTAAATTTCAAATCTTAAACAAAATTTTCTTAGTTTAAAATAGGATTAATTGCATTAGAGTTAGTAATTGATAAATATTAGTCTATTTCCTCGTTGGAACGATATCCTTGCTTGCTGAATATTACAATTGAACGCGTATACTTGCGTGGTAAAGTGCTATTAAAAGTTTAGGCAACAAGGAGAAAGACCACCGGTGGTAGCTGATGTGTTGAGTAGAAGATCGTATACAAGTACGAGTACGATATTGTCAAAGACTCATTTCGTATAATTTACAAATAATAAAGATGGAGATGAAAACTCTAGGTACCCACGTGATGATATACGAATATAATCGACTTTAATCGATAAAGTTAAAGCTGTTCAAGCTACACACCGGAGCTGATGAATTTGAAGAAGGAGGTGCAAGAAGTTGTTATTTCAAAAGGGAGAATCGGTGAGGTGAGGAAAGCTCAAACCTTAGATTTATTAATCTATTAGAAATTCTCGATTGAATAGGAACTGTGGCCTATAGACTCGTTTTACCGCCAAGTATGACGCGTGTTCATAATGTTTTTCACGTATCGATGTTACGTAAATATGTGGACGACCCGAACCACGTCATTGAGTTAGAACCGGATGAGATAGTCGAAGACTTAACGTACGAGGAGGTACCTGTCAAGATCTTGGATAAGAAAGAACATGTCTTATGTACCGAGGTTATACCACAAGTTAAAGTTTTGTGGAGAAACCATGCTATTGAGGAAATGACCTGGGAGTTGGAAACGGAAATAAAAGCGAGGTATCTTTACCTTTTCGAAACACCAGGTACGTACGTCAATTTCGAGGACGAAATTTCATAAGGAGGGGAGGTTGTAAGACCCCAAAATTTTTTTAAATAAAAAGGAATTTCCTTTATTTATTATTTTGAAATAGTAAGGGTGGATTTGATTAATGTGGTTAGTTATGGGTAAAATGTGCAAATATTTTAAATAAGCAAGTGGTGATAAAATATTCATTATTGTTGGGGAATATTCGTTTGGTCGTGGAATATTCGTACTGTCGGGGAGTATTCGTACGACGGCGCAGTCTTTTGTGGGCCCCATAACGGAAAGCGATTGGATGAAAAAAAACGACAAATATAAGTTGTTTATAAATAACGACGTAGTTGTTACCGTTAATACTGTTGGAATACCCGGTGGTTAAAACACACTAATACGCGTTGTTGAACAGTAGCACACGGTATTGCACCAATTATTGATTCTTACGTAAGAAGTCACTACTCAATAATGGTTACAGTAATTACTGTTCAGTATTTTATTTTATTGATTCGATAATTGCTGCGTTGATATTTTATATTGCTGTTGTTTCAATAATTGTCATTACATAGTATTTTTCATTATCGAAGCAATAATTCATATTATCTGAATAATATTGTTAGATAACATTTTTGGCAATGTCTAGAAAGTTCTGTCTAAAGAGAGGTTTGGTCACCTAATTGCGCCCTAGTAAAGAGAAATTCTTATTGGAAAGCCTCCTCTTTCCTTGGAACTGCCTGGTTGTCAATATTGTGATTCTATAATATTATTTGTGAATAATTAATTATTGATTCATATGATGAGAAAAATATTGATTTTATGTGGATATAGATGGAGAAAATTTTTTAATGTGACAATTGTTGAAAATTGAAATTTTATCTTTTTTTGATAAAATTATTCATTTAAATATATTATTATATTTTAATAATATAATAATGATGATATTTTTACGATGAATGTGGGATATATGAGTATATGTGGAGGAGGAGTATTTTTGTTACCAAAAATATTTAAAACATGTTTTTCATGTTGGTGGACCCCATTTATTGACCGAAATTTGATTATAGCCTGTAAAATCGCTCGTTTATGGATTTCGGCCAATTTTTGTTTGGAATTTGGAAAAACTTCCTTCTACAAAGTTGTAGAGAATTGAATTTTCTATAAAAACTTGCGAGATTCGAATTGTCTGACAAAAGGGCTATTTATTGTGAATTATTGAAGTTCCGAAGCTCTGAAATAATTGATTTTTGGAAGTTTAAAATATTTTTAATAATAAAAACGTTTTTTATATGTTGTGAGCCTCATTAATCACATGCTAAGTGGCTGATTTCAGATTCTCAAAGGTTGGCGTAGACAAATTTTTATAAATATATTATTATATTAAATTTTCTACTTTGGTGTTCTAAGCATTTTCCTATAAATAGGGTGCTTAGGTTAGAATTGAAAATCACACCAGAAACTGAAGTTTTCCCTCTCTATATTATCGAGCGTATTCTTGTGAGTATTTTGAGTATACTTTGAGTATTGTTATACGGTGCAAGTTCAAGTCTTAGCCTATATCCGGTGTTTCAACTAGAAGTACTGTCTTTCGAGGTAAGGGATGTTATTTTATTCGAAAATGATATTATTTCTTCAATATCATTATGTCAAAATATTGGTTGGAATTTTTTTATCAAATTTGGAACTTTTTCATGTCGGAGTTACTATTCACGAGTTACTATTCACGAGTTACTATTCACGAGTACTATTCACGAAGCGTGAAGATGTTTTTTGTGAAATTTCTATCTTTTGGTGTCGGAGTTACTATTCACGTATACGGCACTATTCACGTATATGTCACTATTCAAGAATACGACACTATTCATCGAAAAATGAAATTTCTTCTTTTTGTCCAAAATATCTATTATGGATACTAGCTTTGATTGTATCCATATTTTGATCATTCTTGAATTTTACCCCACTCTAGTTATTTATGAAGTATTTTTTGAATGAGAATTGTTTAAAGTACGAATCCTTAATATTTGTTCTTTTGTTTCACTGGATTCGTTTCCTTTAAAATATTTTTCATCATCCTCAGTCCTAAATGATGATATTACTGAATATCTTTGGCCTGTAGTGCAAAGATGAATATTTGATTCCAGATATATATTGATTGATGTTACAGGGATATAATATAGACGATGAACTTTTAAATTCATATATAGAAGATAGTAGTTTGCATTCTCTACTTAACTCTTCTAATGAATTGTTGTTTCCGCTGCAGTTGTTGATTTAAAACTGGTTGTCTATTGTATTCTATTAGATTTTTCCCTGTTGAAGACTAAAGATAATTTGTTGTATATTATCTTAGTCATAATATTCTTTACTGGGCTAGTTGAGCTCACCCTTTTCTTTTTTGTTCCATTTTTCTTCTCGGGAGGCGAGAATGTAGCGAGTACTAGTCGGGGTATGGAATGAAGGTTCTAGAGAGAGTTGCTTAGTAGTCCTCACAATTTTTGTAAAATAATGTATCAATAATTATGATGGAGATTTATTTACGTGTGGATATTGTCTAGATGGCAATATCTATATCTAAACTCACAGTTTATATGTTGTAATAATAAAGTTGTAGTTATTTCTGTACCATGTATTTGGCGACTCAGAATGGGTTGGATGGAATGGACCTATTTTGGGGGCGTCACATTTGTGGGCCCCACAACAGAAAGCGATTGGATGAAGAAAACGACAAGTATAAGTTTTTTATAAATAACGGCGTAGTGGTTACCGTTAACACTGTTGGAATACCCGATGGTTAAAATACAGTAATACACGTTGTTGTACAGTAGCACACGGTATTGCACCAATTATTGATTCTTACGTAAGAAGGCACTATTCAATAATTATTACAGTAGTTACTGTTCAGTATTTTATTTTATTGATTCAATAATTGCTGCGTTGATATTTTATATTACTGTTGTTTCAATAATTGTCACTACACAGTATTTTCCATTATCGAAGCAATAATTCATATTATCTGAATAATATTATTAGAAAATATTATTGGCAATGTCTAGAAAGTTCTGTCTAAGGAGAGGTTTGGTCACCTAATTACGCGCCAGTAAGGAGAAATTTTTATTGGAAATCCCCCTCTTTCTGGGAACGGCCTGATTGCCAGTACTTTGATTCTGTAATATTATTTGTGATTAATTAATTATTGATTTATATGATGAGGAAAATATTGATTTTATGTGGTTATAGATGGAGAAATTTTTTAAAGTTACAATTATTAAAAATTGATATTTTATCTTTTCTAATAAAATAATATTTTATTATATTATATAATAATGATGATATTTTTTACAATGAATGTGTGATATATGAGTATATGAGGAGGAAGAGTATTTTTATTGCAAAAGTTGTTTAAAACATGTTAAACATGTCTGTGGGCCAATTTCTTGACTAAAATTTGATTATAGCCTGTAAAATCGTCCGTTTATGAAATTCGGTCAATTTCTGTTTGGAATTTAGAAAAACTTTCTTCTGCAAAGTTGTAGAGAATTGAATTTCCTATAAAAAGTCACGAGATTCGAATTTTCTGATAAAAGGGCTATTTATTATGAATTATTGAAGTTCCGAAATAATTTATTTTTGGAAGTTTTAATTATTTTAATTAAGAAAAACGTTTTTTTTATTTAGTTGAGGGGGGTCACTCTTGGTGGCTGATATTTGGATCAGATTTTGTGTGCGTAAGAATTTAATAATTATATCTTAATATTTTATTAAATTTTCTGCTTTGGTATTCTAAGCATTTTCCTATAAATAGGGTGCTTAGGTTAGAATTGAAAATCACACCAGAAACTATAGATTTCTCTCTCTTTCTCTCTCTATAATATCGAGCGTATTTTGTGAGTATTTTAGTACTTTGAGTATTGTTATACGGTGCAAGTTCTTTCAGCACTATATCCAGTATTACAGTCAGAAGTACTATTCTTTCTGAGGTAAGGGATATTATTTTTTTAAAAAAATGATATTATTTCTTCAATATCATTATGCCGAAATATTGGTTTGAACTTTTTATCAAATTTGAAACTTTTTCATGTCGGGGTTACTATTCATGAGTTACTATTCATGAGTAGTAATTCACGAGTACTATTCACAAAGCATGATGATATTTTTGTGAAATTTCTATCTTTTAATGTCGGAGTTACTATTCATGTATACGGCACTATTCACGTATACGGCACTATTCACGAATACGGCACTATTCACAGAAAAATTAAATTTTCGTTTTTCATTCAAAATATCTATTATGGATACTAGCTTTGATTGTATTCATATTTTGATCATTCTTGAATTTTACTCCATTTTGATTATTTATGAAGTATTTTTGAACTTGGATTGTGTAAAGTACGAATCCTCAATATTGTTCTTTTGTTTCACTGGATTCGTTTTCTTTAAAATATTTTTCATCATCCTCAGTCCTAAATGATGATATAACTAAATATTTTTGGCCTATAGTGCAAAGATGAATGATTTCTGATGAATATCTTTGGCCTGTAGTGCAAAGATGAACAGGTGTTTAGATGAACATGACCAACTGATGAATATCTTTGGTCTGTAGTGCAAAGATGAATATTTGATTCCAGATATATATTGATTGATGTTACAGGGATAAAAGATAGACGATGAACTTTTATATTCATATATAGAAGATAGTAGATTTCATTCTCTACTTAACTCTTCTAATGAATTATTATTTCCGCTGCGAATATTGATTTGAAACTTGTTATCTATTGTATTCTATTAGATTTTTCCCTGTTGAAGACTAACGATAATTTGTTCTGTATTATCTTAGTCATAATATTCTTTACTGGGCTAGTTGAGCTCACCCTTTTCTCCTTTTTATTCCATTTTTCTTCTCAGGAGGCGAGAATGTAGCGAGTACTAGTCGGGGTATGGAATGATGGTTCTAGAAGTTATTTTAGTAGTCCTCACCATTTTTGTAAAATAATGTATCAATAATTGAAATGAGGACTTATTTGAGTGTGGATATTGTCTGAATGACAATATTTGTATTTAAACTTACAGTTTTTATGTTGTATTAATAAAGTTGTAGTTGTTTCTGTACCATGTATTTTGACGACTCAGAATGGGTGTTGTATACATGTTTTGGAGGCGTCACAAATATTAATGTTCTTCAAATAATGAGTCGACCTAACTAATTTATATCCGTGACTTCTATTTATGCAACTTAGCATTACTACCCTTACTATGATGTCAATTAGTGGTTCAATAATATGAGATGTTGTGACATTCCTAAATCCACGTGCTTGCTAAAGTGGACTGCTACTCACTAATTTCTTTTGAGTATACTTACTATAGACTTGCAATATTAACAATCATATCGTTCCTAGGAAAGAGGGGGCCTTTCGTATAAACGACGCACAATTAAACAATCCATTTCCTTAACATAACTTTCTAGATATTGTTAATATTATTTACTAGCCTAATAATATCATATCAAAGCATATGAGTTACTATGTCATGTCAGTTATTGATATAATAATATGAAATACTTTGCATTTGCTACTGTGACAATTATTGAGTTCAATAATATGAAATACTATGCAGTTGTTACTGTAACAATTATTGAATCAATAATATAAAATATTATGAAATACTGTGTGATACTGTGGAATGTCGTGTGTCACTGTGGAATACCGCGTGCTACTGTACTTTTATCACCGAGTATTTAAACTGTTAAATATGATAGTAAAGTTGACAATTTTTTATTAAAAATGTTATTTGTGTCTTTTTTTGCATATGCCAATATTTTGTTGTGGGCCCCACTATTGATTGGTTATTTTGGCGTCATCATACTTTTACCTAATATTCCCGACATAACGAATATTCCTCGACATACTTTTATAATTTACACATATTACCCTTAACTTTAACATTTTTATCAATTTAACCATTTACTGATTATAATAATAATTATAAATAAAATTGAATACTTTTATTTCATAAAAGTCGAGGTCTTACAACCTCCCCTCATGAAATTGACGTTCCTGACATTTCGACTTGCAGTTCGAAGAGGTAAATATATTTAGCTTTCATTTCATATTCTAGTTCCCAAAGTCATTTCCTCTGTATCTTGGTTTCTCCACAAAACTTTGACTTGATGTTTAACCTTTAAGCGTAGAATCTGTTCCTTTTTATTTAAGATCTTGACATGTACTTCTTTATACGTTAAATCCTCTGCTATTAAACCTGGCTCCAACTCAATGATGTGATTTGGATCCTTCACATACTTACGTAACATGGATATGTGAAAAACGTTATGAATGCTAGACATGTTTAGCGGCAGGGCAAGTATATATGCCACAATTCGTATTCGGTCGAGAATTTCAAATGAGCCAATAAATCGAGGGTTGAGACACGTAAAAATACATAGTCTCCAACATTGAATCTCTCGTCACTTCGATGAAGATCAACATAACTCTTTTGTCGTTCATGTGTTGCTTGTATTCGTTGTCGAATCATTTGGATATTTTATGTTGTCATGAGCACCTACTTGGGTCCTAATATTTTTGTTTCTCCTATCTCATTCAAACATATTGGAGAGTGGCACTTTCGGATCTATACAAAGCCTCGAATGGGTGATTCTTATATATTTCCTTTAAATCATTCTATATGACAAATGAGTCTTTTACTATAAGGTACTGAGATTTTAATTCTTCATGTGGATGATGACGAATAAATATCATTAATTTTGCACAATCCTACCGGGATGTTTGATTGTCAACCTTTATTGTATCTCCAAGGTTCTTTGCCTCTAGATAAATCTCAGTATCAAGAGTCCATGACAAGTAATTCTTGTCCAAGATATTAAGGGCAACAAATTCAAGTTTTGTAAGGTTCGACATCAATATAAATATATAATTTATATAACTAAATATATATATATATATATATATATATATATATATATATATATACATATGATCAAATTTAATTGTAATGAAACAATTATCAGTACACATAATATATAGCTATATGTATAAATAAACGTGAAGACAAACAAACAAATAGGATAATTACAAATTCTTTTAAAAAACTTATTAGTGAATTTAGAGAATTACACAAATAATCTTTAATATTTGAAGAACAATGGGAGGACAACTTCCTTTTCAAAATCGGGTAGAAACTCTTGCTGATAACGTGTTGTAAAATGATAGATAAAATAAAATATATATTATGGCAATATGGTCGTACACAACTATATATGTTTTATTTGTACACAGTCTGCCAAAACAACGTCGTTTTGACATATTTATAATTTTTAAAAACAGTTTCTCTCCTCCTAAATAAGAAATCAAAATTAAATCTGTCAAAACGACGTAATTTTGATAGACTATACACAAATAAAATATATACAATTGTGTATAACCATTATTTCATGTATATTAAACAAAATGTATATTGATAAACTTTTATATCTAAGTGGTTATCCACACTTCTCTGAACTTCTTTTCTTTCTTTTCCGGCTGCCACTTCACACACCACTTTCTGTTAGGTTATTTATAAGAAAGAAGAGAGAGAGAGGAAGAGGAAGAGAGAAGGTGAAAAGTTTATTTATTTCTAACAATTCAACACAATTCAAAGTCATCTTCTTTTTATCCTTCTCTCTCTCTCTCTCTCTCTCTCTCTCTCTCTCTTCTTTTTTCTGTTTTGCTAAATTCTTTCTATCCCTTCTAGATTTGCTGATATAACAAAGTAGGGAAAGGACTAAGAAATATCCCTCAAATTCCCACCAACAAATTGACCAATATTTATCATAGAAACCATTAAGAGACGCAAGTACAGATGGCCATATTCAATTGTCATTGTAGATGTAAAGCATTAAAAACTTAGTAAACACTGCTAATCTGTAAATTTACAATCTTTATCAGCTTGTGGAACAACGCTACCTGTATTTCCTATGAAAATGACGCTTGACTTGGTCTAAGCCACAAAACTATAGTACAGCAAAATTGGGAACTTTCACTGAATATGTACGTGGGTAATCTTCAAACTGCTGCATAATTCATGAAAACAGACTGCAGAAGAAAAAACAATTAATAATAAAGTAGTGCATAGTTAGTTACACAACTTCCAAACGTAGTTGATTATCTTGTTCGTCTAGAATCAATTTATTTCAAATGCAGCTTATTTAACTCACCAACGCAGTGCTTAGACTTTAAGCAGAACGCATTTGGAGGTCCAAACACATAAAAAACTACAGCCACAAGCGCTAGTAGCCAAACAAATACGAGCATTTCAAATGAAGAAAAAAAACCTAACATAATATTTTTCCAGTCACAGATTTATAAACAGACCCTAAACAATGGTAGGTTGGACATTTGGACTATGAAAGACTACCCTTTTAGATATAATATGTAACACTCTAGTTCCACATCGTAATGTGTGGAATACTTGAATGTGTATATAAGGATTCAAACTGCTATCACTAATATTTCCTGTCATAATCTTTTAGGTGAGTATGTGGTGTGCTAAAATTACCTATGAGGATAATATTAAGAAAACGTATTTGGCCTTATTATAGTATAATTTAATTCGAACCCGGAATTTAACCCGGCCTATTACACAATAAGACTCGATCGAGACAATTCAAAGTCTTTGTTGATAGGGAAAGGACAAAGAAATATCCATGTGCCTTGCACAATAAGACTTGAGACAATTCAAAGTTTGCCGATAGGGAAAGGACAAAATAATATCCATATTCCATCATTCACCATTAAGAGACACAAGCAAAAATGGCTATACAGTTGGTGCTTCAGATGATGTTTGTATTGTTCATTATCCGAGAAGCATCTGCACAAGTAAAATCTCCAGCAAAGCCTGGATGTCAACAAACATGCGGCAGCGTTACCATTCCATACCCATTTGGAATTGGAACCAATTGCTCGGCCGACGAGACATTTGAAATAAATTGCAACAACTCGAGACCTTTTCTCAGTAGTAACAATCTGCAGGTACTGGAAATTTCATTAGAAGCAGGCACGATTCGTGTCAACAATCCAGTAATCACTGCAAATTGTGAAAATAGGACTAATGGTTTAGATGTGAATTTATTAGCTCCCTTCACATTCTCAGACACCCAAAATCGATTCACTGCCATGGGATGTGACAACCTTGCCTTGATCACCAGACAAGATTTCAATATTGGAGGGTGCATGTCATTTTGCAACGTTACTTCAAGAGAAAACAGTTGCTTCGGTATAAACTGTTGCCAGACAAGAATCCCTCCGTCCTTGATGTTCATCAACGCATCTTTGAGAAGCATTGATCCTAACAATGATCAAAAAAGTTGCAAGTATGCATTCATCGTAGACCAAAATTGGTTTGGTAACTTGACAAATCCATACAGTGTGCAATCTATGGAACAAGTTCCCGCGGTGCTGGATTGGAGAACATTTAGGAACTGCAGCACACTGGGATCGTTTCCATCTACTAATATCTCATTATATAATACCTCATTATGTGGAAAAATGCTTTCTGTTCAAATCAACGCTTGTGTTCGTGTCTTAAAGGCTATGAAGGAAACCCATATTTACCTGATGGATGTCGAGGTAAGATTCTGCAAATCAGTAAATATCAAATACTTCACAACTCTGCAAACACAAAAGTATTTCAATATTTTAGCTTGTTCTATTGAAGATAATAGGTATTTCACTCATTCTCATATGCAGGAAGCCTCAACCAATCTCTGTGTGTGTGTAACTTTTTTGCTTATGTTGGATTTTTATATGTCAGATATCGACGAGTGTGCAACCAACAGATGTCAACAGATCTGTACCAATACGCCAGGAAGCTACCGTTGCTCTTGCATGGATGGGTGGAAATCTCTCGGATATAGTTGCTACAATCTGAAGGTAGACGATGGCAAGAGAGCTCGGGTGGCCATTATAGGTATGACCCTTCATTCTCTTCGATTAGTATATAAACTCGAAATAGTTCATGTAGCACAGAGATAAAATATAGTGTACAATGAAAAATTGGTGGTGGTTATATTTTAATGTAATTAACTTCAAATAAATCTAACTGGGTTAACTTCGAGTTTGCCCCAAATCACTCAAACAGTAACTCCTGTTCAAATAAAAGAGTTCCAATTAACTGGAATTATTTTACCATTAGCAACCAAAAATGAGCCTGCTTACTCTCCTCATACTAGAAGCAAACTCATAAATTCTCTTCATCCAATATCACCTACAACTGTTGAATGACGTGTATGTTATCATTTCACCCAAGATTAAGCAAATACAAAAGAAAAATGTAGAGAAGTTTTAAGCTTAAAATACTAGCTTTTTTATTTTAGTAAATATAAGTATGTTGAAAATCAATAAAATACAACAGTACAGGGTATGCCACAGAACAATATAAAACCACCGGATCTAACCTATACTATATCCTCATAACTTCTCCACATCACTTCAATTCCTTTTGTCTTTTATTCTACTGTTCCTCTCTAGCTATAAACAATAGACAGCTACACAAGTAATAACTGAAGGCTGAGTTCCTAGTTCTTATCTGGAAAGAGTTACCTCTAATGTGTTGAAGGGTTTCCTGGCCCAAAAGACCAGTGATCAATGTCTAGCACAGTGGTCTTGCTGTCCGCATTATAAAAACTCTAAAGATGAAGACGCCAGTTCACATTTGCCCATGATTTCCCAGACACAAAAACTTCATTTGTTTCTTTCTCAGACCAATTGTTTAGTGCAGGGAAGTTGTCAATCCTAACTCCAATTTCGGTTTTATAGTCAAACATAGCCCTATCCTGCTTCTTCAATTGAAATAAGGTGTTCTACTGCATTAAGGCTAACTGTAGGTCTCTTACTAACTGTTCCCTCTATAGTTGATCCCTAGAGCAGATTACTTAGTGAATGTCCATATATATTGCATCATTTGATTTGAGTCATTTGACTGCTAGACCGAGCTTGACACAGTCATTGAGCTAATGGGATAAAAACTTCAAACAAATACGATAAATATCAAATTCTTTTGCTTATGCTGACTAACTGACCTGTTTAACCAATGTGTTTTGTAGCCTCTTCCACTAGTTTCGGGGTGCTAATTTTATTATCTGCTGCATTGTGGTTGTATAAAGTAATACAACGAAGAAAGAAAGCGAAGCTCAAGGAGAAGTTTTTCAAGAGAAACGGCGGTTTGCTATTACAACAACAAGTGTCTTCAGGTGAAGGTAGTGTTGAGAAAACAAAATTGTTTACATCAAAGGAGTTAGAACAGGCAACCGACCACTACAATGTGGATCGAATCCTTGGTCAAGGAGGCCAAGGCACTGTTTATAAGGGAATGTTGACAGATGGAAGAATAGTAGCAGTGAAAAAGTCCAAAATAGAGGATGAAGATAAACTTGAACACTTTATTAATGAGGTGGTCATTTTATCACAGATCAACCATAGGAATATAGTCAAGCTACATGGGTGTTGTTTGGAGACAGAAGTTCCCTTGCTAGTTTATGAATTCATCCCTAACGGAACACTTTTTCAATATATTCATAATTATAACGACGAGTTCCCACTTTTTTGGGATGTTCGTGTACGCGTGGCTACAGAAGCTGCAGGAGCTCTCTTCTATTTGCACTCGGCAGCTTCCATACCAATTTATCATCGAGATATCAAGTCTACAAACATACTTTTGGATGATAAGTACAGAGCAAAAGTGGCAGACTTTGGGACTTCGAGGTCGATTGCTGTGGATCAAACTCACTTGACCACACGAGTACAGGGTACCTTTGGGTACTTGGACCCTGAATACTTCCAATCAAGCCAATTTACAGAGAAAAGTGATGTCTATAGCTTTGGGGTAGTTCTTGTTGAGCTCTTAACTGGACAAAAACCAATCCTATCACCCAAATCTGATGATGAAGGACGAAGTTTAGCAACACTTTTCATAATGGCAATGGAAGAGAATCGTCTGTTTGATATTCTTGATGCTCAAGTAATGAAAGAGGGTCCAAAAGAAGAGATTATGGGGTTTGCTAACCTTGCAAACAGATGCTTGAACTTGAACGGGAGAAATAGGCCTACAATGAAACAAGTTGCAGCGGAGTTAGAAGGAATTCGATTGTCACATGGAGCGCCTACTTTTCAACAACACTACGAAGAGGTTGAGTATGCAGTAGCTGAACTAAATGGGTCATGGGACACAACATCAACTTCAATGGGCTCCTCTGCAAATAATAGTTTATCAGTTGATGTAGAGCCTCTACTATCTAGAAAATAGTGGTGCTGGGTTATTATTATATATTATTATTTATGGATGATGTTAATGTCATTAGTTTAAATAGTAGATAAGATTATGATATATATTAGTAGAATATTCTAGAGTATTAATTATTTAAGGTAGTAGATAATTACTAGGAATTTATTTACTTCTTTAATTAGGTTACTTAATATTTTACTTAATATTTTACAAAGCCTCCAAATATTAGGGTTTTTTTTCCTATTCCTATATAAACAAATGTAGTTCACCATCCATTATGATTATTATTGAATCTGTAGCGCTCCCAAATCTGGGTACCTTTTACCTCGGACCTGTTACGTTACGATACATCATTTTTATAACTATTGCGGAAGATATAAACATAAATTGTTTATACATTAAACATTTGCACATAATTCCCAAGATCTGTAACCTTTACTTAATATACATATTCATATCCTACACGACTTACAATGTCATTTGCATACAATACTGTTACAATTTTTACTGCATAATAATACAATTCTGGAATTTTCCTTGCCTTTGCCTGTATCCGAACTTTCGTCTTAATCTGAAAATTTTATCATAATATTATGCTAATCTGTAAATTTACAATCTTTATCAGCTTGTGGAACAACGCTACCTGTATTTCCTATGAAAATGACGGTTGACTTGGTCTAAGCCACAAAACTATAGTACAGCAAAATTGGGAACTTTCACTGAATATGTACGTGGGTAATCTTCAAACTGCTGCATAATTCATGAAAACAGACAGCAGAAGAAAAAAAATTAATAATAAAGTAGTGCATAGTTAGTTACACAACTTCCAAACGTAGTTGATTATCTTGTTCGTTTAGAATCAATTTATTTCAAATGCAGCTTATTTAACTCACCAACGCATAGCTTAAACTTTAAGCACAATGCATTTGGAGGTCCAAACACATAAAAAACTACAGCCACAAGCGCTAGTAGCCAAACAAATACGAGCATTTCAAATGAAGAAAAAAAACCTAACATAATATTTTTCCAGTCACAGATTTATAAACGGACCCTAAATAATGGTAGGTTGGACATTTGGACTATGAAAGACTACCCTTTTAGATATAATATGTAACACTCTAGTTCCACACTGTAATGTGTGGAATACTTGAATGTGTATATAAGGATTCAAACTGCTATCATTAATATTTCATGTCATAATCTTTTAGGTGAGTATGTGGTGTGCTAAAATTACCTATGAAGATAATATTAAGAAAACGTATTTGGCCTTCTTATAGTATGATTTAATTCGAACCCGGAATTTAACCCGGCCTATTACACAATAAGACTAGATCGAGACAATTCAAAGTCTTTGTTGATAGGGAAAGGACAAAGAAATATCCATGTGCCTTGCACAATAAGACTTGAGACAATTCAAAGTTTGCCGATAGGGAAAGGACAAAATAATAACCATATTCCATCATTCACCATTAAGAGACACAAGCAAAAATGGCTATACAGTTGGTGCTTCAGATGATGTTTGTATTGTTCATTATCCGAGAAGCATCTGCACAAGTAAAATCTCCAGCAAAGCCTGGATGTCAACAAACATGCGGCAGCGTTACCATTCCATACCCATTTGGAATTGGAACCAATTGCTCAGCCGACGAGACATTTGAAATAAATTGCAACAACTCGAGACCTTTTCTCAGTAGTAACAATCTGCAGGTACTGGAAATTTCATTAGAAGCAGGCACGATTCGTGTCAACAATCCAGTAATCACTGCAAATTGTGAAAATAGGACTAATGGTTTAGATGTGAATTTATTAGCTCCCTTCACATTCTCAGACACCCAAAATCGATTCACTGCCATGGGATGTGACAACCTTGCCTTGATCACCAGACAAGATTTCAATATTGGAGGGTGCATGTCATTTTGCAACGTTACTTCAAGAGAAAACAGTTGCTTCGGTATAAACTGTTGCCAGACAAGAATCCCTCCGTCCTTGATGTTCATCAACGCATCTTTGAGAAGCATTGATCCTAACAATGATCAAAAAAGTTGCAAGTATGCATTCATCGTAGACCAAAATTGGTTTGGTAACTTGACAAATCCATACAGTGTGCAATCTATGGAACAAGTTCCCGCGGTGCTGGATTGGAGAACATTTAGGAACTGCAGCACACTGGGATCGTTTCCATCTACTAATATCTCATTATATAATACCTCATTATGTGGAAAAAATGTTTTCTGTTCAAATCAACGCTTGTGTTCGTGTCTTAAAGGCTATGAAGGAAACCCATATTTACCTGATGGATGTCGAGGTAAGATTCTGCAAATCAGTAAATATCAAATACTTCACAACTCTGCAAACACAAAAGTATTTCAATATTTTAGCTTGTTCTATTGAAGATAATAGGTATTTCACTCATTCTCATATGCAGGAAGCCTCAACCAATCTCTGTGTGTGTGTAACTTTTTTGCTTATGTTGGATTTTTATATGTCAGATATCGACGAGTGTGCAACCAACAGATGTCAACAGATCTGTACCAATACGCCAGGAAGCTACCGTTGCTCTTGCATGGATGGGTGGAAATCTCTCGGATATAGTTGCTACAATCTGAAGGTAGACGATGGCAAGAGAGCTCGGGTGGCCATTATAGGTATGACCCTTCATTCTCTTCGATTAGTATATAAACTCGAAATAGTTCATGTAGCACAGAGATAAAATATAGTGTACAATGAAAAATTGGTGGTGGTTATATTTTAATGTAATTAACTTCAAATAAATCTAACTGGGTTAACTTCGAGTTTGCCCCAAATCACTCAAACAGTAACTCCTGTTCAAATAAAAGAGTTCCAATTAACTGGAATTATTTTACCATTAGCAACCAAAAATGAGCCTGCTTACTCTCCTCATACTAGAAGCAAACTCATAAATTCTCTTCATCCAATATCACCTACAACTGTTGAATGACGTGTATGTTATCATTTCACCCAAGATTAAGCAAATACAAAAGAAAAATGTAGAGAAGTTTTAAGCTTAAAATACTAGCTTTTTTATTTTAGTAAATATAAGTATGTTGAAAATCAATAAAATACAACAGTACAGGGTATGCCACAGAACAATATAAAACCACCGGATCTAACCTATACTATATCCTCATAACTTCTCCACATCACTTCAATTCCTTTTGTCTTTTATTCTACTGTTCCTCTCTAGCTATAAACAATAGACAGCTACACAAGTAATAACTGAAGGCTGAGTTCCTAGTTCTTATCTGGAAAGAGTTACCTCTAATGTGTTGAAGGGTTTCCTGGCCCAAAAGACCAGTGATCAATGTCTAGCACAGTGGTCTTGCTGTCCGCATTATAAAAACTCTAAAGATGAAGACGCCAGTTCACATTTGCCCATGATTTCCCAGACACAAAAACTTCATTTGTTTCTTTCTCAGACCAATTGTTTAGTGCAGGGAAGTTGTCAATCCTAACTCCAATTTCGGTTTTATAGTCAAACATAGCCCTATCCTGCTTCTTCAATTGAAATAAGGTGTTCTACTGCATTAAGGCTAACTGTAGGTCTCTTACTAACTGTTCCCTCTATAGTTGATCCCTAGAGCAGATTACTTAGTGAATGTCCATATATATTGCATCATTTGATTTGAGTCATTTGACTGCTAGACCGAGCTTGACACAGTCATTGAGCTAATGGGATAAAAACTTCAAACAAATACGATAAATATCAAATTCTTTTGCTTATGCTGACTAACTGACCTGTTTAACCAATGTGTTTTGTAGCCTCTTCCACTAGTTTCGGGGTGCTAATTTTATTATCTGCTGCATTGTGGTTGTATAAAGTAATACAACGAAGAAAGAAAGCGAAGCTCAAGGAGAAGTTTTTCAAGAGAAACGGCGGTTTGCTATTACAACAACAAGTGTCTTCAGGTGAAGGTAGTGTTGAGAAAACAAAATTGTTTACATCAAAGGAGTTAGAGAAGGCAACCGACCACTACAATGTGGATCGAATCCTTGGTCATGGAGGCCAAGGCACTGTTTATAAGGGAATGTTGACAGATGGAAGAATAGTAGCAGTGAAAAAGTCCAAAATAGAGGATGAAAATAAACTTGAACACTTTATTAATGAGGTGGTCATTTTATCACAGATCAACCATAGGAATATAGTCAAGCTACATGGGTGTTGTTTGGAGACAGAAGTTCCCTTGCTAGTTTATGAATTCATCCCTAACGGAACACTTTTTCAATATATTCATAACCATAACGACGAGTTCCCACTTTCTTGGGATGTTCGTGTACGCGTGGCTACAGAAGCTGCAGGAGCTCTCTTCTATTTGCACTCGGCAGCTTCCATACCAATTTATCATCGAGATATCAAGTCTACAAACATACTTTTGGATGATAAGTACAGAGCAAAAGTGGCAGACTTTGGGACTTCGAGATCGATTGCTGTGGATCAAACTCACTTGACCACACGAGTACAGGGTACCTTTGGGTACTTGGACCCTGAATACTTCCAATCAAGCCAATTTACAGAGAAAAGTGATGTCTATAGCTTTGGGGTAGTTCTTGTTGAGCTCTTAACTGGACAAAAACCAATCCTATCACCCAAATCTGATGATGAAGGACGAAGTTTAGCAACACTTTTCATAATGGCCATGGAAGAGAATCGTCTGTTTGATATTCTTGATGCTCGAGTAATGAAAGAGGGTCCGAAAGAAGAGATTATGGGGTTTGCTAACCTTGCAAACAGATGCTTGAACTTGAAAGGGAGAAATAGGCCTACAATGAAACAAGTTGCAGTGGAGTTAGAAGGAATTCGATTGTCACATGGAGCGCCTACTTTTCAACAACACTACGAAGAGGTTGAGTATGCAGTAGCTGAACTAAATGGGTCATGGGACACAACATCAACTTCAATGGGCTCCTCTGCAAATAATAGTTTATCAGTTGATGTAGAGCCTCTACTATCTAGAAAATAGTGGTGCTAATGAGGATGGAAGCAATTTTTTTTAAATATTATTGGGTTATTATTATATATTATTATTTATGGATGAAGTTAATGTGATTAGTTTAAATAGTAGATAAAATTATGATATATATTAGTAGAATATTCTAGAGTATTAATTATTTAAGGTAGTAGATAATTACTAGGATTTTATTTCTTTGTTTAATTAGGTTACTTAATATTTTACTTAGCATCCAAGTATTAGGGTTTTTTTCCTATTGCTATATAAACAGATGTAGTCCACCATTATGATTATTATTGAATCGTTGATGTTATTAAATTAAGCCTTATGCTTTGTGACTTTTAGCCCCCTTTATATTTTTTTAATCTCCTTTATTCCTTCCTCTATACTTGTCCTACATCAGGTGCCCTAAATACACAAAATAAACACAAGTGCATACTCCACTCTGTCTTCTTTTAAATTCCCTTGAGAACCAGTCACTGGTTGTCATCAAAAATTTTCCAACACAGAGGTATTGGCATAGGCGGGCTAGGGATAGGGCTTTTCTTTAGCATAGTGTGAAAAAGAAGCTCTATAAGCCGAAATTGAGTACTAGTAAACCCTTTAGTTCCTTTTCTTTAATGAAAAATGGGGAACAATGACAAAAAGCCGAACAAATCAAGTAAGTATGATGAAGCACTCTCGTTTTTTCTGTTTTAAAATTATACTGCATAAGTTGTCTATCCATAATAATTCATCTTGTATGAGAACTTCTGAAGTAGAACAATTTCTGGTTTATACAAATAAAAATTGAAGTCTATGATTCTTGAGATGAGTCAAATTAAGAACAAAAACTAATTGATGAAAGCCTACTAGTTGAAATAGTTTCAAACGTAGTCCGAAATATCTTCATAACCTATGCTCACATCTTCTTATTTATCCTCCACAAATCCTTCTCGCCTAAAAAACTTAACAGCTCATCTACTGTGTTAAAAGGCAGGATTCTAGAGTTCATTCCATTATGACTTAATAAAAAATGTAAAGGCTTCTATAGAGGTTGCAAACTTTCAATAGATGTAAAAGTACAGATATCTAGCATCCGGAATGCAAAAAGCAAATTTTAATACTCTCTCCATCAAAACTAACGGTTCATATATCTTTTTTGGATGCCCCAAAAAAAATACCACCCAATAAGGAAATTAATAAACGCACTCCATATTTCACCTGTTGCACTCCACTGTTGAGCAAAATTTGCTCCATTTTAACCTTCCACTGGAGTGTGTTAACCTCTACCATCTCATAATATTCAAGTTAGCTTTGATAATTGAGACTAGATTACAATAAATAAGAGAAAGCTATCGTTTACTATGATTCTAATTTTTCGAGTTTCATGCTACCGACTATTTTGGGAAAAAAAATGAACCCCAAAAAAAAGCTAAAAAAACAAAGTGTTAAGAAGTTTATTCAAACTGTATCATCCTTATATTGATTGTCATTGTACATGTAAAACATTAACCACTTAATACCAAGGCGAAAACACCCAAAACTTGCTAATATGCACAAATAAAATCTTCATCATATTGTGAATTACTATCAGCTGCATTCAGTAATCTAAAATACAAAGCAGTTACCTGAATTATTTCCTGCTCCACTGATGAGATTCCCCAGTTCATGAATAACTGGTTTCTCATAAAGTAACATGAGAAGAGATCTCTTCTTGGCATTTAATCAAACAGTTCTTGGGCATTCTCATTTATGCAACACAGCATTATCAAATTTTATGGATTTGGAAGACCACCATTTTCTAAAATTTGAAGAGAAGATTGAAGTGAAATATAGAAACATTCTCAAAATTATTCTTTTAATATTGCCTCCTATTAAGCACAGCACGGGCACCTTTTTCTTTCAGGTTTCTTCCGTCAAAATAGGCATTACCAAACCAATATACAACATTTGTTATTAGGGAATTTTCGAAAATTTATAAATTTTCGGGATATATTTTTTATTCTACTTTTATTTTAAAATTTATTTATTCTTTAATTAAGTATTGATGTTAAAATTGAGAAAATAAAATTATAAATATTATGTCTTTTTATATTATCATTTAAAATTTAAACTCAATTTTTGAAACAAATAAGTTGACAAATAAAATTATTGGCAAAACTGGGTATTATCCCACTATAATTGACAATTTTTACTTTTATTACCATGAACTTTTAATTTTTAAAATTATTTTATTAAATTAATTAAAAAAATAAAAATAGATCATTCTGTAAAAAAAAATGAACGAAAGTGCCATTAAAAAGATAAAAGAAGGAACCAATGACATGGTCAATTTAACTGAGTAAAAATAAAAATAAAATAAAATAAAAAGCAAACATAAATTTCATCTATCTCATCGAGGGCAAAGGTCCAAAAATACTCTTGACTTTTACCTCGAAATTCCATTTACACCCTAAATTATTTTTTCTTCTTCCAAAAGTACCTCTAACGTTATAAAACATGGCTCAAATATGCTCTTCCCGTTAAAAAAATGACAGCTAGACAAACGGATGTTAATTTATTTGTAATTTGGCTGCCACATGGCAAGATGTACTGACTGGCAAATAATTAAAACAAAAATTACTAATGTGACATCTTATGGATATAAAAAATAATATTTTAGATATATTTTTAATTTATATATTAATTATATTTTATATAATTAAGTTTTATTTATTAATAATTTTATTAAGTAAAAATGATTAGGTAGAATGAACTATCTTTTTTAAATAACTATATTTATGTAAATAATTATTTTTTTTAAATAATTATATTTTATGTAAATAATTATTTCTTTCCAGACTTATTTTTTTAAGTAATTATCACATAAATATTTAGTGAAATAAGTTTTTTTGGATCTAATTAATTCAGATATCCATCACCATCCACCACTATGCACCGTCACGCCATCAACAGATCCACCACCACCACGAGATCCACCTGCCGCCAAGGTGTTAGCACAACCCACCACCGTTAACAGCATTCACCACAACACCACCATAGCCCAAATCGAAAAAAATAAAAGAACAGAAGATGGAAAGAAATAACCCACCGAAAAATTTCATCGCTACCATCACCCACAATAAGATAAATCAGAACACAATAACAACAATTTTAACAAGGTAGAGAAATAAAATAAAGCAAAATCAACCGCTTAAATAAATCAAATTTAAAAGGGCCCCAAATTGCAGCAAAACCCTAACACCTAAATCAACAAATTTATTGTCACCAACAAGCCCAAACGAAAGCAAAAAGAAAAAGGAAAAAAGAAAAGAAAATAAAGATGAAAAATAACAAGAGGGAGAACAGTGAAAATGAAAGTATGTTTGTAGATCTGCTCGTGGGTGTCTTCACTTGTTGCCGATTAGATCACCGACATCTTCACTCGTTGCCGATGGTACAGATGGTTTATTTTGTGCTAATCTTTCTATTTCTTTTCCTTTTGTTGCTATCTAGTATGGATGAAAGGAACAGGAATAAGAGATGACAGGAAAGGGGAATGAAATATCTGCTGAAGAGAATGGGAGAAAGGGATGTCGGGTAAAGGAAATAGGGGGACGGGGATGATGGGGAAGTGGAGAAGGGGAAGGGGAAAGGGCAGGGGAGGAGGGTAGTTTATTTTTATTTATTTTTGTTAATTGTTTAATTTAACTATCAATTTATTTTTATTATAATTTATTAGTAATATTTTTGCTTTTTAACTCACATAAATGATAAAAGAAAATTTATAAAATAACTCATTTTTTATACATAAGCATCAATCTTACCACGTGGTAGCCACATCATAAATAAATTAACATCTGTTTGTTTAGCTATCAATTTTTTAACAGGAGGGACATATTTGAGCCACGTTTAATACGTTAGAGGTATTTTTGGGAAAAAAAAAATAATTTAAAGTGTAAGTGGAATTTTTGGATAAAAATCAAGGGTATTTTTAGACCTTTGCCCATCTCATCCATAGGTCGTCTCCTTCTTCTCCCCCTACCTTCACTGTTCTCACCTCCATGAACACCATCACCTCCGACTACCATCATCGATATAAAACTTATTTTGCCTCTAACATCGATCAACCACCAGCTAACTGTTAGTATAAAAGTCGTTCCACCAAAGTAGCATAATACCTAATTTAGAGAGAAAAATAAACCTTCAAAAATCTGCCCAAAACGTACCTCTGTAATTACATTGAATTCTTCAACAAAAATCAAAAGTTGATTTCAAATCCCCTTAATATATCCTCCAAAACTTGGTTTAACTATTTCTGAAAAAACTCATGAAATTACTTTTACAATTACAAAGCTCAACTTTGATTTTGGTCTATAAGCAGAGGAGAGAGAAATTATTGGTGATAGGTGATGAGATGTCCATGGGACCATGATGAAAGACACTGAGGAACTCAAAAGGTTTAGGAAGAGAGTTTTTTGCTTCTTCGAGAGAGAAACATGGAAGAACAATATAAAAATGAAAGGCCTCAATCTTGCCCAACTATAGAAATTCAATAATCCCAAAATTATTTTTAAATGACTAAGTTCATCTTCGGATCTGGTCAGCGGCAGGTTTAGAAATAAGAGTAAGAAAATAGTGGTGGTGTTGGAATGGTTGTGGAAGATAGTCGGCGGCGGGCGGAGGACAAGAAAGGAAGTACTTCCAGCGTAGTGAAACAGAGAGATCAAAAGGGAAGGAAAAATGAAACGGAAAAAAAAAAAGAAAAAAAGGGGAAAGAAAATAGAAAAATCATTTTAAATGACATGTCACTCTATTTTATTATTCTTTTGGTCACTTCATTATTTTCTCATTTTTATCTTTTCTTTTTAATACCACGCGTGAATCAAATTAAACGGTCGTTCATTTTTGTTAAGAGAATGGTCTGATTTTAATTTTTTAATTAGTTCAATTGGGTAATTTTAAAAACTAAAAGTTTAGTGGTGTAATAAGTAAAAGTTGTCAACTATAGGGTAAAATGCATATGTTGCCCCTGAATTTTAGGTGTTTTTGAGTATTGAGCAATTTTTTTGTCAACGCAAATCAAACCCCCTTTTATTCGAAGATTTGGATATTGAGCCTTCAGGTCCCACATTGTCATTGACCTATTGACGTGTCACATCTGGCACCTTCGTGACATTTATGACGTGGTCATTTTCCAATGTGTTCAGCTGACGTGGACGTGTTCCAATTATTTGCCAAAATACTTGTCCTGCTCAGGATTCGAACTCAAAATGCCCAATTTGAAATATTGATCATAAGACCACCCAAACACCATTCTTAGCTGTTAAATTTACTCATGAATTAAGTTTTATACCAAAAAAAAGATACCCATTAATTTAAAACATTATCGTCTCTCATATAAAGCTCAGCAATTTCAGATCTACAAAAGTTAGGGTTTGCTAAATCAAGAAGTGTTACTAGTTTTTGGGATATGAAACAGCCAAAATCAGGAAATCACACCCTTCAAACTCCATTTCTCTCTCTCTCATGGAAGACGATGACGAGTTCGGAGATTTGTATACGGATGTCCTCACACCCTTTATGATTTGTTCTGCTCCTCACATGTTCTCTTCCATTGTTATTGCCTTGAACATGAGTTTAGAAATTTGTATACGGATGTCCTCACACGCGTTCTTCGGTTCTCCCCCAATAAAATGGTGAAATTACGAACATGCCCCGTGTTGTAACTAACTTTCTAACCAACTTTGAACTGAAGGGTCATACCCTTCATTCATTCTCTCTTACTAAAAACTTTGTCCTCAAGGTTGAGAAAGTGTTGAAATATGTAGCCTTGGTTGGCAATGTATTTGACCTTTGCACCAAAACCCACTTCCGCAACATTATTTTCTTAACCATTTTCCTATCTAGAACTACATTTAGCTTAACAAAGATGTTGGATTTGGGTATCCAAATGGGACGCCCATGGAGAGTCTGATCCATTTGGTTTATTAGTCAGCTTATGAGATTGACTAGATATTTTTTACGTAACTGAGAGTTGGAAAGTCAAAGAGATTGTAGGGAACTGGTTCAACTACTTCTGCCTATAAGACTCACTTCTCCTCTCCCTCAGTACATCACGATTAATCAGTTGGCCCAAACACCTTAATATAAGTAACCTCTCCCAATATAGAGAAAAACTCAACTGTCACGAATCGTGGATTTGTGCTCCATTCTCGTATTGTAGTTTGGAGACGTCGTTGGGTTGCAGAGGACAATAAATTGCAGATACATTTCTGCATCAAAAGTAATATCACACTTCAAATGTACGCATTTAATTTTTGTTTTTTTTGTAAATATGTCATTACATGGATTATATCATTCCTTCATTGGTATCAAAGCATGGTTTATTATCGATCTTATGTATGTCATGCATGAAGTTTTACACAAAACTCCATTGATGATTGTTTTAAAAGTTTGAAAGTATAATAAAATCGCCTAATTTGACCAGCCATAAATATTATATGCTTAAATCAACCATAGTACGCGTTGTAAGCTTTGCAACGATATATTATATGCTTAAATCAGAGTTATATGGACTGAGTTATGGCTTCTCAAAGTTTGGATCGCGAAAGGGTAGATTTGAAAATTTCTAAATTCTAAAGGTTGAAGGAGAAGTGCAAGTTTCAGTCTCGGACAAAAATTCCTCTACTTCACCTCCCTCATGGAAGCTCTTAAAATGGTGTTTGAGCACACTATTGGAACCAGGAAGATGAGTCGATCAAACTGTAAAAAGTCGCATCACGAAAAATTGTCGGCAAGGCTGCGCGTGGACCACTTGCGCACTGGAACACTGCGGTGGCCACGCTCGAGCGTGTAATGCACGGCTGCCTGATGTGTCTGGCGCGTGCGTTACACGCATTGGCGTTTGACCCGTCTCACTTGACTCGGTCGACCCGATTTGCCCCTGATCTGCTCCGGTCTAAACCGACATATAGACTCGATCTTGCAAAAATGGTTTATGTTAATTTTTATTTCGAGAAAATGATTTAATAATTAATAAATTCATGAAAATTAATTTAAAGTAATTATATTGATTATTAAACTTTGAAAATTTTACAGAAATTAATTATTAGCATATAATTAATTTTTCCACTGGAATTTTAAAATATTCATATATTTGTATAATTTTTGGTTAATTTCCAATATATAAAGCAGTGGTTTATTAATTGTGAAAATTAGCAAACTTATTAGAAAAATTTTAGGAAAATTACAGTACTCTTTTTATGAAGTTAAGATATTTTTGTAAAGTTTTTGGGAAGAAATTGATATATTTGGATATTTTACTTAATTTTTAATTAATTATGCAATGATTAATTAATTGTATTAATTATGATAATTATAATTATCAGAAAAATACTGTAACCTTTTATGATGATAAGCTACTGTTAATTTTTTTTGGAAGCATGTTAATGTGTTTAGAGCATACTTGGTATATTAATTGAATAATATAGCAAATTGTTTAATTCTATTTGTTTATATTTTGAAATATTAACATTAGTTGTTGGAATTAAATTTCCATGCTATAATTATGCATATACCCTTGTTCCTAGTGGGAGTAATTTAGGTGGTAGTAACTTAATTAAGTTATTCCCTAAATTACGTGTCTTATGCGATGAAAAACTGAAATTTAAATAACTAGACATTCATATGAATTGTGTCAAAGATGATTATACAAATTATTTTTATGTTAATTTAGATTATGAGGCAAAGATGATTTATATACTGTGTTAAACTAATCGAATATCTCTAATAAAATTCTACCATTTTCTTTTCCCAAAAGAAAAAAAATCTTCAGGTTATGTCGGATATGATTGAATCGTTAGGAGCTGTTGGCAACCCTTTGTCAGATGAAAAACAAATTCGGACAGTGATACACTCATTTCCTGACAATTGGAACAATCTCAAGGTTAACATAGCTCAAAATGAAAACATTAAATCTTTAGAATATATTTTTCATCACCTTGAGCGCTTAAAAGTTGAGCAGCTGGAGGTTGAACATTTAAGGGCTAAACGACTAGAAGATGAATGCCTAAAGGCTCAACAAATTGAGATTCTTAATGCGCCACAGGAGGTTGCAGAGGCTGGTGAGAAGGAGAATGCCAAGTTAATTTGTTACAACTGTGGCACAGTAGGACACTTCGCTCGTAACTGCACTTAGTCAAAGAAGGTACTCACTTATCTTGATTAAGCTATGTGTTTAGTGTCTTCCACTGTTTTCGTCGCTTATTGTTTCCATGCGTGGATTGTAGATTTTGGAGCAACTGACCACATAACGCGTGATCAGGCTAGGTTCGTGGAGTATCGTCGAGTTCCAGTTGGCAAAAAAGTACTAATGGGGAATGACTTTAGTGTTGATGTGCTACGTATTGACACATACAAAATGGAGATGCAAGGATGCTCTGCATTGATTCTTAACGATGTACTCTATGCACCAGATGTCCAACATAATTTATTTTTTATTCTAACAATACTTAGTTTAGGCTACTCTATTCGTTTTGAGAATAATGGTGTTGTAATTTCTCGTGGGAATGAAATTTATGGATTTGGTTTTATTTCTAATGGTTTTATGGTTTTAGATACTATTAATTCTAACGTTAATAGTAATGATTCTTATTCCTTGCTTGTTGAAAATGATCATTATAGTTAAATTAAATTGCATGCTAGATTAAGTCATATTGGACATGATATAATGGCTAGGTTAGCTCGAGCAGGTCTTTTAGGCCCACTCGCTAAGGTCAATCTACCCACTTGTACACATTGTTTAGCAGGGAAATCAACTAGAAAACCATTCGGTAAAGCCACTAGGGCAGAAACATTGTAACTCATTCACTCAGACATTTGTGGCCCTTTGAATGTGAAAGAAAGGCATGAATGTTCCTATTTTCTCACAATGATAGATGACTATATGCGCTTTGGGTACACTTTCTTGATCTCTCATAAGTCTGAAGCATTAGATTGCTTTAGATGTTATTTAATTGAGGTCGAGAAACAGTTGTAGAAAAGTGTTAAGGCACTTTGAACTGACGGAGGCCGCGAGTATCTGTCCGATTAGTTTAAAGAACTGTGTGAGGAAAAAGGAATAATCAGACAACTGACAATCCCTAGAACTTCGTAACAAAATGGTGTGGCGAAGAGGAGGAACAAGACATTATTAGACATGGTTAGGTCTATGATAGTGCATACTAATTTGTCTATCTCCTATTGGGGTGATGTATTATTAACTACGGCGTATATACTTAATCGTGTGCCTTTAAAATCCGTTCAGTCCACCCTATATGAAATGTGGACCGGCAGAAAGCCCGTATTGGGCGATATGCGGCCTTGGGGATTGGCAGCTTACGTGCACAAAACTTCTCATAAATATGGGAAGTTAGGCCCAAGGGGTAAGAAGGGTATCTTTATAAGATATTCTGAACACTGCAAATGCTATGTGTTCTTTGGAGAGCAGTCTGATGGGAATGTATCCGAAATAGAGTCACGAGATGCTAATTTCCTTGAGATGGATTTCCCAAATAGAGGTGATGTGAGCATGGAGATGAACCTTTATGAGATGGAGGAAGATTTGGACACCCCAACTTATACGGTAGAGACTGAAGAGGTTATTCCTCAGGCTCCTGTAAATAGTGGGAGTGACATGCCTTCAAGCAATTCTCTTCCATTGAATGAGGAGTCTCCTGTTTCTTAAATGCGTAGAAGTCAAAGAGGTAACATTCTACATCATCTTTTTGAGATTGAGAGGAATGCATTTATGGCTGATGTGCAGGATGATGAGGAACCTCGATCTTATTGAGATGCTCTATCATCTGCTACAAGCAATAAGTGGATGATTGCAATGGAAGAAGAGATGGAGTCTATGAGGACTAATCAAGTCCGAGACTTGGTTGACCTTCCATCAGGGCGAAAGGCTATTGGGAAAAAATGGGTTCTTAAATTCAAACACACAACGAATGGTTCCATTGAATGATACAAAGCTTGTCTTGTAGACAAGGGCTATACCTAGCAAGAGGGAATTGATTACGAGGAAACCTTCTCACCAGTTGCGAGGTTTGTCTCAATTCGCCTCATCCTAGCGATTATTGCGCATTTGGATTTGGAATTATATCAAATGGACATTAAGACAACTTTTCTTAATGGAGATTTACCTGAGGAGATATACATAGATCAGCCAGAAGGTTTCATTGTAGAAGGAAAAGAGCGCAAAGAATGTATGCTCAAACGTTCTATCCATGGTTTGAAACAGGCATCCAGGCAATGGTATCTAAAATTCCATTGAGCTTTCATTAGTGATGGGTTTACGATGATCGAGGAAAACCATTGTGTGTATATCAAATAGTCCAAAGATAAATTCCTTATCTTATCTATGTATGTCGATGACATCATATTAGCTGGGAACGATAAGGAGATGATTGTCACCACCAAAGTGTAGTTGTCCTCTAACTTTGAGATGAAGGACATGGGGGAAACAACTTATGTTCTTGGAGTTAAGAACTATAGAGATCGCTCAAGGAAGCTTCTTGGTTTGTCTCAAGAGACCTACTTTAAGAAGGTTCTTTAGCAATTCCAGATGAGAAACTGCAAACCCATAGACACTCCTATCGCTAAAGGCGACGCCATTGAACCCAAGATATGCCCTACTTCTCACGAGGAAATTGAGATAATGTCTTATTACCTATATGCCAGTGCTATAGGAAAGCTAATATATGCAGTTATGTGTACTCAGTCTGATATAGCATATGCAGTCGATTATCTTGGTCGTTATCAATCAAACCCTAGGATTGCTCATTGGAGGGCAATCAAGAGGATCTTGCGGTACTTAAAGGGTACTTTGGACTACATGTTATGCTATGGAGGACCGAACTTGAGTTTGATTGGTTACTCCGATGCCAGTTGGGGAGGTAACTAGGGGATGCACAAGTCGACCTCAGGATACACATTCTTGTTATATGGTGATGCATCACTTGGTGTAGCAAGAAATAGACTTATGTTACTTTTTTGATGATGGATTCAGAATTTGTAGCGTGTACGTCAGCTGTTCAAGAAGCCATGTGGTTGAGGAGATTCTTTGAGGATCTTGGAGTCGTCTCTCATGCTTCGGATCCTGTGACTATTTTCTGTGATAGCATGAGGAACCTAGATTATGTCAAGGACCCCAAGTATCATGGCATAACGAAACACATTAACTTGAGGATGAACTTCATTAGAGAGAACATGATTGTAAATAACGAGGTGATATTGAAGTACATGCTCACTAAACTTATGGTAGTTGATCCCTTGACGAAGCTAATTCCTAAAGATGCTTTTTGTAGGCATGTTAATTTGTTAGGGCTTTGTAGGGTTTGATATATTTTTGATACAATCCTGATTAATAAGTTATTCACATGCAGCTAGTATTATGTGGGCCTTTATAACTTTACATAATCAGATTAAATGCAAGGGAAAGAAGCAAGTTTCATGTGGGAAAAGATCCTAACATGGCAAGGATTTTGGGATTTTAGGAAAAATATTTTGTTTCCTAAAATATTAGGCAGATTTTATTAGCCTAATTTTTAGGGATTTGTTTTCAAGATACTATTCTATTATAATTAGGATTTCTTTCTAGTTTAGATTTACTTTCTAAATAAGGTTTCTATTATTTTACAGAAATAGGAATTTCTTTTCCAAATTGATTTCTACTTCTTTGTATAATTAGGGTTATATTTTATAAATTCCTATTAGGATTAGAATAATTTGTTCCTATTGTTATTAGGATTTGGATTATTTTGAGTAGTATAAATAAAGGTCCAAGTTGATGTAATCAAACACATTATACATTATTCATTATTCAATATATTTGTGAGGTTATTCCCTACTTTTGGTTCTTTAAAGAATTCATAAGTAATTCTTAGTTATTTCTTTGAGATTCAATTTGACTTATCATACAACAGTTCATAGTTGTGTATGACGTCTTCTACCGCATCAATAGTCGATTGTACCGAGATTACCGCTTCTATATAAGCGAGGGGTCAAGGTGTCGTTGGTGTCCATTCAACGCATATTTTAGAACGCAAGCAATTGTACCAAGATTACCGTCTACATATAGGCGAGGGGTTAAGGTGTTGCAAGCAATCCATCCTACAACTTTGCTAGAAACGATCGGGGAGACGATCACCTCACGCAAGCATGCCGTAGAGTCTATCATTTGGTATCAAAGCTAAGCCTTTCTAGCGAGTTACTTATCTTTAATTTTTTGTCAAAATATATATTGTAAAAAAAAAGAAGAAAAAAAATGGGAAATAATTTCAGATTCTATTTCCATTGTGCTAACCGAATTTGTAGCACACCATCAAATTCCAACCAAGAGTTCATACCATTCCATCATCATCAATTCTGAAACGGAGCTACAATTTATAAATATGAAGCATACACGAGGAGTACAAGGCAATCGATCGGTGATTTTGTGTTATTCTGAGTCACACCATCTATATTTTTGTTTCGTGATAAGTAATTTTTGAATTGATTAGTAAAACCAAGAATTTTGCTAGGGGAATTCAAGAAGAACCTATTAGAGAGAATAATTTGAGGTAAAAGGCCTAGTGGTGAGATTAATCGAGGGTAAAAGCCAATTTATTGAGAGTATACACGAGTGAACCATTGATTCGAGCGAAACACGTAAGAGAGTATGTGAGGAAATTTTTTATCTACTAACCTTTGTTTTGCAGCAAACATGTATGGCTACAATTGTGAAAGTTCTTATGGGTCTCGAAGGAATACTTTCCAAGGCAATATTGATACAAAGGCATATCTGAGATAGGAGAGAAAAATGGAGCGAGAATTTGACTGTTATGATTACTCCGAGAGGAGGAAGGTCAGACGGGCAGTTCAAGAGTTCTCCGATCATACAATTATATGGTGGCAACTTAGCAAACAAAAACATGGGGAGCGTCCGTTTGAGACATGGGCAGAATTAAAAACAACAATGAGAAAACGGTTTGCTCCAGTACAACGTGACATGAGGGAGGAGTATACATCTCAAAGACATGTAGAGCAACCTTCAGGGAGATCTACAGTATATAATAATAGGAGGGTTCACACATAAGTAAACAAGGAAGATTATTGGATGCAGCTACAATATACTTCTAAGGCGTAAAAGAAACAAGATCAGCCGGGGGAGGTGGAAAAAAATTATAGAATATGCAGCCCAAGGAGAGTTATTGGGTTCGAGTGTTCAAGATGAAATCCATGATCAAAAGCAAGATGATGAACATCCGAAAGAAAGTAATCAAGAAGATGAGTTTGTAAAAGGAAATACATGTGGAAAAGATCGACAAAAAAAATTGTTTAAAAGATTGATAATGTAAAAGAAAAGTTTGAAAAGAATGAGAGAGAAAAGAAAAGAGAGAATGAAAATAAACGAGAGAAAAACAAACGAGAGTGTGAGTATAAAGAAGAGAGAGAAGAAATATGTGACCATGAAAAAGAGTGAGTTGAAAAGTGAGTTATATTTTGAAAAGCCAATGACTGTACATTCGTACAAGACGTCGCTTTTGAATACTAACATTAACGATTCTTCTTTGTCTAGTTTTATTTTGTCTATTGTGCAGGTTGTTGATGAAATACCCTGTGCTATCATTTCGTACCGATCAACTGATAGTATTCCCGAAGAGACGACGGAGTTACTGTTGGGTAAAATCTATATACGCAAAACACACAAGTGTACGTGGTCAACAAGTAATATAGTAATGAATAGAGTATCGTTCCCACGGAGACAAATTAACAAGAAATTTAACTCCACAATTATCAATTTCCTAATAATCCTAATTCTATTAAACTATTCAATTCAATGGTTTAAAATTATATAAACTAAATTAATAAATAAACTATCACAAAACAATCACAAATATCAAAATCTGGAATTTCAAACAAATAATGGAGAATTAGACTTATTATTTCACCCTAAGCTTCACTCTAATTTTCACACATTTATTCCAATTCAATTCACTATCCCAGTTTATTAATCAAGAACACGAATGTAGTACTAGCCACCTCTCGATGCACTAATACCGTATTAACTTAAATCCATAATTTAGATAGAAACAAGTTAAACACCTTAATCAACCAACTCACTATATCTCTATGTGAACTTAAATTAAAGAAGGTTTAAGATTAAGTTCTCTATCCAATTACATGCGATGTCAAGCATATCTCTACCTTAACATTAATCAAGATTCTGCTATTCACAAAATTTATGAACACATGCTATATTAACTAATGTCTAGATTCGAATATCCTCTCTCGATTCTATACAAATCCCCAAAATCGCGTATAGCAATAATGCATTCTCTTTGGTCACGTCTGAGGTGTGTTGAGATAGATACAATTTAGTACATAGGAATGCATACCAAATTTTTCCATACTGACTAAGATCTTTGCTATGGAACATTGTTCCTCCTTTCCGACCTTTGATCTATGTTGTGCCTGGCTTAGTCATTTCCTTGAGTATTTACTCACAGTCCGGATCAAAATCACGTAGTTGGGCATACTGGCATTATCGAGGCACCCGCAGCAGATAATAGGTGTTTATGGTATCAGCACTGAACGGGACCAAGCGACCTTACACAAAAGCGTTGAATGAGGCTTTGTCCTTGGCGTTTGCATAAAACTCCTTGACTATGTTGACCACGGCGGGTTCCGGCTCTTGGGTGAATTTATTCCACCCCTTCTGGTAGATTTGAGGCATCATCTCCCCATCAACGGGATCCGGTGCCAACCTCCGCTCCGGTGTAAGGGCTTTTGTCAGCATATAATCATACCGGGTGGCGGCAACGACACTGACAAATTTTCGTCGATCAAAGGTGCGTGTCGGTTGTGCGGATTGTGAACTCTCTCCCCTTTGGCGTTTAGATGTTGGTTGCGAAGCCATTGATTTCCAGATGTCTTAATATACTTCCTCTCCCCAAATTTCAGTCACACACTTTAGCAAACACTTGGTGTGTGCACTGAGTTCTTTCCCCACTTTGATGATTTTGTGGCAATTAAGGTGAATGAAGATGAATAATTTGAAAATAAGGGACTCACTCTCTCCTACAAGATGAATTCCCACTATAATACCCCAAATTCGTGGCTTCCTAAGCTCAGATTGCAAGTAATTTATGAACCTGTGGGTTGAGGGTGTGTTCATATATAGGTGATATGATGTAGAGCCTTAATAGAAGGGTGATGGAGTGAGGTAGTGTAGTAGTGGGTACTAGTTGTGGGGATGAGTCTTTGATGGTGGCACAATCGTGGGTGAGAAGTAGGAGTAGTGGTGTCAGGATGTTGGCGTTATATTGTAGGAGAAGGAGAGTGGGGATCGTGAGATGTAACTGCCAAATAAGTATGTCCAGATTCCAGGACCCCCGCCCCAGCGGGGGGTACAAGGCTAATTGAGCCCGCCCCAGCAGGCATGCCTACTGTAAGTTGGCCACTTTCCTCTTCTTTTCTTCATGTTATGCCACTGCATTTGCATTTTCCCATTCTGCAAGCCATGAAACATGCAAGTTATTAGATTGTTGATCAATTTGAGTATGATTGAGAGATTTCCAAGAATCATAGAACGAAACAATTAAATAAAAAAAATTGATAAACTAAAATCCTAAGCTATAATATAACTAATACGAAAAAAAATTAAAATGAAAATAAAAATAAAATAACTAAAAAGAAATGATTGGGTTGCCTCCCAATTAGCACTTTATTTTAAGTCATTCAGCCTGACTACTCCCTGTTTCATCCAGGATTGGTTGGGCTATCCGCGACATGATTTTTATTTGTCGCATAACACCAACACTGTTGTAATGCGTGTCCGTTCACTTAAATATTCGGTGATGAATTTGAAATTATATCCTCGATTAACGCCTTTAGACCATTATCCTCCTTGCAATCCCTGAACTTGACGCGTGTTGATTTTTCGAGCAACTCGCACTCTTCATTGTCAGTCGGGATTGGGATTTCTTTAAACACTTTCATTATCAGTTCTCCGTTAGGTACATCAATTAATGTTTGTCCTGTCACCAGAAATGGTCGTCCCAAAATAATAGGGATGTTCTTATCTTCCTCAAAGTCTAGTACCACGAAGTCAGCCAGAAAAATCAATGAATCAACTTTAACCAATACATCTTTGACTATTCCTAGTGGATATGTTAATGATCTATCTGCAAGCTATAGACTAATGTTGGTCGGTTTTGCTTCCTTTAATCCCATCTTTCGGTAAATGGATAGTGGCATAAGATTGATACTTGCTCCTAGATTGCATAGCGCTCTCCCCACATATTGATTTCCAATTGCACACGGGATTGTGAAACTCCCCGGATCTTTTAATTTAGGAGGGAGCTTTCTCTACAGTATTGCACTGCATTCTTCGGTTAATGCCACTGTTTTGAAGTCCTGGAGCTTGCGTTTCTTTGACAGAATGTCTTTTATGAACTTAATGTAACTCGGCATCTGCTCTAGTGCTTCGACAAATGGAATATTAATATGTAATTGTTTGAATATATCCATGAACCTTGAAAACTATTCTTCATCTTTTCACTCTCTGGCCTTTGAGGAAAGGGTACAGGTAGTGTAATTTTAATTTGGTTGTCTTTCTTTCCTTTCTCCACCGTTTTCTATGTAGATTTCGTGTTTAAGTTATTCCCTGCATCCTCACATTCATCTCTTGTACTGACTTTTTCATCAAAATTAAGACCCAGCTCCTTACCACTCCTGAGCGTGATTGCATTACACTGTTCATGATTTCCCTTTGGATTCTTCTCGGTGTCGCTAGGTAGAGTCCCTTGTGGTATGTTGTTCAATGCTAAGGCAATTTGTCCCATCTGATTTTCCAAATTCTTGATTTCCATTGCTTGGTTTTTCATCGCTACCTCATTACTTGTTACATACTTCGTGAACATTTCCTCTAAGTCTGATTTCCTCTCTTGATGTTGAGCTGGTTGTTGTTGATTTTGAAACCCTGGGGGATACGATGATCGTGGAGCTTGATTTTGCTGGTTATTGCTCCACGAGAAATTTGGGTGGTTCCTATTCCCCTGGTTGTAAGTATTTTGGTATATATTTTGCAGAATTCTGTTGTAGCTACCTATAAATTGCACGGACGCTGGATTGATTGCACACTGATCTGTAGGATGGTCACCCGCGCACAATTCACATACCACTGCAACCTGTTGTACCTGAGCCCCTGTCATGGCATCCAACTTCTTGGACATCGCAAAAATTTGTGCTTGTATTGCTGTCACTCCATCTACTTCTAACACCCCAGCTGCCTTTGCCTGTGTCATTCTTGTTGTGGGCCACTGGTAGTTGTTATCCGCCATGGTCTCAATCAAATTGCAGGCCTCCTCATAACTCTTAGCCATGAATGCTCCACCCAAAGCTGCATCAATACTGGTTCTGAGATCCCCATATAGTCCGTTATATAAAATATTCATTTGCAACCACTTAGGCAATCCATGATGCGGGCACTTTCTGAGTAATTCCTTGTATCTCTCCCATGCCTCATATAGCGACTCCCCATGTTGCTGCTCAAACATTGTTATGTCATTCCTCATTTTGGCAGTTTTCGCCAGTGGGAAAAATTTGGCAAGGAATTTTTAAGCTAAGTCTTCCCACGTGGTTATCGATCCCGGCGGTAGTGAGTGTAACCAACTCTTCGCCTTGTCCCATAAAGTGAATGGGAACAAGCGAAGTCTCACCGCATCATCCGACACCCCATTATACCTGAAGGTGTCACAAATCTCCAGAAAGCTGACTAGATGTTCATTCAGATTGTCATTAGCCAATCCCCCAAACTGAACTGAATTATGGATCATCTGAATCGTCCTAGGCTTGATTTTAAATGTATTTGCAGCAATTGCGAGCCTGGTGATGCTCGACTGTAATTCAGTCACCTTGGGTGTGGCGAAGTCCCTTAACGTTTTCTGATCATCAGCTGCCATAGCTTCTTCTATGTCAGAGTTTTCAAATTCGTTCCTTGTTTCCTTGATCCACTTACTTAACATCTGAAATCTTCTTTCAATGTTGTCCTCAAAAGGAAGCAAGTCTGGATTTTTGGATCGTGTTTGCATAAACCAATGTCAAAAACCTGAAATAAGAAGCACAAAAACAAAAACAAAAGTGTTTAAGTAAAACTTGACTAATTAAACTGATATTGTAAAAATATTAAAATCTAGACTAAATTGTCCCTGGCAACGATGCCAAAAACTTGTTGGATAAAATTTATATACGCAAAACACGCAAGTGTACTTGGTCAACAAGTAATATAGTAATGAATAGAGTATCGTTCCCAAGGAGACAAATTAGCAAAAAATTTAACTTCACAATTATCAATTTCCTATTAATCCTAATTCTATTAAACTATTCAATTCAATGGTTTAAAATTATAGAAACTAAATTAATAAACAAACTATCACAAATATCAAAATCTGGAATTTCAAACAAATAATGGAGAATTAGACTTGTGATTTCACCCTAAGCTTCACTCTGATTTTCACACCTTTATTCCAATTCAATTCACTATCCCAATTTATTAATCAAGAACACGAATGTAGTACTAGCCACCTCTCGATGCACTAATACCGTATTAACTTAAATCCACAATTTAGATAGAAACAAGTTAAACACCTTAATCAACCAACTCACTATATCTCTATGTGAACTGAAATTAAAGATGGTTTAAGATTAAGTTCTCTATCCGATTACATGCGATGTCAAGCATATCTCTACCTTTACATTTATTAAGATTCTGTTATTCACAAAATTCATGAACACATGCTATATTAACTAATGTCTAGATTCGAATATCCTCTCTCGATTCCATACAAATCCACAAATAATTGTTGATCAGGCAATTCATAAATTCATGCTCAAATTAACATAGATAAACTCAAAATACTTTATTGAACTGGAAATAAAAGTTGCAAAATTATTGTTTCACATAAAGATCCATCATAAGCCTAAAAAGCGAATTAGTTCATAACGAATAAAATAAAAACTAAATACTTTAAGGGAAACATCCTTTCAATTACAAATATAAACTAAGATGAAGAATAATGCAAAACCACCCTTCACGTAGCCTTAATCTGCAATCGTCACGAAAATCTCTTCAAAGTACTCCTCCCAAGCTTGCTATCAAATTCTGGAATTAATCTTCATAATATGCCTTGTGTGTCGCTTGATTTGTTGTTAGTTGAGTAATATATGTATCCCATAGTGTCCCAGCTAAAAACCCTTGTCAAAAAGAGTCCATGCGCCACACCAAGTCTCCAATCCATGTCCCAGCCGAGTTCCAATCAAGCCAGGAGACTCCAGATTTCGGAACCCCTGCCCCGGCGGGGGGTACAAGGCAAAACATGCCTGCCCTGGCGGGCTAGTACACTGTCAAAGAATTTTTGCCATTTCAAGTTTGCTCCCATTTTCATTCCAAATAACCTCCTTTCTTCACCATTCATCACACCAACCACCTTGCACATAAAAGAACACAACAAATAAAAATGCACATGAAAACAAGAAAGTAGCAACAATTAAGCATGAAATGGACAACGATTCGTGGATATGAAATCCATTTATCAGTTACCAAGGCGGGTTAGAGAGTTTGTGAAAGTGGGTATTATGAGAGAAGACATGGGTTCATGTACTAATTATGAGATCATAGTACCTAAGGAGGACGAGACAACAAATTTGTGCATCAATTTTGAACTGATAAACAAGTATCATTATTCTTTTCAATATGTAGATAATATGTTTGATAAATTGCATAGTTCTTATGTTTTATCTAAATGTGATAATGATCATATGATGACAATGCCTAATCAATTTAGCATGAGAGATTATGATAAATGGAAAATTATTTTAGCATATGAGTTATATATGTGGTTAGTTATTTCTGTTAGATTAACCGATGTATCTAATGTTTTCATGAGTTATTTAAAACATGTTTTGCATGCTTCCATTGGATTTGTTGTTAGCTATTTTGAGGGTAAAATCATCTTTATCATGAACTATGGTGGATATTTGATTTATGTTGAGATGGTTTATGATCATGATATATATTCTCTTTTTCGATGTGCATACTTGCATGAAATTAATTCTAGGTTTTCTTATCCAAATATTGACTTAGGGTTTCATGCTAGTCAATCTTTACCTGAATTGTCGTTAGTTGACCATGGTAGTAATCATGTTGTTTCGTTAGAGTAATCTTCATTGCATGATTTGCTATCATATGGTTTTGATTCAAGAAGTGTTTATCATCAAGATGGTTTGAGAGATGAGTTATTTGCATGTTTAGTTAGTTCACTTAGATTAGCTAAGGCATTGTATACTTCCATGGAATTGTTGGACTATATTTTGCGTTTTTTCATGGGAAAATTTGTTATTCTCTATTTTTATGATATTCTGATTTTTGTCAACACTTTTGAAAAATTTTATAACATGTGTTGAGCTTGTTTGTGATCATCGTCGATATGCTATTAAGTTTTCATCTTGTGGATGTGACCTGTTTGTTCCATTGATGCTACTAGTTTATCTTAAAATTGTTAATGTCAATGGAAAGAGGAAGGTTGGTTGTGTTTTACAGATTCGTGATAGGATCATATTCATCGAGGGAAACATGGATCGTGCAATTCAATTTGATCAATGCATTAGGAGTCTACATGGAAGTATTTTGAATATTATTTTAGTAGACTATGCATATGATTTTGATTTATTTGATTCTTTTGTGATTAGGCAAAATGGACTTGTTGATTTATTTTGTTTTGTGTTTAATCTAGGAAGTCAAGAGAGCTTACGTTTGCAATGTGTCAAGTTTTAAAGGTTAATATTTGACCCAGGATCATTGACGTGGTTATGTTTGAAAATGATCGAGATCATAAGATTTTCGTTTGATCCGGGAATTCGTCATTGGGAGAATCTATCACATGAAGAGTTTTTCATTTTGATATTTGATCTAGGAGAAGTTGGAATTTTTAAAATTCTTGCTTGCGTTGCTGATATTACTTGTTCATTTAAATTGCCAGATGAGACTTGTGGTTATATTTTGTTTGGTGTTACTAACTTGATTTGTTTTATGTAGGATCAGATTTGTGGATAAATCATTTTGAAGAGTAGGGGGTTCTAGATTTGAGGACAATTCCTTTTAAAGAAGAGGGGAATGATACAACCCTGATCAGCAAGTTATTCACATGCAGCCAGTATTATGTGGGGCTTTATAACTTTACATAATCAGATTAAATGCAAGGGAAAGAAGCAAGTTTCACTCGGCAAAATATCCTAACACGGCAAGGATTTTGGGATTTTAGGAACAAGTTTTTGTTTCCTAAAATATTAAGCAGATTCTATTAGCCTAATTTTTAGGGATTTGTTTTCTAGATACTATTCTATTATAATTAGGATTTCTTTCTAGTTTAGTTTTACTTTCTAAATAAGGTTTCTATTATTTTATAGAAATAGGAATTTCTTTTCCAAAATGATTTCTACTTCTTTGTATAATTAGGGTTATATTTTATCAATTTCTATTAGGATTAAAATAACTTGTCCCTATTGTTATTAGGATTTGGATTATTTTGAGTAGTATAATATAGGTCCAAGTTGATTTAATCAAACACATTATACATTATTCATTAATCAATATATTTGTGCGGTTATTCTCTACTTTTGGTTCTTTGAAGAATTCCTAAGTATTTCTTAGTTATTTCTTTGAGATTCAATTTAACTTACCATACAACAGTTCATAGTTGTGTGTGGCGTCTTCTACTGCATTAATCGTTTATTGTACCGAGATTATTTCTTCAATATAAGCGAGGGGTCAAGGCGTGTCGTTGGTGTCCATTCAACGCATATTTTCGAACGCGAGCAATTGTACCAAGATTACCGTCTACATATAGGCGAGGGGTTAAGGTTTTACAAGCAATCCATCCTACAACTTTGCTAGAAATGATCGGGGCGACGACCACCTCACGCAAGCGTGCCGTGGAGTCTATCAATTTTTTTTTGGATATCACTCATTATTTGTCTTGTACTTGAGATGTTCATTATTATTTTGAGATGTTTATCATTTATGCGAGTTTCATTGGTTTCAACTTATGATTGTGTTCTTTTAGTGCATATGATAAATATTACTAGTTCACACAGTTATTATGCATGTTGGATATGGACACATTAAATATATGTCAACAAGTTGATTGGCTCACTCACATGAGTAATCACCCTTGGCGCTTTGAAAAGCGAGCAAGGTTGAGACAGTTCATTTATTGGCGCTTTGAGTAGCGAGTTGTTGATGCTTTAGATAGTAATCAATTGCTGCTTAGTGGCGTGTAAAATTAACATAATGTCGTCTTGGCATGTGCCAAGATGAGGTTAACTTGGATTAACCAAATATATTATGCCCCACCATCTATATTAACGTGTACTGATAGCTGGATGCAAAGTTTCAGGATTGGCACTTGGGAAAGTGAGCAATCTATAAATTCGAGTTAGGTGCTTATGAAGCGACTTAACTAAGATTCATAAGGCATGACCATAGGACATATGCTCATGTAGATGAGATTTGTTTGCTGTGACATGATAAACAGACGCAAAATTTCAAATATGGCGATTTAATAAGCGAGCAATTTGAAATGTTCGAGTTAAGCACTCTGGGAGTGGCTATACTAAGGTCCGTACAAAAAAACTATAAAATAGTATGTTGTGAGAGGGTTTCATGTGCTTAGTGACCATATAAAGGAGGTGAGAGAATGAATCCCTGCTTCCTCACTGTGTTAGTCTTGTAGGACAAGTTTTTTGTTCCTAAATCAAGTGCTCTTTGTGATCTTTGACTATACTGCAAAGACATGGATTAATGTTGCTAATTTGGTTTCGATGCTTAAGGTCAGGAATAATGAGACTATAAGAACCGATTTTGGGAAAGCAATTGATTTATTTCTAAGAGGTATTAGGAAGAAGGGAAGACAATTTGGTTTCACCTCGTTCTGCACTTATTGTCAATAATTATAGTGCTTTTATAGCAATATAGTAATAAATGAGATACAAAATGGACTTGGGCCCAAAGGTGATTAAGTATGGCTCTCTGAGGGATTAGAGATACTTAACCTAGTGAAAATTCAAATGTGTTTGGGGTACTTTGAGTTTATGGGTTGTAGCCTCTAGGTGAACTAATTGAGTTTGGCATGAGAGCTCCCGCATTGTTTTTCTTTAGAAGGGTAGATGGCTCTATGTTGGCCCTAGCATGTTTGATATAGAGCTCCCGCATTGCAGGTGAACTCAACTGTCGTACGGTTCGACAGTTAGAGGTTTACACATTTTGGTTTGAGCTAATTTTGGCAGATATGAGGATTACGTCGTCCCTGCCATGGGCGAGTGGGAGATGTTGGATTTTGGGTATCCAAATGTGTGTCCATGGAGGGTACGACTCATTTGGTTTACTAGTCAGCTTATGAGATTGACTATATATTTTTTACGTAACTGAGAGTTGGACTCACATTTCCTCTCCCTCAGTACATCACGATTAATTTGTTTGCCCAAAAACCCTAATATCAATAACTTTTCCCAATACAGAGAAAAACCTAACTGTCACAAATCGTGGATTTGTGCTCCATTCTCATATCGTAGTTTGGAGACACCGTTGGGTTGCAGAAGACAATCAATTATAGATACATTTCCACATCAAAAGTAATATCACACTTCAAAGGTATGATTTTAATTTTTGTCATTTCATGGATAATATTATTCCTTCACAAGAACTATCCATTAGTCATAGTAGTCATTAAGTTGAAGCGAGTTGGTGGCCGACTGCTCAAGCGACCAATCGATTAGTTGGACAACTAGACGCCAGTAAAATGAGAAATTATTTACAATACTCATTTTACACACACACACACACACACACACACACACACACACACACACACACACACACACACACATATATATATATATATATATATATATATATATATATATATATATATATATATATATATATATATATGGTTTCCATCCACAACAACCCCTTTTTTGACCAATTGAATTTTTTTATTTTTTTATTTTTTGCTCCAGCCGAAATTTCAACAAGCCAAAAGAGGTTTCTCCATAACAACCAGTTACTGTAGATGGAACCCTATATATATATATCAAAACAAAAAAATAATAAGATCAAGTGACCAAAGCACAAAAGTTACATGATACCGTGCACAAACCACAACTGCAAAATATCTAGTTGAGAAATGAAATTAATTAAACTCAGCTGGTAACAAGCTAGTGGCTAAAGAACCTAGCTCAGAGAGACCTGTCACTTGAGAGTTGACTAGAAATGATTCGCTATGCCCATGATAAATACTATACTTGGAAAACAGGCGGGCCGGGCCAAAAAGGCCCGGATTTTGGTGGGTTAGAAATGGCCAGCCCGTGGCTATTAAAAATAATAAAATAATTAATAATAAACAATAATACAAACAAACACGATTAATTAATTACATACATTAACTACATATCTCAATTAATTAAAATTTTAATAGTATTATTAATTAATTACCTACATTATTTATGATGATAATTTGGATTATACGTCTCTACAATTTAAATATAAATAATTGTGGGAATAAACTCTTGTCCAAAGTCAGAGACGGAGACGTGCATGTAATGCCATACTTTTCTTGGTAACCTCGAGTCATAAAATATATTGAAGATTACATCAAAAACAAATAGTTGTTGTAGCTCAGTTGGTTTGAACTCTTATTTATTTACTTACATGTCTTGTGTTCAAGCCTCACAATATAACACTTTATTTTTTTAAAAAAATTTAATAGTTGGCGGGCGGGCCGGGCCAAAACGGCCCGGGTTTTTATGGACTTAAAAACAGCGGCCCAAAGCCCGAGTTTTGGCGGGCGGGCCAGCCCGGCCCGCGGGCTTTGGGCCCGTTTGCTAGGTCTAATAAATACTGTTAAATAATAGATAAATGTTAGAGACATAAATTATTCTACAAATATTTTATAAATTGTTGATGTGGTATACTCATCTCAGCATATTGTGTGGGGCCGAAGACTACATTGAAGCAATTTGTTGATCAATATGCTGAGGTGAAGTATGCCACACCAATAATTTGTAAAATATTTATATAATAGTTTGTGTCTGTAACATTACTCTAAATAATAATAAGATTTGTCAAACTCAAGTATCATGGCTCCAACATTTTTGGCTATGTTTGTATAAAGAAGTGGATCAAACCCCACTTATAGACGAATTATGATCCTTTCCATATCAAATGAATTGGAGAGTCTCTATTTCGTGGTCCAAATTTAAAATGTGTTGGAATGTGACATCATGATGATGGGAGAAAGAGATGATGATGGGAATATACTAAGAATTAAGGAAAATTGGATTACTACTTAAACAATTGAAGCACCAATTCGACAGCTACTTTGTTACACACCAAGTATTTAAATAAAGGAAAGAAGACCCAAAAATGCAATCTGCGTCTAAAACAGAACACCCAAAATCACGTACAAGGAGGGAACCCAGTAGTTGGAATGATCCAGAAAATGCAATCGAAGTTTGACCCCATGTAAATATTTATTTTTTATTTATTTTAATAGTAATAAATTGGAAAAAAACTTCATCAGAAAGGATGCCAAAAGAGGGTGCAATCCCCGTAGGTCCAGTTCACCCCAATGCCATGTTTGTTTATAAAAAACATGCTTGGATTGGACTATTTGTTTTAATTTAATATTATTATAGACTACTTTATCCCATTATGGGGAATTAATAGTCCTTTAAATAGTTATACGAACTATTTTTTGTCATTTTTAATGCTATTTATAAGAGATTATATGATCTCATGACGAATTTGGGATTAATAGTCCCTTCATTTTAAGCTATCAAATGGTTTTATGGAACTATATATAGTCCCTCATCAAATGATTAAATAGTCTAATTAATGCTAAATTAAGATAAATAGTCAAATCCCAAACGTGCTTTTTGCAAACAAATGTCGTCAAAGTATTTAATATAAAGGCAAGGAAGACCCACAAAATGCAATTTGCGTCTAAAACAGAACACCCAAAATTATGTACTAGGAAGGAACCTAGCAGTTGAAATACTCCCAGTGGCGGAACTAGGGGGCGCGGGGGGGGGGGGGGGCATCTGACCACGGTAGATCAACTGTCCAGGCGGGGGTGGGGGAGGGAGAGGGGGGGGGGGGAGCCAGATAGGCGTCGGCGGTCCGGTGACTCCGTTCTTCTTCAGTTCTTCTTCGGTCTTCTTTTGCAGGTTTGTTTATTTTTTTATTCTTCTTCGATCGAATAGCTTTCGTGCCATCTTCTTCATATCTCTATGAAATCTATGTACCCAGATGAAAATACTTACCCTTTTATGTTGAAGTCATCTTTTGAGCTCTTAGATGTTGGAAATTTGAAAAGATTCATGTACATGTGATAAAAGCTGTGTATGACCCCAACTTTTATGAATAAAGAATAATTTTCTCGAAATATATTTTTTAATATTATGGTTTTGATTTGATATAATGTTATAGTTGTGGGTAATATTTACAAATTTTGCAAAGTAAGCAAGTGGTTATATAATATTCGATTGGTCGGGGAATATTCGGTTTAACTGGGAATATTCGTACGATGACACAATCATTGGTGGACCCCACAACAGAAGTATTATCGTAGTAAAAAAACGACAAAATTATCTTTTTATAAAAATAAAGGCAAAAGACCGTTAAAACTGTTGAACTACCTGGTAGTAAAAGTACAGTAATACGCGTGATTGCATAGTAGCACACGGTATTGGTTATTGATACTTACGTGAGAAGTCACTCAGTTATACTCAATTATTGCTACAGTAATTGATGCATCATATCTCTCATATTATTGATTCAATTATTGTCACAGTATCATCTGCATAATATTTTATATTATTAAATCAATAATTGAGACGACAAAGTTATTCATATTATTATTTGCAGTATTGACAATGTCTAGAAGTTCTGTTAAGGAGAGGTTTGGTCATCTAATTGTGCGCCAATAAAGAGAAATCCTTATCGGAAAGCCCCCTCTTTCCTGGGAACGACCTGATTGTTAAATATTGTGAGTTATAATATTAATGATGAATAAGTTCGTGTTGATTAAAGATGAAATTGATAGTTCCATTGTGTTGGGATTATTAGTGTTAGTGGAAATCGACATTTTTTCGATAATAATTGATGTCTGGAGGTTATATTGACCAATTGGGTAATTAATCGGATAAATGAGCAATTAATTGCTATTATTTCACATGCTTATAACTATTTATTCGCATGTGTGTACTATTGATTCACATTTTTGTACTATTAGGGGTGGTGGTGCAAGATTGATAATACTTGCATGACTAAGTTAAGAATGGAGGTATAGATGGAGGTACTATACTGTAATTTGTATTTTCACATGTCTAGAACTATTGATTCATATGATTTACTATTGATTCACATTATTTACTATTAGGGGAGGTGGTGCAAGTTTGATAATACTTGCAGGACTAAATTAAAAATGAAGAAAAAGAGGAAGGTATTATACTGTAATATTTTGAGTCCCAAAATGTGCAATTATCGAAACTATATTTTCTTATAAATAGAAGCTCATTCTTCTTTCATTCACACCAATTCACTAAGTCTCATAAGAGCAATTATTATAGAGAGAAATTATAGAGAGAAAGAAGAAGAGAAGTCTGCTACCTCACTATTTCAGTATCCATTTTTTTTCTAAGGTAAGGGGTATTATTTCTTTCGTATTCATGAAGAGAGTTATTTTCTTTCAATACTCGTAAGGTTGTTATTCCATTCTTTATTATTCTGTTGGAATAACCTGTCTGTGCGGTCTATCGCATGCCTGGTGAATTCCGTTGTTATTCCATTCTTTATTATTCTGTTAGAATATCCTGTCTGTGTGAATTACGCATGATCTAGTTCTATTCTTTATTATTCTGTTGGAATATCCTGTCTGTGCGAATTACGCATGACCTGGTTCCATTCTTTATTATTCTGTTTGAATAACTTGTCTGTGCGGTCTATCGCATGCCTGATGAATTCTTCTGTTATTCCATTCTTTATAATTCTATTAGAATAACATGTCTGTGTGGACTACCGCATGCATGGTGAATGATCCTTCGTATTCATTCCTTATTAAACTATGGAAATGACCTGTCTACGTGGATTACCGCATGGCGGGCAAAAATTCATTTGCAGTTTCATATATTCTATTATACTCAGTTGGTTAAAGTTTGGCTTTTATACTCCATGAAATTAATAGAATATCCTGGATATTTGTGCTTCATCTAATATCTTTTTATGAAAATATTCTTCTGAGCATTCTTGAATTTTACTCCACAAAACAAAATCATGTTGACAATTTGGACGCTATTGATTTCTGGATAAATTAAATTATAAATCTTTAAAAATTTATCCTTGAAATTGTTTTATTGAATTCTTATATCATTGTCATCATCCTCATGTTTATAATATGTTGAAAGTCATCTGTGGCTTGTAGTGCATAGATGGACTTGGTATGATTATGACAATGGATTATTTGGTATAATTATGACAGTAATGTTACAAATGATGTGGTAAAAGTCTTCATTGGCCGTAGTGCATTAAAGGACAATTGTTGGCATGATCATGACCATTGATGAATACACGAATATCCTTGGCCCGTAGTGCATGGATAATTTGTGGTTGTGATACTAATGAATATCCTTGGCCGTAGTGCAGGGATGATGTTGTTTATTTATTAATCTGAGTCTCAGCGGTAAAAGTGATGAAAAACCTTTTAAATCATAGAAGATAGTAGATTTTATTCTCTACTTGACTCTTCTAATGGATTGCTTGTTCCACTGCAGTTAAACTTGATGTTTGTTATATTTTTATCAGTTTAACACTGTTGAAGGCTAACGATAAATTATTCTGCATTATCTTAGTCATAATATTTCTTACTGGGCTAGTTGAGCTCACCCTTTCTTTCACTATTCTCTTTAGGAAATGAGAATATAGCTGGGATGAGTCAGGGAACAGATTGACGGTCCAGATGGTTGTTTTAGTAGTCCTCACTATTCTATAAAATAGTGTGACAATAAATATAATGAGGACTCCATTGAGTGTATATATTGTCTAGATGACAATATTCTTATTAAAACTCTTAGATTATGTTTTATCGTATTTTACACGACTGTTGTATAATTAAGTTGTATTTGAATTTTGTACCATGTATTTGGCGACTCAAGATGGGTGATATATACCTATTTTGGGGGCATCACAGTTGGTATCAAAGCTTAGGGATATGATCTCTGGCTAAGATGTGAGACTAGAACTAGGAGGGGAGAGACGAGGAATTCCTTCGCTAGTATGACCTACCTAAGTTTATTTGGTATTTAATTGGTCGGTCAGAGTATAGGGATAATATGTTGTATGTCAATTAACCCCTATTTTGTGGCAGTATTTGAAAATGACATCCGAGAATGTTGAGAATAGCAATGGAGCACAGGAGACCGTTGAGTCTCCACAGATCCATAATCAGGATAATGTGCATCAGGAAGGTGACAATCCTCATGCACACAACAACACTGACCAAATGATGAACGATGGAATGTTCAGAGGCTTTATGCAATTCATGCAACATCAGGCGAGAGGGGCTCCACCGGAGTTTATTGCAGAGCCAAAACCACTTAAGGCGGAAGCATGTATAAAGCAGATCACCAAGATATTTGATGTCTTGGGATGCTCCAAGGAGCAAAAGGTTCCCTTTGCCACCTTTATGTTGCGAGGAGAGGCAGATTACTGGTGGGAATCGATAAAATGTACTCAACCTTCTGCACCGAAGATGTCTTAGGAGAAGTTCTAAGAACTATTCAACGACAAGTACTTTCCCGAAAGTATTCGTCACATAAAAGAGGTAGAGTTCATCAAGTTGGAGCAGAACAATATGACCGTGTCGCAGTACGAAGCTAAGTTTGCCGAGTTGTCCCGGTTTGCATCTCACTTGGTTGATAATGAGGAGAGAATGACGCAGATGTTTTTAAGAGGTTTAAAACCGGAGATATGTCAATAACTTATTTCTCATAAACTGTGTTTATATTCAAATGTTGTAAATATGGCTCAGTTATTGGAGCGCGATAACGAGTCAACGCAACCAAGAGAAAGCAGCCGGCCGAATGAAAATACCAGTGGTAACAGTCATCGAAGCAGTGACAACAAACGTGTAAGGAATCAACATGCCAGAAATGGTAACCACTTCGGTGGTAATCATGGCCAAGACAATAAAAGTGGACATTTCAAGAAGAGGAGATTCAACAATGATGGAAATACGTCATCACCAACACCTGTTGTTAAGGAAGGAGAACGACCACCTATCATACGCTTCAAATACAGAGGGGAGGGACATATCAGTCCAAAGCGTGTTATAATTATGGAAGAGAAGGTCACCTAACCCAATTTTATCGTGCACCGAAGACAAGTCTAGCTGGGATGGAGGCACCAAAGGCCATCCCAAAAAAGTCAAAACCGGTAGTTCAAGGGAGAATGTTTGCCGTGACCTCCCAGAAAGCAAGGAACCGAACGAGGTCATCACGGGTAAGCTTATCATAAACTCTAGCGAAGTATATACCTTATTTGATACCGGTTCTACCCATTCTTTTATTTCTCTTACTCGCGCTCAATGTTTAAATTTGACTCCGGAGAAATTAGACTTTGACTTAACTGTTGAAACTCTGTTGGGAGAAACCTTCATTACATCCACTGTTTATAAGTCATGTTTGATTCAAATCAGTAACTACACATTACCTGTCGATCTTATCTCCTTAAAAATACTTGCATTTGACGTGATTTTAGGGATTGATTGGTTAACTACTCATCATGCTAAAATTGATTGTTTTCGTAAGGTTGTTAGCTTTCATATTCCTAATCAACCTATTATGCGAATTTAAGCGACCAAACCATTAAAATCAATCACAGTCATCTCAAGCCATAAAACTATTCGTTTATTGAAAAATGGATGTCAAGCTTTCTTATCTCATGTCACAGATTTAAACAAAAATATGTCAGATTTGAATGATATTTCTATTGTTAATAAATTTCCTGACATATTCCCCGAAGAACTTCCTGGCCTATCCCCGGAGTGTGAAATCGAGTTTGGTATCGACCTTGAACCCGGTACAAAACCCATTTCCAAATCCCCATATCCAATGGCTCCTATTGAACTTCAGGAGTTAAAAACCCAACTACGGGAATTGTTAGATATCGGTTTCATTCGTCTTAGTACGTCTCCTTGGGGTGCTCCTGTTCTATTCGTGAAGAAGAAAGATGGAAGTATGCGACTTTATATTGATTATCGGGAGTTGAATCACGTCACCATCAAAAATAGGTACCTGTTGCCTCGCATTGATGACCTTTTTGACCAGTTGCAAGGAGCCAAATTCTTTTCAAAGATCGATCTTCATTTCAGATATCATCAGTTAAAGATTAGAATCGATGACATTCCAAAGATGACTTTCAGAACTCGATACGGGCATTACGAATTCTTAGTCATGTCTTTTGGATTAACTAATGCTCCTGCTGCCTTCATGGATATGATGAACCGAGTATTCAAGGAATATTTGGATCACTTTGTGGTCGTCTTTATTGATGAGATCCTTATATATTCCAAAAGCCGTGAAGATCATGAGAAACACTTGAGGTTGATACTTAAAAGCTTCGTGAAAACAATCTTTATGCCAAGTTGAAGAAATGCGAGTTCTGGCTTGAGGAAGTAGCATTCCTTGGGCACGTAGTATCAAGTCATGGAATATCTGTTGACCCGACAAAGATCGAAGCTATTCAAAGCCGGGAGCAACTTAAATCAGTGACCGAGGTACGTACCTTTCTCGGCTTAGCTGGTTATTATCAAAAATTCGTAGAGGGGTTTTCTCGAATCGCTACTCCATTAACTCAGCTGACTCGGAAAGATACAAAATTTGGGTTGAGTGTGGAATGTGAGAAGAGTTTTCAAGAACTCAAGATGAGGCTTATTTCAGCACCTGTTCTGACAATACCATCTGGCTCGGAGGGATTTGTCATCTACAGTGATGCTTCAGGCAAAGGGTTAAGATGTGTTCTCATGTAACATGGGAAAGACATAGCCTATGCCTCACGACAACTCAAAGAATATAAGAGGAATTATCCTACTCATGATTTAGAGTTGGCAGCTGTCGTTTTCACACTTAAAATTTGGAGCCATTACCTGTATGGGGAGAAAGTGGAGATCTATACGGATCATAAAAGCCTCAAATATTTCTTCACACAAAAGGAATTCAACATGTGGCAACGATGTTGGCTCGAACTATTGAAAGATTATGATCATACTATTCAATACCATCCTGGAAAAGAGAACATAGTAGCTGACGCATTGAGTAGAAGATCATATGTACGTACGAGTGCGTTATTGTCAACGCAAAGGCCCATTTGGTATGACTTGCAAAGGATGGAGATAGAGTTAAAGACTCCAGAGACCCACGTGATGATGGCAAACATACGAGTAGAACCGACTTTAATCGATAAAGTTAAAACTGCTCAAGCTACAGACCTGGAGCTAATGCGTATGAAGAAGAAAGTGCTATCCTGTAAGCAAAAATCGATGAAGAAGGAATACTTCGAGTCAACTCCAGACTTTGTGTTCCTAACGACCCTGATTTAAAGTATAAAATCATGATGGAGGCGCACAATACACCGTTTACAATCCATCCTGGGAGTACCAAAATGTATTATGATCTTCGACATACATTTTGGTGGAGTAATATGAAGAGAGAGATAGCAGAGTTTATATCAAGGTGTTTAACTTGTCAACGAGTCAAGGCGGAGCATCAAGTACCAATAGGTCCATTGCAACCACTTGAAATTCCAGAATGGAAGTGGGAACACATTACCATAGATTTCGTTACTGGTCTTCCAAAGGTTTCTTAAGGCATAGATGCAATTTGGGTCATTGTTGATAGATTGACCAAGTCTGCTCACTTCTTACCTATACGAGAAACTTATACACTTAAACGTCTTGCTCGTATGTATATAAACAAGATTATAAGACTGTATGGTATGCCAGTATCCATAGTTTTTGATAGAGACCCAAGATCCACTTCACGATTTTGGGTTAGTTTGCAGAAAGTTATGAGCACAGATTTACGATTTAGCTCGGCATATCATCCTCAGACGGACGGGCAGTCAGAGAGGACTATTCAAACTCTTGAAGATCTATTAAGACTCTGTGTCCTTGACTTCAAGGGAAGTTGGGATAATTTCTTACCATTGGTGGAGTTTTCCTACAACAATAGTTATCAAGCAAGTATTGGCATGGCTCCTTTTGAGGCGTTGTATGGAAGAAAGTGTCATTCTCCAGTATGCTGAGATGAGGTGGGTGAAGCAATGTTGTTGGGACCGGAGTTGGTACGTATGACTACGGAAAAGATTCAAACGATCCGATAACGTATAAAAACCTCACAAGATCGACAAAAGAGTTATGCTGATCTTCATCGAAAGGACGTAGAATTCGATATTGGAGATCATGTGTTGTTACGTGTTGCTCCATGGAAAGGAGTTACGAGATTTGGAAAGAGAGGAAAGCTCAATCCTCGATTCATTGGCCCATTTTTAATCCTCGATCGAGTAGGAACTATGGCCTATAGACTCGCCTTACCGCCAAGTATGTCTCGTGTTCACAACGTTTTTCACATATCTATGTTACATAAATATGTGAAAGACCCTAACCACATTATTGAATTAAAACCGGACGAGATAGCGGAAGATCTAACGTATGAAGATGTACCTATTAAAATCTAGGATAAGAAGAATCATATTCTACGCTCCAAGGTTATAACTTAAGTTAAAGTTTTGTGGTGAAACCATGATGTTGTGGAAATGACCTGGGAGTTAGAATCTGAAATGAAGTTAAGGTATCCTCACCTCTTCAACATACCAGGTACGCACCATAATTTCGAGGATGAAATTTCATAAGAAGGAGAGGTTGTAAGACCCCAACTTTTATGAATAAAGAATAATTTTCTCGAAATATATTTTTTAATATTATGGTGTGGATTTGATATAATGTTATAGTTGTGGGTAATATTTACAAATTTTGCAAAGTAAGCAAGTGGTTATATAATATTCGATTAGTCGGGGAATATTCGTTTTAACAGAGAATATTCATGCGATGGCATAATCATTCGTGGACCCCGCAACAGAAGTATTGTCGTAGTAAGAAAACGACAAATTATCTTTTTATAAAAATAACGGCGAAAGTGTTACCGTTAAAACTGTTGAACTACCCGGTAGTAAACGTATAGTAATACGCGTGGTTACATAGTAGCACACGGTATTGGTTATTGATGCTTACGTGAGAAGTCACTCAGTTATACTCAATTATTGCTACAGTAATTACTGCATCATATCTCTCATATTATTGATTCAATTATTGTCACAGTATCATCTGCATAATATTTTATATTATTAAATCAATAATTGAGACGACAAAGTTATTCATATTATTATTTGCAGTATTGACAATGTCTAGAAGTTCTGTCAAGGAGAGGTTTGTTCATCTAATTGCGCGCCAATAAAGAGAAATCCTTATCGAAAAGCCCCCTCTTTCCTAAGAACGACCTGATTGTTAAATATTGTGAGTTATAATATTAATGATGAATAAGTTCGTGTTGATTAAAGATGAAATTGATAGTTCCATTGTGTTGGGATTATTAGTGTTAGTGGAAATCGACATTTTTTTTGATAATAATTGATGTTTGGAGGTTATATTGACCAATCAGGTAATTAATCGGATAAATAAGCAATTAATTGCTATTATTTCACATGCTTATAACTATTTATTCACATTTGTGTACTATTGATTCACATTCTTGTACTATTAGGGGTGGTGGTGCAAGATTGATAATACTTGCATGACTAAGTTAAAAATGGAGGTATAGATAGAAGTACTATACTGTAATTCATATTTTCACATGTCTAGAACTATTGATTCACATGATTTACTATTGATTCACATTATTTACTATTAGGGGAGGTGGTTCAAGTTTGATAATACTTGCAGGACTAAATTAAAAATGAAGAAAAAAGAGGAAGGTATTATACTGTAATATTTTGAGCCCCAAAACGTGCAATTATCGAAACTATATGTGACACCCCCAAAATAGGTCCATTCCATCCAACCCATTCTGAGTCACCAAATACATGGTACAGAAATAACTACAACTTTATTATTACAACATATAAACTGTGAGTTTAAATACAGATATTGTCGTCTAGACAATATCCACACGCAAATAAATCCTCATCATAATTATTGATACATTATTTTACAAAAATGGTGAGGACTACTAAACAACTCTCTCTAGAACCTTCATTCCATACCCCGACTAGTACTCACTATATTCTCGTCTCCTGAGAAGAAAAATGGAACAAAAAGGAAAAGGGTGAGCTCAACTATCCCAGAAAAGAATATTATGACTAAGATAATATACAAAAAATTATCGTTAGTCTTCAACAGAGAAAAATCTAATAGAATACAATAGACGACCAGTTTTAAATCAACAACTGCAGCGAAAACAACAATTCATTAGAAGAGTTAAGTAGATAATGCAAACTACTATCTTCTATATATGAATTTAAAAGTTCATCGTCGATATTTTATCCCTGTAACATCAATCAATATATACCTGGAATCAAATATTCATCTTAGCACTACAGGCCAAAGATATTCATCAGTTGGTCATGTTCATCTAAACACCTGTTCATCTTTGCACTACGGGCCAAAGATATTAATCAGTCGGTCATGTTCATCTCAACACCTGTTCATCTTTGCACTACGGGCCAAAGATATTCATCAAGAAATCATTCATCTTTGCACTACAGGCCAAAGATATTCAGTAATATCATCATTTAGGACTGAGGATGATGAAAAATATTTTAAAGGAAACGAATCCAGTGAAACAAAAGAACAAATATTAAGGAAATAATTCAAGTTCAAAAATACTTCATAAGTAATCAGAGTGGAGTAAAATTCAAGAATGATCAAAACATGGATACAATCAAAGCTAGTATCCATAATAGATATTTTGGATAAAAAGAAGAAATTTCATTTTTCGGTGAATAGTGCCGTATTCGTGAATAGTGCCGTATACGTGAATAGTGCCATATACGTGAATAGTAACTCCGACACCAAAAGATAGAAATTTCACAAAAAACATCTTCATGCTTCATGAATAGTAACTCGTGAATAATAACTCGTGAATAGTAACTAATGAATAGTAACCCCGACATGAAAAAGTTCCAAATTTGATAAAAATTTCCAACCAATATTTTGGCATAATGATATTGAAGAAATAATATCATTTTCGAATAAAATAACATCCCTTACTATCCCTTACCTCGAAAGAATAATACTTCTAGTTGAAATACCGGATATAAGCTATGACTTGAACTTGCACCGTATAGCAATACTCAATGTATACTCAAAATACTCACAAGAATACGCTCGATAATATAGAGAGAAAACTTCAGTTTCTGGTATGATTTTCAATTCTAACCTAAGCACCCTATTTATAGGAAAATGCTTAGAACACCAAAGTAGAAAATTTAATAAAATAATAATATATATATACAAATTTGTCTACGCACCTAGAACCATCTGAATTCAGCAACTTGCATGTGTTTAATGAGGCTAACCAAACACAAAAACGTTTTTGTTAATTAAAACAATTAAAACTTCCAAAATCAATTATTTCGGAACTTTGGAACTTCAATAATTCACAATAAATAGCCCTTTTGTCAGAAAATTCAAATCACGCAAATTTTTATAGGAAATTCAATTCTCTACAACTTTGCAGAAGGAAGTTTTTCCAAATTCCAAACAGAAATTGACCGAAATCCATAAACGGACGATTTTATAGGCTAAAATCAAATTTCAGTCAAGAAATGGGGTCCACCGACACACAAAACATGTGTTAAACAACTTTTGCAACAAAAATACTCCTCTTCCTCCTCATATACTCATATATCCCACATTCATTGTAAAAATATCACCATTATTATATTATAATAATATAATAAAATATTATTTTATCAGAAAAGATAAAATATCAATTTTTAACAATTGTCACTTTAAAAATTTTCTTCCTATATCCACATAAAATTAATATTTTTCTCATCATATAAATCAATAATTAATTATTCATAAATAATATTACAGAATCATAGTACTGGTAACCAGGCCGTTCCCAGGAAAGAGGGGGCTTTTCAATAAGGATCTCTCCTTACTAGCGCACAATTAGGTGACCAAACCTCTCCTTAGACAGAACTTTTTAGACATTGCCAATAATGTTATCCAATAATATTATTCAGATAATATGAATTATTGCTCCGATAATGGAAAATACTGTGTAATGATAATTTATTGAAACAACAGTAATATAAAATATCAATGCAGCAATTATTGAATCAATAAAATAAAATACTGAACAGTAATTACTGTAACAATTATTGAGTAGTGCCTTCTTACGTAAGAATTAATAATTGGTGCAATACCGTGTGCTACTGTGTTTTAACCACCGAGTATTTCAACAGTATTAACGGTAACAACTACGCCGTTATTTATAAACAACTAATTCTTGTCGTTTTCTTCCTCCAATTGCTTTCCGTTATGGGGCCCACACAAGGTTGCGCCGTCGTACGAACATTCCCCGATAGTACGAATATTCCACGACCAAACGAATATTCCTCGACAATAATGAATATTTTATAACCACTTGCTTATTTTAAAATATTTGCGCATTTTACCCATAACTAACCACATTAATCAAATTAACCCTTACTATAACAAAATAATAAATAGAAGAAAGTTAATTTCATTAATAAAAATTTGGGGTCTTACATTATATTTTCTTATAAATAGAAGCTCATTCTTCTTTCATTCTCACCAATTCACTAAGTCTCACAAGAGCAATTATTATAGAGAGAAATTATAGAGAGAAAGAAGAAGAGAAGTCTGCTACCTCACTATTTCAGTATCCAGTTTTTTCTAAGGTAAGGGGTATTATTTCTTTCGTATTCATGAAGAGAGTTATTTTCTTTCAATACTCGTAAGGATTGTTATTCCATTCTTTATTATTCTGTTGGAATAACTTGTGACGCCCCCAAAATTAGGTATACATCACCCATCTTGGGTCGCCAGATATATGGTACAGAATTCAAATACAACTTACTAATACAACTGTCGTGTACAATACGACAAAACATAAACTGTGAGTTTGAATACAAATATTATCTACTAGAGATTATACAAACTCAAAAGGAGTCCTCATTACAACTATTATCACACTATTTCACAGAATAGTGAGGACTACTAATGCTATCCTCTGGACCGTCACTCCGTTCCCCGACTCGTCCCAGCTATATTCTCATTTCCTGAAGAGAACAGTGAAAGAAAGGGTGAGCTCAACTAGCCCAGTAAGAAATATTATGACTAAGATAATGCAGAATAAATTATCATTAGTCTCCAACAATGTTAAACTGATAAAATATAATAGACATCAAGTTTAACTGTAGCGGAATAAATAATCTATTAGAAGAGTCAAGTAGGGAATAAAATCTACTATCTTCTATGATTTAAAAGGTTTTTCATCACTTTTATCGCTGGGACTCAGCTTAAAATTAATCCACATCACCGAATCACCCCTGCACTACGACCAAAGATATTCTTTAGTATCACGACCACAATTATCCATGCATTATGGGCCAAGAATATTTGTGTATTCATTAATGGTCATGATTACACCGAATAATCCCTAGTCATAATCATACCAAGTCCATCTATGCATTATAGGCAACAGATGACTTTCAAAAAAATATAAATATGAGGATGATGACAATGATATAAGAATTCAATAAAACAAGTTCAAGAATTAATTTATCCAGGAACTAATAATGTCCAAATTGTCAACATGATACTGCTTTGTAAAGTAAAATTCAAGAATGCTCAGAAGAATATTTCCATGAAAAGATACTGGATGAAGCGCAAATATCAAGAATATTCCACTAATTTCATGGAGTATAGAAGTCTAAACTTTAACCAACTGAGTATAATAGAGAATGGAATAACAACAAAAATCACCATGTATGCGGTACTTCACATAGATAGGTTATTCCAACAGAATAATAATAACGGAACTAGGTCAGGAGAAATTCGCATCGACAGGATGTTCCAACAGAATAATAAAGAATGGAATAACAACAGAAATCACCTTGTATGCGGTACTTCGCATAGACAGGTTATTCCAACAGAATACTAATAAGGACGGAATCAGGTCCGGCGTAAAACGCACAGATAGGATATTCAAACAGAATAATAATAAATACGGAACCAGGTTCGGCGTAAAACGCACAGACATGATATTCCAACAGAATAATAAAGACGGAATCAGGTCCGATTTAAAACGCACAGACAGGATATTCCAACAGAATAATAAAGACGGAATAATAGAAGAATGTCACCAAGTATAGGGTAGACCGCATATATAGGTTATTCCAACAGAATAATAAAAAATGAAATAACAACAGTTCTCTTCATGAATAAGAAAGAATAACACCCCTTACGAGTACAACAAATAATATTCCCTACCTTAAGAAGAAGAGTACTGGATATATAAGTAGTGAAGTAGCAGAATACTTTCTTCTTTCTCTCTATAGTTTATTTCTCTAGAGTTTCAGTGAATTCGTAAGAAAATAATGAATGTACGAGCTTCTATTTATTGAAAAATGGAATGTATAGTAACTAACTCATGAACGGTCCAGATTGATTTACTTTAATCTGACGGTCCATATTTAAAGAAAAATCTTTTAAATAAAATATAATATATTCTATTTATAATCTAATAAAATGAATAACTTTATAAAAGATTTTACTACGCAAACACTATGCAGGAACTATACAAACACTATGCATAATAAAATATAATATATTCTAATTATTGTCTAATAAAATAGATAACTTTATAAAAGTATTCTGTTTTATATAAAAAGATTTTACTATTAGCCTAATAAAACGAATAACTTTATAAAAGTATTCTGTTTTATATAAAAAGCTTTTCTGTTTTATTACATTAATAATACCAATAAAATAAAACTAAGTGACTTATCACATAAGCATCAATAATCAATACCGTGTGTTACTGTGCAACTATGCGTATTACTGTACTTTTAACATTGGGTGTTTCAACAGTTAACGGTAAAACTTCCGCCGTTATTTTTATAAAGTATTTTTGTGGTTTTCTCAATCCGACAATAATTCCGTTGTGGGGTCCACCAATGATTATGCCTTTGTACGAATATTACCTGTTAAAATGAATATTCCCCAACCAATCAAATATTATATAACAACTTGCGTACTTTAAAAAATTTATAAATATTACCCACAACTATAACATTATATCAAATTCATTTCATAATATTCAAAAATAATATTTATAGAAAATTCATCTTTATTCACAAAAGTTGGGGTCTTACATAAGCTGTGAGTTCTAATACAAATATATGTAACTCTCATGGTGCCTCGGCCACAACACCTTACAATGGTACTTTACATAAAAGTACAATCAATAACTGCTTTAGAAATTAAAATCTTTGAAATATGCTCAAGGAAACCTTCGTACATGGGAGGCCATGCATCTAAGTTATGATAGATATTATATGATCACAGAATTATCCTTGGTTGACCCAATAGTCCCCAAAGAAAAATGAGAACGCTACTACAAAATAGTAAATAGACAACACTTAAACCACAACATTTTTTATAAAAACGTTGTGGTATTTTTTTCACAACGTTTTAAAAAAAACGTTGTAGATATATATGCAAAAATGTTATCTATTTAAAAAGGCATTTTTTAGTTTTAACTAGGCAACATTTTATTTTTAAAAATGTTGTCTATCAAAAAGACACGAAGCTTTAAAAATCTCGCTGAAGTGAAAAATTAAATAATAAGTATTACTCTTATCTTAACAGTTTGCCCTAGCCCGCCCCCCGTCTCCAAGCCAGATCTCAAATCTCGATTTTATTGATTTCTTCCTTGCCGTCGCCATCAAGTATATCACCTTCTCCGTCCCTCTCTTCCCCGTCGTCGTCCCACTCTTCCACCGTCGCCGTCTCTCTGCTTTTCTATACTCACCATCGAAGACTCCGGTATTTCCTCCAAACATCTCTCCATCCACTTCGAACCCGATTCTGGTAAATGGGTCCTTTTGGACCTCAATTCCTCAAACGGTACCTTTTTGAATGTAACCAATCTCCTACCCCAAATACCCTATCCCCTCTCCGACGGCGACACCATCAAAGTGGGCGAATACACTTCGATTATTGTAAGGATGGTAGCCGCCGGAAGTATTCAGGTGCGGCGGAACCTGTAAGACCCCAATTTATTATAAATAAAATCGAATTTCCTCTAATTATATTTGTGAATAATAAGGTATTAATTTGATATAATTCTCTGGTTATGGGTGAAATGTACAAATTTTGCAAAATATGCAAGTGGTTATAAAATAATCATTGTTGTCGGGGAATATTCGTTTGCTCGTGGAATATTCTTGTTGTCGGGAAATATTCGTACGACGGCGCAGTGTGGACCCCATAACAGAATAACTGTCAGATGAAGAAAATGATAAGTTTTAGTTTTTATAAATAACAGTGTAGTTGTTACCGTTAACACTATTGGAATACCCGGTGTTTAAAATACAGTAATACGCCTGGATGCACAGTATTGATGAATTATTGATCCTTACGTAAGAAGGCACTACTCAATAATTGTTACAGTAGTTACTGTTTAATATTTTATTTTATTGATTCAATAATTACTGCGTTGATATTTTATATTATTGTTGTTTCAATAATTGTCACTGCACATTATTTCCCATTATTAGATCAATAATTCATATTATTTGAATAATATTATTAGATAACATTATTAGCAATGTCTAGAAAGTTCTGTCAAGGAGAGGTTTGGTCACCTAATTGCGTGCCAATAAGGAGAAATTCTTATTGGAAAGCCCCCTCTTTCATGGGAACGGTCTGATTGTCATAAATGTGATTCTGTAATATTATTTGTGAATAATTAATTATTAATTCATATGATAAAGAAATATTTATTTTATGTGGATATAAATATTGGATATATTTATTGTGGTTAAAAAGGAAGGAGTTAATTTTGAGGTGTTTTATTAGTATTTTTGTCGGAATAAAGGTATTAAAAATTAAACCAGTGTTTTAAGATATATTGTGTGAGTTATAATTTTTAATCCGACCGTTGGATCATTGTAATTTTTGGATATGTTATACATATATAAGTTGAGTATATGTCCACACATTTTGAACCGTTAAAAATGAACGTATGATTTGTTATGAATTTTAAGAGGTGACTGATTCAAAAATTAGGTTTATAAATGATTTTTTTGAAAAATTATAGAATTGAGTGGGCCCCACTTGTGGTTGGTGAAGAAATGTGCTGAATTTATTTCAAATGTGGTGGGTGGGAATAGTAGCAGGTAAAGCCATCAGGTTGCAGGTCAAGTCTGCTAACATTTTCCTATAAATAGAGGGCTAAGTTAGAATTGAAAATAACACCAGAAACAAGTTTTCTCTCTTTCTCTCTCTGGATTATTGAGTGTATTTTGTGAGTATTTAGATACTTTGTGAGTTTCTATTCATCAGTGCAAGTTTCCTTCAGCCTTATACCGATATTCCGATAAGAAGTACTGATATTTTGAGGTAAGGGATGTTATTTTCTTCATATATGATATTATTTCTTCAATATCATTATGCCGAAGTATTGATCTGAATTTTTATCAAATTTAGAACTTTTTGTGTTGGGGTTACTATTCACGTATACGACACTATTCACTGAAAAATGAAATTTTCTTCTTTTTGTCCAAGATGTCTATTATGGTTACTATCTTTGATTGTATCCATGTTTTGATCTTTATTTTTGAATTCTGCTTCAAAATTGGTATTTATGAAGTATTATTGATCTTGGATAAACTGTTATACGAATCCCTACTATTTGTCCTTCCGTTTCACTGGATTCGTTTTCTTTAAAATATTTTTCATCATCCTCATTCCTAAATGATGATATTACTAAATATCTTCGGCCTGTAGTGCAAAGATAAATGATTAACTGATGAATATCTTTGGCCCGTAGTGCAAAGATGAACATGTGTTAAGATGAACTTGACCAACTGGTGATACAAATGAATATCTTTGGCCTGTAGTGCAAAGATGAATATTTGATTAAAGATGTATATTGATTGTTGTTACAGGGATAAAATATTGATGATGGACTTTTAAATCTTAGAAGATAGTAAAACTCATTCTCTACTTGACTCTTCTAATGGATTGTTGTTTCCGCTGCAGTTGTTGATCTAAAACTTGTTGGCTATTATATCTTATTAGATTTTCCCTGTTGAAGACTAACGATAATTTGTTGTATATTATCTTAGTCATAATATTCTTTACTGGGCTAGTTGAGCTCACCCTTTTCTTTTTTGTTCCATTTTTCTCAGGAGGTGAGAACATAGCAGGACTAGTCGGGGTACATAGTGATGGTTATAGAAAGATGTTTTAGCAGTCCTCACTATTTATGTAAAATAGTGTTTGAATAATTGTAACGAGGACTTATTTGAGTGTGGATATTGTCTAGAAGACAATATTTGTATTTAAACTCACAGTATGTGTTGTCGTATTTCGCACGACAATTGTATTATTGAAGTTGTAGTTTGCTTTCTGTACCATGTATTTGGCGACTCAGAATGGGTGTTGTATACCTATTTTGGGGGTGTCACAGTTGGTATCAAAGCTTAGGGATATGGTCTCTGGCGGAGATCGAGGTATAGAACTAGGAGGGGAGATATGAGTAAATCCTTCGCTAGTGTGTCTTATCTAAGCTTATTTGTTGGTCAGTCATAATATAGGGATATTATGTGATATGTTAATTTGTTTAATTAACCCTTGTTTTATGGAAGTATTTGAGAATGGCCTCTGAGAACGTTAACAATGGAATGTATGAGACTGTGGAATAACCTTTAGTTACAAACCAGGAGAACGTGCAACAGGAAGGCAATATTCCTCTTGTAAACAACACTACCGAGCAAACGATGAATGATGGAATGTTTAGGAGCTTTTTGTAGTTCATGCAAAACCAGACGAGGGAGACTCGTGCACAAAATACGGGTGAAAATGATAGTAATGCGCGGCTTGTCACAGCCAAGCAGTTCAAGGAGTTGGGACCACCAGAATTTAAGGGAAAGCTGAATCCGATCATGGCGGAAACATGGGTCAAGCAAATTACTAAGATATTCGATGTCTTGGGATGCAAAGAGGAACAGAAGGTTCCATTCGCCACCTTTATGTTTTGTGGTGAAGCAGACTACTGGTGGGAGTCTGTGAAGCGTACCCAGCCAGCCGCACTCAGTATGTCTTGGGAAACGTTTCAGAAACTATTCAGTGACAAGTACTTTCCTGAAAGTATTCGTCATATGAAGGAGGTGGAGTTTATCAGACTGGAACAAAACAACATGACGGTGTCCCAATACGAGGCGAAGTTTGCAGAGTTATCCAGGTTTGCACCTCATTTGGTCGAAAATGAGGAACGATTGACGAAGATTTTTCTGAGAGGTCTAAAGCCCGAGATTCGGCAATATCTTATATCTCATAAATTTTTTTTATATTCTGGTGTTGTAAATAGGGCTCAATTATTAGAGCGAGATAATGAGTATGTTCAACCGAGGGACCACAACTAGGGTCATACCGGTGACAGCAGTCATCAGAGCGATGATAACCAATGAGGAGGGAAAAATAAGAACAAAGGCGGTAACCACTCGGGTGGTCATCGTGGCCATGGTAATAAGAGAGGTGAGTTAAGTGGAAATTTCAGAAAGAGGAGATTTAACAATGACGAGAAGACATCAACAGCAGCACCAGCACCAATAACAAATTTTGGGGAGGAGAACGACCGCTAGTTAGATGTTACAAATGCGAGAAAGAGGGACATATCAGCCCAAACTATCCACAACAATCCAAGGTATGTTACTACTGTGGAAAGGAAGGCCACATAGCTCGGGATTTTTCTGTAGCAAAACCAAGTTCAACGGGGATGGTGACTCCAAGGGCTATCCCGGATAAGTCGAAATCAGCGGTTCCTGGAAGAGCGTTTGTCGTGACTGGCCAAAATGCGAGGAACCCGAATGAGGTGATTACGAGTAAGCTAATCTTGAACTCTTGTGAAGTTTATACCTTACTAGATACCGGTTCTACCCATTCTTTTATCTCTCCTGCTTGTACTCAACATTTAAACTTGACTCCGGAGAAATTGGACTTTGACTTATCTGTTGAAACTCCATTGGGTGAAACCTTCGTTACATCTACAGTTTATAAATCTTGCATGATCCAAGTTGGCACTATCACATTACCTGTTGATCTTATATCTTTAAAGATACTTGCTTTTGATGTGATTTTAGGAATTGATTGGTTAACCACTCATTGCGCCAAAATTGATTGTTTTTGTAAGGTTGTTAGTTTTCATATTCCTAACCAACCTGTCATACGAATTTAAACAACTAAACCACTAAAATCAGTCACTATCATATCAAGCCATAAAGCTATTCGTTTATTGAAAAACGGATGTCAAGCTTTCGTAGCCCGTGTTATGGATTTGAACAAAGACAAGTCAGATTTGAATAATATTTCTGTTGTTAGAGAATTTTCTGATGTATTTCCTGAAGAACTTCCCGGTCTACCCCCAGAACGTGATGTTGAATTCTTTATTGACCTTGAGCCGGGTACAAAACCCATTTCTAAAACCCCATATCGAATGGCTCCTATTGAACTTCAGGAGTTAAAAGTCCAACTACATGAATTGTTAGACATAGGTTTCATTCGTCCTAGTACATCTCCTTGGGGTGCTCCTGTTTTATTCGTAAAGAAGAAAGACGGGAGTATGCGACTTTGTATTGAATACCGAGAATTAAACCATGTCAGCATCAAGAATAGGTATCTGCTACATCGCATTGATAACCTGTTCGACCAGTTGCAAGGAGCACAATTCTTTTCAAAGATCGATCTTCGTTCTGGATATCATCAGCTGAAGATTAAAACTGATGATATTCCAAAGACTGCCTTCAGAACTCGGTTCGGGCATTATGAATTCTTAGTCATGTCTTTTGGATTGACTAATGCTCCTGCTGCTTTCATGGATATGATGAATCGTGTATTCAAGGAATATTTGGATCAGTTTATTGTTGTCTTTATTGATGACATCCTCATCTATTCCAAAAGCCATGAAGATCATGAGCACCATTTGAAGCTGATACTTGAAAGGCTTCGTGAAAACAAACTTTATGCCAAGCTGAAGAAATGCGAGTTCTGGCTTGAGGAAGTAGCATTCCTTGGGCACGTGGTGTCAAAACATGGAGTATCTGTCGACCCGGTGAAGATTGAAGCAGTACAAAGTTGGGAGCAACCAATGTCGGTGACTGAAGTGCGTAGCTTTCGGGGCTTAGCTGGTTATTATCGGAGATTCGTGGAAGGATTTTCTCGAATCGCTACTCCGTTAACTCAGTTGACTCGAAAAGATACAAAATTTGTATGGAGCGAGGAATGCGAGAAGAGTTTCCAAGAGCTCAAGAGGCGACTCATTTCGGCACCTGTTCTGGCAATACCATCTGGTACGAATAGATTTGTTATATACAGCGATGCTTCAGGCAAAGGGTTAGGATGCGTTCTCATGCAACATGGGAAAGTCATAGCCTATGCTTCACGACAACTCAAAGAATATGAGAGGAATTATCCTACTCATGATCCAGAGTTGGCAGCAGTCGTACTCGCGTTGAAAATTTGGAGACACTACTTTTATGGGGAGAAAGTGGAGATTTATACGGACCATAAAAGCCTCAAATATTTCTTCACCCAAAAAGAACTCAACATGCGGCAACGACGTTGGCTTGAACTATTGAGTAGAAGATCATATCCGAGTACGAGTGCGATATTGTTAATGCAAAGGCCAATTCTCTATGACTTACAAAGGATGAAGGTATAATTAAAGACTCCAGGGACCCACATGATGATGGCGAATATACGAGTAGAACTGACTTTAATCGATAAAGTTAAAGCTGCTCAAGCTACGGACCTGGAGCTGATACGTATGAAGAAGAAAGTGCAAGAAAGAGCTATTCCAGAAGCGAGAATCGATGAAGAAGGAATACTTAGATTCAACTCCAGACTTTGTGTTCCTAACGATTCTGACTTGAAGTATAGAATTATGATGGAGGCACACAACACCCCGTTTACAATCCATCTTGGGAGTACCAAAATGTATCATGATATTGGACATACATTTTGGTGGAACAGTATGAAGAGAGAGATCGCGGATTTTATCTCGAGGTGTTTAACTTGTCAACGTGTAAAGGCGGAGCATCAACTGCCAAAGGGTCGATTACAACCACTTGAGATTCCAAAATGGAAGTGGGAACACATTATTATGGATTTCGTTACAGGTCTTCCCAAAGTTTCTCAAGGCATAGATGCGATTTGGGTTATTGTTGATAGATTAACCAAGTCTGCCCACTTCTTATCGATACGTGAGACTTATTCCCTTGAACGTCTTGCTCGCATGTACGTGAATGAGATTGTGAGATTGCATGGCATGCCAGTATCCATAGTTTTGGATCGTGACCCAAGATTCACTTCACGATTTTGGGTTAGCTTGCAGAAAGTTATGGGCACAGATTTACGATTCAGTTCGGCATACCATCCTCAAACGGACGAACAATCAGAGAGGATTATTCAAACCCTTGAAGATCTATTAAGACTTTGTGACCTAGATTTTAAAGGAAGTTGGGATAAGTACTTGCCACTGGTGGAATTCTCCTACAACAACAGTTATCAAACAAGTATAGGCATGTCTCCATTTGAGACGTTGTATGGACGAAAGTGTCGTTCTCTAGTATGCTGGGACGAGGTGGGAGAAGCAACGTTATTGGGACCAGAATTAGTACACATGACTACAGAAAAGATCCAAATAATTCGACAACGTATACAAATAGCACAAGATCGACAAAAGAGTTATGCGGATCTTCATCGAAAAGACGTGAAATTTAATATTGGGGATCATGTATTGCTACGTGTTGCGCCATGGAAGGGAGTTACAAAATTTGGGAAGAGAGGAAATGTAAGACCCCGAATTTATGAAATAAAAGTATTCAATTTTTCTTATAATTACAATTCAGTAAATGGTTAAATTGATAAAAAGTTAAAGTTAAGGGTGATATATGAAATTTTTCAAAAATACGCAAGTGGTTATAAAATATTCATTGTTGTCAGGGAATATTTGTTTGGTCGTGGAATATTCTTTCTATTGGGGAATATTCGTACGACGGCGCAGTCATTTATGGACCCCATAACAGAATAACTATCGGATGAAGAAAAATACAAATTAAAGTTTTTATAAATAACAGCGTAGTGGTTACCGTTAACATTGTTGGAATACCCGGTGGGTAAAGTAAAGTAATACGCGTTGTTGCACAGTAGTACACGGTATTGCACAATATTTTTTAATTATTGATTCTTACGTAAGACGACACTACTCAATAATTGTTACAGTAATTACTGTTCAGTATTTTATTTTATTGATTCAATAATTACTGCGTTGATATTTTATATTATTGTTGTTTCAAAAATTGTCACTACACAGTATTTTTCGTTATCAGATTAATAGTTCATATTATTTTAATAATTTTACTAGATAACATTATTGGCAATGTCTAGAAAATTCTATTTAAGGAGAGGTTTGGTCACCTAATTGTGCGCCAGTAAGGAGAAATTCTTATTGGAAAGCCCCCTCTTTCCTGGGAACTGCCTGGTTGCTATTATTGTGATTCTGTAATATTATTTGTGAATAATTAATTATTGATTTATATGATGAGGAAAATATTCATTTTATGTGGATATACTTGGAGAAAATTTTTAAAGTGACAATTGTTGAAAATCGATATTTTATCTTTTCTGATAAAATAATATTTTATTATATTATTATAATATAATAATGATGATATTTTTACAATGAATGTGGGATATATGAGTATATGAGGAGGAGTATTTTTGTTGCAAAAGTTGTTTAAAACATGTCTGTGGGCCCATTTTTTGACTGAAATTTGATTATAGCTTGTAAAATCGCCCGTTTATGGATTTCGGTCAATTTCTGTTTGGAATTTGGAAAAACTTTCTTTTCCAAAGTTGTAGAGAATTGAATTTCCTGTAAAAACACGCGAGATTCGAATTTTTCTTATAAAAGGCTATTTATTATGAATTATTGAAGTTTCGAAGTTCCGAAATAATTGATTTTTGAAAGTTTTAATTGTTTCAAATTTAAAACAAGTTTTTTTGATGGTTTTGGTTGAGGTGTGGCTGGTGTTGGACTAATTGGGTGCGTAGGAAGTTTAAGAAAAAAATATATTATATTTTATTAAATTTTCTGCTTTGGTGTTCTAAGTATTTTCCTATAAATAGGGTGGTTAGGTTAGAATTGAATATCACATCAAAAACTAAAGTTTTCTCTCTATTTCTCTGTCTATATTATCGAGTGTATTCTTGTGAGTATTTTGATATCTTGGGTGTTGCTATACGGTGCAAGTTCGTTCAGCGTTATTTCAGTTAGAAGTACTGCTCTTTTGAGGTAAGGGATAGTAAGGGATTTTAAGGGATTGAAAGGGATGTTATTTTCTTCGTAAGTGATATTATTTCTTCAATATCATTATGTTAAAATATTGGTTTGAACTTTTTTTTCAAATTTAGAACTTTTTCATGTCGGGGTTACTATTCATGAGTTACTATTCACGAGTTACTATTCATGAGTTACTATTCATGAGTTACTATTCATGAGTTACTATTCACGGGTACTATTCACTACAAAATTGGTTTCTTTTTCTAACCAAATTATAGTTGATTTATGAATATTACTATGGAGATTAAAACTATGTATTAATTATATTGATTTTATTATCATATATAACATTTTTATAACCCTGATGTTGAAATTCTCTTTCACTGGAGTGTAAAGATGGGTAGATTATTGGTATGATCATGACTAGGGTTTTCTTTGGCCAGTAGTGAAAAGTTGAAATGTGACTGGTATGATCATGACTATTGAATTTATAATTGAATATCTTTAACTTAAGTGCAAAGGTGAATTGATCAACATGGTTATAATTATGGTTTATATAAATTCTGAAATGATAATGTATTTCTTTGAGATATGAATATCTTTGGCCTGTAGTGAAAAGATGACCTGTTGTTGAATATCTTTGGCCTGTAGTGCAAAGATGACATGTTGTTGAATATCTTTGGCCCGTAGTGCAAAGATGAATTTATTATTATGATTATGAACAGGAACTGTGATTTGGTATAACCATGATCTTTGATGTTTCAGGTAAAGACATGTGATGAAAATTATCTATGTCCTGGATGAAAAGAGGAATTTAGAACCACAATTATGATTATGAGCTATTCATATGAATGTGGACATGAACTGTTGATTGATGTTACAGGGTTAAAATATTGTTGGTGGACTTTTAACATGGAGAATATAATAGACTTTATAGTCTATTTGACTCTTCTAATGGATTGTTCATTCCGCTGCAACTATGGTTGAAAAGTTTTATCATCTACCATATGTTCTAAATCTCTGATTTATTACTGTTGAAGGCTATTGATAATGTAATTATCTTTAGTCATAATATTCTTAACTGAGCTAGTTATGCTCACCCTTTTGCTTCATAATTCCTTTCAGGTAATAAGAGTGTAGCTGAGTCGAGCGGGAATAACAGGGGAATAGAATGGTGGTTTATAGCTGTTGAGGTTCTCCCTAAATAGGTGAGGCGAACCCAACTTTGGAAGGGTGTTTTGTCACTATCATACAAGATGTCTCATGACATACAACCTCGAGTCATCATAAGACAGAGTTGTGCTCATCCACTTGCTGAGTATATTTACGAGCACTACCTATATAATCTTGGTGTTTGTTTGGAGTTTAATTCCCAATTAGAGACAGTGGAGATAATGATATATCAAGAGAAAACTCATCATTGGGAAGAATATGATAGTAATCTTCTCGTTTTTTTTGGGGTTTATTGGGTCAACCAAGGATAATTCTGTGGCCATATGATATCTATCATAACCTAGACGCATGGCCTCCCATCTACGAAGGTTTCCTTGAGCACTTCCCAAAGATTTTAATTTCTAAAACAGTTTTCGACTATACCTTTATGTAAGGTGTCATTATGAGGTGATATCCACGGTTGGGACATGAGTCACAGTTGATATATATTTGTATCCAAACTCACAGCATATGTGTTATTGTATTTTGCACGATAATTGTTGTAATAAAGTTGTAATTATTTTCTATACCATGTATTTGGCGACTCAGAATGGGTTGGATGGAATGGACCTATTTTGGGGTCGTTACATTTGGTATCAGAGCTTAGGGATATGATCTCTGGTGGAGATCGAGATTAGAACTAGGAGGGGAGAGATGAGTAAATCCTTCGCTAGTGTGTCTTACCTAAGCTTATTTGTTGGTCAGTTATAATATCGGGATATTATGTGATATGTTAATTTGTTAAATTAACCTTTGTTTTTAAAGCTGTATTCTAGAATGATATCTTAAATACAGGAGATGAGCAATGGAGAAATCATGATGACAGGAAAGATGGAATCTGAAATGAAAGCAAGGTATTCTCAACTCTTTGAAATACCAGGTACGTAAATTTCGGGGACGAAATTTCATAAGGAGGGGAGATTGTAAGACCCTGAATTTTATAAAATAAAAGTATTTAATTTTTCTTATAATTACAATTTAGTAAATGGTTAAATTGATAAAAAGTTAAAGTTAAGGGTGATATATGAATTTTTTTCAAAAATACGCAAGTGGTTATAAAATATTCATCGTTGTCAGGGAATATTCGTTTGGTCGTGGAATATTCTTTCTATTGGGGAATATTCGTACGACGGCGCAGTCATTTGTGGGCCCCATAACAGAATAACTGTCGGATGAAGAAAAAGACAAATTAAAATTTTTATAAATAATGGCGTGGTGGTTACCGTTAACACTGTTGGAATAACCGGTGGGTAAAGTAAAGTAATACGCGTTGTTGCACAGTAGCATACAGTATTGTACAGTATTTTTGAATTATTGATTCTTACGTAAGACGATACTACTCAATAATTGTTACAGTAATTACTGTTCAGTATTTTATTTTATTGATTCAATAATTGCTGCGTTGATATTTTATATTATTGTTGTTTCAATAATTGTCACTTCACAGTATTTTCCATTATCAGATTAATAGTTCATATTATTTTAATAATATTACTAGATAACATTATTGGCAATGTCTATAAAGTCCTGTCTAAGGAGAGGTTTGGTCACCTAATTGTGCGCCAGTAAGGAGAAATTCTTATTGGAAAGCCCCCTCTTTCCTGGGAACTGCCTTGTTGCTATTATTTGTGATTCTGTAATATTATTTGTGAATAATTAATTATTAATTTATATGATGAGAAAAATATTCATTTTATGAGGATATAGATGGAGAAAATTTTTAAAGTGACAATTGTTGAAAATCGATATTTTATCCTTTCTGATAAAATAATATTTTATTATATTATTATAATATAATAATGATGATATTTTTACAATGAATGTGGGATATATGAATATATGAGGAGGAGTATTTTTGTTGCAAAAGTTGTTTAAAACATGTCTGTGGGCCCATTTCTTGACTGAAATTTGATTATAGCTTGTAAAATCGCCCGTTTATGGATTTCGGTCAATTTCTGTTTGGAATTTGGAAAAACTTTCTTCTGCAAAGTTGTAGAGAATTGAATTTCCTATAAAAACTAGCGAGATTCGAATTTTCTGATAAAAGGCTATTTATTAAGAATTATTGAAGTTCTGAAGTTTCGAAATAATTGATTTTTGAAAGTTTTAATTGTTTTAAATATAAAAAACATTTTTTGATGGTTTTGGTTGAGGTGTGGCTGATGTTGGACTAATTGGGTGCGTAGGAAGTTTAAGAAAAAAATATAATTTATTTTATTAAATTTTTTGCTTTGGTGTTCTAAGCATTTTCCTATAAATAGGGTGCTTAGGTTAGAATTGAATATCACACCAGAAATTGAAGTTTTCTCTCTATTTCTCTGTCTATATTATCGAGTGTATTCTTGTGAGTATTTTGATATCTTGAGTGTTGCTATACGATGCAAGTTCGTTCAGCGTTATTCCAGTCAGAAGTACTGCTCTTTTGACGTAGGGGATAGTAAGGGATTTTAAGGGATTGAAAGGGATGTTATTTTCTTCGTAAGTGATATTATTTCTTCAATATCATTATGTTAAAATATTGGCTTGAACTTTTTATCAAATTTGGAACTTTTTCATGTCGGGTTACTATTCACGAGTTACTATTCATGAATTACTATTCATGAGTTACTATTTACGACGAGTTACTATTCATGAGTTACTATTCACTACAAAATTGGTTTCTTTTTCTAACCAAATTATAGTTGATTTATGAATATTACTCTGAAAGATTAAAACTATGTATTGATTATATTAATTTTATCATCATATATAACATTTTTATAACCCTGATGTTGAAATTCTCTTTCACTGGAGTGTAAAGATGGGTAGATTATTGGTATGATCATGACTAGGGTTCTCTTTGGCCAGTAGTGAAAAGTTGAATTGTGACTGGTATGATAATGACCATTGAATTTATAATTGAATATCTTTAGCTTAAGTGCAAAGGTGAATTGATCAACACGGTTATAATTATGGTTTATATAAATTCTGAAATGATTATGTATTTCTTTGAGATATGAATATCTTTGGCCTGTAGTGAAAAGATGACCTGTAGTTGAATATCTTTGGCCTGTAGTGCAAAGATGACATTTTGTTGAATATCTTTGGCCCGTAGTGCAAAGATGAATTTATTATTATGATTATGAACAGGAACTGTGATTTGGTATAACCATGATCTTTGATGTTTCAGGTAAAGACAGGTGATGAAAATTATCTTTGTCCTGAATGAAAAGAGGAATTTAGAATCACAATTATGATTATGAGTAATTCATATAAATGTGGACATGAACTGTTGATTGATGTTACAGGGTTAAAACATTGTTGGTGGACTTTTAACATGGAGAATATAATAGACTTTATAGTCTATTTGACTCTTCTAATGGATTTCTCATTCCGCTGCAACTATGGTTGAAAAGTTTTATCATCTATCATATGTTCTAAATCTCTGATTTATTACTGTTGAAGGCTATTGATAATGTAATTATCTTTAGTCATAATATTCTTTACTGAGCTAGTTATGCTCACCCTTTTGCTTCACAATTCCTTTCAGGTAATAAGAGTGTAGCTGGGTCGAGCGGGAATAACAGGTGAATAGAACGGTGGTCTATAGCTGTTGAGGTTCTCCCAAAATAGGTGAGGCGAACCCAACTTTGGAAGGGTGTTTTGTCACTATCATACAAGATGTCTCATGACATACAACCTCGAGTCATCATAAGACAGGGTTGTGCTCATCCACTTGCTGAGTATATTTACGAGCACTACCTATATAATCTTGGTGTTTGTTTGGAGTTTAATTCCCAATTAGAGACAGTGGAGATAATGATATATCAAGAGAAAACTCATCATTGGGAAGAATATGATAGTAATCTTCTCGTTTTTCTTTGGGGTCTATTGGGTCAACCAAGGATAATTCTGTGGCTATATGATATCTATCATAACCTAGACGAATGGCCTCCCATCTACGAAGGTTTCCTTGAGCACTTCCCAAAGATTTTAATTTCTAAAACAGTTTTCGACTATACCTTTATGTAAGGTGTCATTATGAGGTGATATCCACGGTTGGGACATGAGTCACAGTTGATATATATTTGTATCCAAACTCACAGCATATGTGTTGTTGTATTTTGCACGACAATTGTTGTAATAAAGTTGTAGTTATTTTTTGTACCATGTATTTGGCGACTCAGAATGGGTTGGATGGAATGGACCTATTTTGGGGTCGTTACATTTGGTATCAGAGCTTAGGGATATGATCTCTGGCGGAGATCGGGATTAGAACTAGGTGGGGAAAGATGAGTAAATCATTCGCTAGTGTGTCCTACATAAGCTTATTTGTTGGTCAGTTATAATATCGGGATATTATGTGATATGTTAATTTGTTAAATTAACCTTTATTTTTGAAGCTGTATTCTAGAATGATATCTTAAATACAGGAGATGAGCAATGGAGAAATCATGATGACAGGAAAGATGGAATCTGAAATGAAAGCAAGGTATTCTCAACTCTTTGAAATACCAGGTACGTAAATTTCGGGGATGGAATTTCATAAGGAGGGGAGATTGTAAGACCCCGAATTTTATGAAATAAAAGTATTCAATTTTTCTTATAATTACAATTTAGTAAATGGTTAAATTGATAAAAAGTTAAAGTTAAGGGTGATATATGAAATTTTTTCAAAAATACGCAAGTGGTTATAAAATATTCATTATTGTCAGGGAATATTCGTTTGGTCGTGGAATATTCTTTCTATTGGGGAATATTCGTACGACGGCGCAGTCATTTGTGGGCCCCATAACAGAATAACTGTCGGATGAAGAAAAAGAAAAATTAAAGTTTTTATAAATAATGGCGTGGTGGTTACCGTTAACACTGTTGGAATACCCGGTGGGTAAAGTAAAGTAATACGCGTTGTTGCACAATAGCATACGGTATTGCACATTATTTTTTAATTATTGATTCTTACGTAAGACGACACTACTCAATAATTGTTACAGTAATTACTGTTCAGTATTTTATTTTATTGATTCAATAATTGCTGCGTTGATATTTTATATTATTGTTGTTTCAATAATTGTCACTACACAATATTTTCCATTATCAGATTAATAGTTCATATTATTTTAATAATATTACTAGATAACATTATTGGCAATGTCTATAAAGTTCTGTCTAAGGAGAGGTTTGGTCACCTAATTGTGCGCCAGTAAGGAGAAATTCTTTTTGGAAAGCCCTCTCTTTCCTGGGAACTGCCTGGTTGCTATTATTGTGATTCTGTAATATTATTTGTGAATAATTAATTATTAATTTATATGAAAATTTTTAAAGTGACAATTGTTGAAAATCGATATTTTATCTTTTCTGATAAAATAATATTTTATTATATTATTATAATATAATAATGATGATATTTTTACAATGAATGTGGGATATATGAGTATATGAGGAGGAGTATTTTTGTTGCAAAAGTTGTTTAAAACATGTCTGTGGGCCCATTTCTTGACTGAAATTTGATTATAGCTTGTAAAATCGCCCGTTTATGGATTTCGGTCAATTTCTGTTTGGAATTTGGAAAATCTTTCTTCTGTAAAGTTGTAGAGAATTGAATTTCCTATAAAAACTTGCGAGATTCGAATTTTCTGATAAAAGGCTATTTATTATGAATTATTGAAGTTCTGAAGTTCTGAAATAATTGATTTTTTAAAGTTTTAATTATTTTAAATATAAAAAACATTTTTTTGATGGTTTTGGTTTAGGTGTGGCTGATGTTGGACTAATTGGGTGCGTAGGAAGTTTAAGAAAAAAATATATTATATTTTATTAAATTTTCTGCTTTGGTGTTCTAAGCATTTTCCTATAAATAGGGTGCTTAGGTTAGAATTGAATATCACACCAGAAACTGAAGTTTTCTCTCTATTTCTCTGTCCATATTATCGAGTGTATTCTTGTGATTATTTTGATATCTTGAGTGTTGCTATACGGTGCAAGTTCGTTCAGCGTTATTTCAGTCAGAAGTACTGCTCTTTTGAGGTACGGGATAGTAAGGGATTTTAAGAGATTGAAAGGGATGTTATTTTCTTCGTAAGTGATATTATTTCTTCAATATCATTATGTTAAAATATTGGCTTGAACTTTTTATCAAATTTGGAACTTTTTCATGTCGGGGTTGCTATTCATTAGTTACTATTCACGAGTTACTATTCACGATGAGTTACTATTAATGAGTTACTATTCACGGGTACTATTCACTACAAAATTGGTTTCTTTTTCTAACCAAATTATAGTTGATTTATGAATATTACTCTAGAGATTAAAACTATGTATTGATTATATTAATTTTATTATCATATATAACATTTTTATAACCCTGATGTTGAAATTCTCTTTCACTGGAGTGTAAAGATGGGTAGATTATTGGTATGATCATGACTAGGGTTCTCTTTGGCCAGTAGTGAAAAGTTGAATTGTGAATGGTATGATCATGACCATTGAATTTATAATTGAATATCTTTAGCTTAAGTGCAAAGGTGAATTGATCAGCATGGTTATAATTATGGTTTATATAAATTCTGAAATGATTATGTATTTCTTTGAGATATGAATATCTTTGGCCTATAGTGAAAAGATGACCTGTTGTTGAATATCTTTGGCCTGTAGTGCAAAGATGACATATTGTTCAATATCTTTGGCCCGTAGTGCAAAGATGAATTTATTATTATGATTATGAACAGGAACTGTGATCTGGTATAACCGTGATCTTTGATGTTTCAGGTAAAGACAGGTGATGAAAATTATCTTTGTCCTGGATGAAAAGAGGAATTTAGAACCACAATTATGATTATGAGCTATTCATATGAATGTGGACATGAACTGTTGATTGATGTTACAGGGTTAAAACATTGTTGGTGGACTTTTAACATGGAGAATATAATAGACTTTATAGTCTATTTGACTCTTCTAATGGATTGCTCATTCCGCTGCAACTATGGTTGAAAAGTTTTATCATCTACCATATATTCTAAATCTCTGATTTATTACTGTTGAATGCTATTGATAATGTAATTATCTTTAGTCATAATATTCTTTATTGAGCTAGTTATGCTCACCCTTTTGCTTCACAATTCCTTTCAGGTAATAAGAGTGTAGCTGGGTCGAGCGGGAATAACAGGGGAATAGAACGGTGGTCTATAGCTGTTGAGGTTCTCCCTAAATAGGTGAGGCGAACCCAACTTTGGAAGGGTGTTTTGTCACTATCATACGAGATGTCTCATGACATACAACCTCGAGTCATCATAAGACAGGGTTGTGCTCATCCACTTGCTGAGTATATTTACGAGCACTACCTATATAATCTTGGTGTTTGTTTGGAGTTTAATTCCCAATTAGAGACAGTGGAGATAATGATATATCAAGAGAAGACTCATCATTTGGAAGAATATAATAGTAATCTTCTCGTTTTTCTTTGGGGTCTATTGGGTCAACCAAGGATAATTCTGTGGCCATATGATATCTATCATAACCTAGACGTATGGTCTCCTATCTACGAAGGTTTCCTTGAGCACTTCCCAAAGATTTTAATTTCTAAAACAGTTTTCGACTATACCTTTATGTAAGGTGTCATTATGAGGTGATGTCCACGGTTGGGACATGAGTCACAGTTGATATATATTTGTATCCAAACTCATAGCATATGTGTTGTTGTATTTTGCACGACAATTGTTGTAATAAATTTGTAGTTATTTTCTGTACCATGTATTTGGCGACTCAGAATGGGTTGGATGGAATGGACCTATTTTGGGGTCGTTACAGGAAAGCTCAATCCACAATTTGTTGGTCCATTTGAGATTCTTAACCGAATAGGAAATGTGGCCTATAGACTCGCATTACCTCTAAGTATGTCTCGTGTTCATAATATTTTTCATATATCCATGCTTCGTAAATATGTGAAAGACCCGAACTATATTATTGCGTTAGAACCAGATGAGATAGCCGAAGATTTAACGTACGAAGAAGTACATGTTAAGATCTTGGATAGGAAAGAGCATGTCCTACGCACCAAGGTTATACCACAAGTTAAGGTTTTATGGAAAAACCATGCTATTGAAGAAATGACCTGGGAGTTGGAATCAGAAATTAAAGCGAGGTATCCTCACCTTTTCGAAACACTAGGTACGTATGTCAATTTCAGGGGCGAAATTTCATAAGGAGGGGAGGTTGTAAGACCCCAACTTATTATAAATAAAATCGAATTTTCTCTAATTATATTTGTGAATAATAAGGTATTAATTTGATATAATTCTCTAGTTATGGGTTAAATGTGCAAATTTTGCAAAATATGCAAGTGGTTATAAAATAATCATTGTTGTCGGCGAATATTCGTTTGGTCGTGGAATATTCTTGTTGTCGGGGAATATTCGTACGACGGCGCAGTCATTTGTGAGCCCCACAACAGAATAACTGTCGAATGAAGAAAATGACAAGTTTTAGTTTTTATAAATAACAGTGTAGTTATTACCGTTAACACTGTTGGAATACCCGGTGGTTAAAATACAGTAATACGCGTGGATGCACAGTATTAATGAATTATTGATCCTTACGTAAGAAGGCACTACTCAATAATTGTTACAGTAGTTACTGTCCAATATTTTATTTTATTGATTCAATAATTGCTGCGTTGATATTTTATATTATTGTTGTTTCAATAATTGTCACTGCACAGAATTTCCCATTATTAGATCAATAATTCATATTATTTGAATAATATTATTAGATAGCATTATTAGCAATGTCTAGAAAGTTCTGTCAAGGAGAGGTTTGGTCACCTAATTGTGTGCCAATAAGGAGAAATTCTTATTGGAAAGCCCCATCTTTCCTGGGAACGGTCTGGTTGTCATAAATGTGATTCTGTAATATTATTTGTGAATAATTAATTATTAATTCATATGATAAAGAAATATTTATTTTATGTGGATATAAATATTGGATATATTTATTGTGGTTAAAAAGGAAGGAGTTAATTTTGAGGTGTTTTATTAGTATTTTTGTCGGAATAAAGGTATTAAAAATTAAACCAGTGTTTTTGAGATATATTGTGTGAGTTATAATTTTTAATCCGACCGTTGGATTGTTGTAATTTTTGGATATGTTATACATATATAAGTTGAGTATATGTCCACAAATTTTGAACCGTTAAAAATGAACGTATGATTTGTTATGAATTTTAAGAGGCGACTGATTCAGAAATTAGGTTTATAAATGATTTTTGTGAAAAATTATAGAATTGAGTGGGCCCCACTTGTGGTTGGTGAAGAAATGTGCTGAATTTATTTCAAATATGGTGGGTGAGAATAGTAGCAAGTTAAGCCATCAGGTTGCAGGTCAAGTCTGTTAACATTTTCCTATAAATAGAGGGCTAAGTTAGAATTGAAAATCACACCAGAAACACGTTTTCTCTCTTTCTCTCTCTAGATTATTGAATGTATTTTGTGAGTATTTAGATACTTTGTGAGTTTCTATTCATCAGTGCAAGTTTCCTTCAACCTTATACCGATATTCCGATTAGAAGTACCGATATTTTGAGGTAAGGGATGTTATTTTCTTCATATACGATATTATTTCTTCAATATCATTATGCCGAAGTATTGATCTGGATTTTTATCAAATTTAAAACTTTTTGTGTCGGGGTTACTATTCACGTATACGACACTATTCACGAATACGACACTATTCACCGAAAAATGAAATTTTCTTGTTTTTGTCCAAGATGTCTATTATGGTTACTATCTTTGATTGTATCCATGTTTTGATCTTTATTTTTGAATTCTGCTTCAAAATTGGTATTTATGAAGTATTATTGATTTTGGATAAACTGTTATACGAATCCCTACTATTTGTCCTTCCGTTTCACTGGATTCGTTTTCTTTAAAATATTTTTCATCATCCTCAGTCCTAAATGATGATATTACTAAATATCTTCGGCCTGTAGTGCAAAGATAAATGATTAACTGATGAATATCTTTGGTCTGTAGTGCAAAAATGAACAGGTGTTGAGATGAACATGACCAACTGGTGATACAAATGAATATCTTTGGCCTGTAGTGCAAAGATGAATATTTGATTAAAGATGTATATTGATTGTTGTTACAGGGATAAACTATTGATGATGGACTTTTAAATCTTAGAAGATAGTAGAACTCCTTCTCTACTTGACTCTTCTAATGGATTGTTGTTTCCGCTGCAGTTGTTGATCTAAAACTTGTTGGCTATTATATCTTATCAGATTTTTCCCTGTTAAAGACTAACGATAATTTGTTGTATATTATCTTAGTCATAATATTCTTTACTGGGCTAGTTGAGCTCACCCTTTTCTTTTTTGTTCCATTTTTCTCAGGAGGTGAGAACATAGCAGGAACTAGTCGGGGTACGGAGTTATGGTTCTAGAAAGATGTTTTAGCAGTACTCACTATTTCTGTAAAATAATGTTTGAATAATTGTAACGAGGACTTATTTGAGTGTGGATATTGTCTAGAAGACAATATTTGTATTTAAACTCACAGTATGTGTTGTCGTATTTTGCACGACAATTGTATTATTAAAGTTGTAGTTTGCTTTCTGTACCATGTATTTGGCGACTCAGAATGGGTGTTGTATACCTATTTTGGGGGCGTCACAGAATCCTAGATGGCGTACGGCCTGAAAGACACTGCTAATTGGTGGGACCTCGTAAACGAGTGTCAAGAATGGCAAAATCGAATATTTCACGTTCTCGCGGCTCTTTACGGCATCGTAGCGGGTGTTGCTCTGGTAATTCTGTTTCCTGTTAGTTTGCTTTGTTAATTTTGAGTAATTGATGAGTAATTTTGAGTAATTGATGAGTGTTGGGTGTTCGCATTGCTTTGTTAACTTACAAGGTTGCAAAAACTGGGTATTGATCATTTTACAGAATATGATCCGTCTCTTTGTCAAAATCTCTTCAAAATGCAATTAAAGTACCAGTTGGGGAAGTTGCCCGAGACTAATAAATTTCCCCCAAACCTATCTGGCTCATAACCTATCTGGATTTGTTCCCTCATAACCTATCTGGCTCTATTTTATTTGTTTTTTCTGTATATGATTTTAATTCTGAATTTTGTTTTCTGTATGATGTGATTTGTTGCAATTGAAACATTAAGAAGATATATTGTGGATACTTTTCCTTTATTAGTTTTGTCTGTGTCACAATATCTCCTCCTCAAATTTTGTATAATTTTCTCTATTTTTTGCATTGATATATCTCTCATTTCTTTTGGTGCACTACTGTATTTGTTTTTGTATAATTCTTCAAAGAACAGTGAAAGAAGTATACCTTCTGTAAACTCATTGTGCTAGATAGGCCGGCCATCTGTTGTATGCATTCTTCTTAATGGGCTCTTTGCCAATATCTTTTTGATATCGATTTCAAGAGTTTGTGTAGTCATATTGGGATGACAATAGTTGAAAGTTGGAATTCCTGTCATATCTATAGAATATGGCTGTTGTCTATATTAGACACTTCTTAGGTCTATTTTCTGATTTTCTTTTCCTAATTTGTTTCCCTCTATTACAGCCTGATGGCCAGATGCCCAAGGGTTAGCTTTTTCCTGCTATTAGTCTCTCATTTGATGCTTAATGTTCTGGTATCCCCTTAAACTAACATATTGGCTTGGATGTCTAGCAAAACTTCAAAGCAATGCTTCACCACGGAAAGAATCCGATTCGACTGTCAGAAGCTCTCAAGCTGAAAATAGGAAAACAAGTATGGAATCTTTTACAAAAAAGCCGCTACGTGATGGTATGTAAGCGTCATTCCGTGTCACATAAAATATTAGAGTATAACTCAAAAAAGCCGCTACGTGATGGTATGTAAGTTGTCTACAGACTCTATATGCTCATTTCTGATTGTTTATTTTGTTGGTCATGATTGGGTTGTGATTTTAGATTGTAAGAGCTCTTACTTCTATGGTTTTCAAGTACTCTGCTTTTCCTCATGGCAGGTGTCTTTGGATCTTGTAAAAAGCTTGTATGCAAAATTTATTGATTGGGACCATGAGATGATTGACCTTGAAACTGGTACCCCGTCTCATACAACAAAGTAAGAAAAGTGAAGCTCAACCATGACCGTATGCTTAGACCTAAGATAATTTAATGTATTTATTTAAGTTTCTTATTCTTCTTGTATGTGGCAGTACAATAATTAGTGAGGACTTGGGGCAAGTTGAGTATATATTGACTGATAAAACTGGGACCCTTACTGAAAATAAAATGGTCTTCAAAAGATGCTGTATAAGCGGAACTTTCTATGGGAATGAGAATGGGGATGCAGTAAAAGGTTTGTTCCTCTATTTTCTCTGTCAGTTCTCCCTTTCAGTTCTGTTACACATATACTCTGTGTGTGTCTTTGAGTTCTGATGCTGGGACTTGTGTACAATTTTGGAAGTGCCAAAATGCATTGATAAGCCTACCATATTTATTTTTCTTTCAAGTACTGTAATTGTTTATTTGTTACTTAAGTACCTTTGCCAAATCAAATTGCTGAAATTGAATTTTTCACTAATGCTTATTCTTCAGTGCTGCTTTGACCCTATTGTTGATTCAGTGACTGGACGTGACTTGATCCCATCTATGGTTTTTGGGTAAATCACATATTTTCCTTGTCTCTCCTGCATTGTTCTTTCTACCATAACCTTTTTTTCTAAAATACCCCCCTCTTTTCTCTTTCTCTCTTACAGAAAGAATATAAGGGGCCAAGATTTCAGTGGAATATACTGTGCAATTTTAACAGTCAAATATGAATTATATTTCTTTTTCATTTAGGGGTTTCTCCTTCGTTTTTGTTCTTCGTTTACTTTTTGCTTGTATTAAATGTTTAAGCCCTTCTGATAATCATACAGCTCATCTGTTGTGTCAATAGAAATATGAAATGCATGGTTGGAGCCTTGGGTTATTTATTGCTTTGGGTTATTTACCGTCCTCCTATGCCCATCCTGTTATTGGCCATTTCTTCAAGTCCAATTGTCATTTTCCATAAAAATTGTTGTTAAATGTCTGTTGATCTATATGGGTGTTGTAACCAAGGTTTCCCATTTTACTTTCAGATTGTTGGCCATTCACTTGGTGGTGGTACTGCTGCACTCTTAACATATATTTTCCGGGAACAGAAAGAGTTTTCTTCAACCACTTGCATCACATTTGCACCAGGCATGTATTGATCGAGTCCAATGCTTAAGTTTTTTTTTTTGCTTCCTTTGACTGTTATAAGCCATTCTATGTTTGATAACCTGACTCAGTTTTAAGGACCTAGTTCAAATAAATGGTGCAACTTTTTATGATGCCACATGATGTGCAAGTTGAAACTTCTTGATTTGGTCTCAAGCTTCTGCAGGGAAAAAAATGGTCTGATTGAAGCCTTGCAACATCCAAGAAAAGTTGATTAATTCAACCTTGTACTCTAATTTGTGAATCTTTCTGTTGATCTTCTCAAATTCACAATTCAATATAGTAGTAATTATATTGAAAAGTGAATTTGAGATGTATGGATAGTTTGGCATTATTGAGATGTAAACGTATTGTATGGTATTAATATTCTTTGTAATAGGCATTGCAAAGAATTATTGGGATGTAAATGTATTGTATGATATTAATATTCTTTGTAATTTTAGCTATATATCATGCTATTAGCATATTGCAAGTGTATAGGTAATATAGGTGAACTACAATATTTTTTTTATTTTTTTTTAATCTACAACATTTTAAAAACGTTGTGTGAAAGTGCCTAAATGTTGTTTGATATATTAAACTACAACGTTTTATCCAAAAAACGTTGTGGAATCATACATTCTACAACATTTTTAAGAATCTGTTAATTTATGAAAAACAAATTTACAACGTTTTTTTCTTAAAAAACGTTGTGGAATGTTCTTAACTACAACGTTTTAAAAACGTTGTGTAAGGGTGTCAAATAGATGACACCCTTAATCACGACGTTTTTCTGACTGAAATCACAACGTTTTTTTGCGTTGTCTATTTACTGTTTTGTAGTAGTGGAAGATTGCTATCATGTTCTATCTAATGGTGAGTCTTCTCTTGACATATAATGATCTCCATTGTCTCCATTTGAGAATTATATTTCAACCAAACTCCATGATTATATAGGTAGTGCTCGTAGATATACTCAGCAAGTGGATGTGCACAATCTTGTCTTATGATAACACGAAGTCGTATGTCATTAGACAGCTTGTATAATAGTGACAAAACACTATTCCAAAGTTTGGTTCACCTCACCCTATTCGGTTCACCAAAAGCAACAGTTAAAATTACGTATAAAATACGAAACATTTATCTAAAATTCTCAATAAAATTATTTTCATACTGTTTTAGAGGAAACCTTAACAGCTATAGACCACCATTCTATTCCCCTGTTACCCCCGCTCAATCCAGCTACACTCTTATTACCTGAAAGGAATTATGAAGCAAAAGGGTGAGCACAACTAGCCCAGTAAAGAATATCATGACTAAAGATAATTAAATTATCAATAGCCTTCGTCAGTAATAAATCAGAGATTTAGAACATATGATAGATGATAAAACTTTTCAACTATAGTTGCAGCGGAACGAGCAATCCATTAGAAGAGTCAAATAGACCATAAAGTCTATTATCTTCTCCATGTTAAAAGTCCACCAACAATGTTTTATCCCTATAACATCAATAAAAAATTCCTATCCACAATCATTGGAATAACTCATAATCATAATTGTGATTCTAAATTCATCTTCGCACCCAGGACGAAGATAATTTTCATCACCTGTCTTTACCTGAAACATCAAAGATCATGGTTATACCAAATCACAGTTCCTGTTTATAATTATACTAATAAATTAATATTTGCACTACGTGCCAAAGATATTCATTAATAGTTCATCCTTGTACTACAGGTCAAAGACATGCAACTGTATTTTAGAAGAGTCAAGTAGAGCATGATATCTACTATCTTGTACGAATTAAAAGTTTATTATCAATATTTTATCGCTGAGACTCAGCACAATAAATAATTCACATCACCGAATTATCCATGCACTACAGGCCAAGGATATTCATTAGTATCACGACCACGAATTATCCATGCACTACGGGCCAAGGATAATCGTGTTTTCATCAATGGTCATGATCACGTCATAAAACAATTCATCTTTGCACCCTTTGCCGAAGAGAACCCATGGTAATGATCATACCAAAAACTGTCCATCAATGCACTATGGGCCAATGAGGACTTTACCACATCATTTACAATATTACGGTCATGATTATACTGAATGATCCTTGGTCATAATCATACCAATCAACAGTCTATCTATGCACGTAAGCCAAAGATGACTTTCATCACAATATAAGCATGAGGATGATGACAATGATATAAACATTAATCAAACGAAATCAAGGATAAATATTAAAGACTTTAAATTTATCCAGAGTTTAAAAATATCCAAATTGTCAACATGATACTGCTTTGTGGAGTAAAATTCAAGAATAATATTCATGTATCAAAAATAATTTGAACAGAAAAGAAATATAATTTTTGGGTGAATAGTACTCCGTGAATAGTACCCTGTGAATAGTACTTCGAGAATAGTACCTCGTGAATAGTACCCCAGCATGAAAAGTGCCCCAAATACCTGAGTGAATAATATTCAAGTAAATAATAACCGGGTGAATAGTAATTCGTGAATAGTAACTCGTGAATAGTACTCCAGTATGAAAAGTGTCCCGAATACCCGAGTGAATAATATTCGAGTGAATAGTAACTGGGTGAATAGTAACCCGTATATAGTAACTCATGAATATTACTCTGTGAATAGTACTCATAAAAGGAAAATACAAAATAAAACAATATTCCATGACGAGTACAAAAGAAATGATATCTCATACGAGTATAATAGAATATGCGAAACTGCAAATGGATTTTCACCCGCCATGCGGTAATCCACGTAGACAGATCATTTCCATAATTTAATAAAGAATGAATACGAAGGGTCATTCACCATGCATGCGATAGTCTGCGTAGATAGGTTATTCCAACAAAATAATAAAGAATGGAATAACAAAAGAATTTCACCATGCATACGGTAGTCCGTATAGACAGGTTATTCCAACAGAATAATGAAGAATGAAATAACAGAAGAATTTCACCATGCATACGGTAGTCCGCGTATACAGGTTATTCCAACAGAATAATAAAGAATGGAATAACAACCCTTACGAGTATTGAAAAAAAATAACTCTCTTTATGAATACGAAAGAAATAATACCATTTACGAATATTAAACAAAAAATAATATTCATCCGAATACGAAAAATAATTTCTCTTCAGAATATGAAATAAATAATACCCCTTACCTCAGAAAAAGACTGAATACTGAAATAGTGAAGTAGCAGACTTCTCTTCTTCTTTCTCTCTATAGCTTCTCTCTCTATAATTGCTCTTGTGAGTCTTAGTGAATTGGTGAAAATGAAAGAAGAATGAGCTTCTATTTATAGGAAAATATAGTTTCGATAATTGCACGTTTTGGGGCTCGAAATGTTACAGTATAATACCTTCATCTTTTCTTTCATTTTTAATTTAGTCCTGCAAGTATTATCAAACTTGCACCACCTCCCCTAATAATATATCATGTTAATCAATAGTATAATCATGTGACTTAATAGTACAATCATGTGAAAAAAATAATTACAGTATAGTACCTTCATCTATACCTCCATTTTTAATTTAGTCATGCAAGTATTATCAATCTTGCACCACCTCCCCTAATAGTAAATACATGTAAATCAATAGTACACAAATGTGAACAAATAGTTATAAACATGTGAATTAATAGCCATTAATTTCTCATTTATCTGATTAATTACTCGATTGGTCAATATAACCTCCAGACATTAATTATTATCGAAATAAATGTTGATTTCTACTAACACTAATAATCCTAACACAATGGAACTATTAATTTCATATTTAATCAACACGAACTTATTTATCATTAATATTATAACTCACAATATTTAACAACCCGGTCGTTCCCAAGAAAGAGGGGGCTTTCGATAAGGATTTCTCCTTATTGGCGCGCAATTAGATGACCAAACCTCTCATTGACAGAACTTCTAGACATTGTCAATATTGCAAATAATAATATGAATAACTTTGTCGTCACAATTATTGATTTAATAATATAAATATTATGCAGATGATACTGTGACAATAATTGTATCAATAATATGAGAGATATTATGCAGCAATTACTGTAGAAATAATTGAGTATAACTGAGTGACTTCTTACGTAAGTATCAATAATCAATACCGTGTGCTACTACGCAACTACGCAACTACGCGTATTACTGTACTTTTACTACCGGGTATTTCAACAGTTTAACGGTAAAAACTTTTGCCGTTATTTTTATAAAAAGATATTTCTGTCGTTTTCTAACTATGACAATACTTCCGTTGTGGGGTCCACCAATGATTATGTCGTCGTACTAATATTACCTATTAAAACAAATATTCCCCGACCAATAGAATATTCTCTTACAAAACGAATATTTTATATCAACTTGCTTACTTTGCAAAATTTTCAAATGTCACCCTTAACTTTAACCTTTATCAACTTAATCATTTACTAAATAAAATAATAATTATAAGAAAATTGAATACTTTCATTTCATAAAATTCAGGGTCTTACAATCTCCCCTCCTTATGAAATTTCACCCTCGAAATTTACGTACCTAGTAGTTCAAAGAGATGAGAATACCTTGTTTTCTTTTCGGATTGTACCTTCCCAGTTATTTCTTCTGTATCGTAATTTTCTCACTGCTCATCTCTTGTATTTCAGATATCATTCTAGAATATATCTTCAAAATAAAGGTTAATTGACATATCACAATTTGTCAACTTATCAAGTAAACAATTTCAGCTTAGGTAAGTCACACACTAGTGAAGTATAGTACTCGTCTCTCCCCTCCTAGTTCTAGACTCATATCTCCGCCAACGACCATATCCATAAGCTTTGATAACATTTGTGACGCCCCCAAAATAGGTCCACACGACCCATTCTGAGTCACCAGATATCACACTACAGAAATCAATTACAAACTTCATTTATACAACTGTTGAACTGTCGTGCAGAGTACGACAACACATAAGCTGTGAGTTCTAATACAAATATATGTAACTCTCATAGTGCCTCGGCCACAACACCTTACAATGGTACTTTACATAAAAGTACAAACAATAACTGTTTTAGAAATTAAAATCTTTGGAAAATGCTCAAGGAAACCTTCGTACATGGGAGGCCATGCATCTAAGTTATGATAAATATCATATGACCACAGAATTATCCTTAGTTGACCCAATAGTCCCCAAAGAAAAATGAGAAGATTGATATCATAATCTATCTAATTGTGAGTCTTCTCTTGACATATAATTATCTCCATTGTCTCCATTTGAGAATTATATTTCAACCAAACTCCAAGATTATATAGGTAGTGCTCGTAGATATACTCAGCAAGTGGATTTGCACAACTCTATCTTATGATAACACGAAGTTGTATGTAATTAGACATGTTGTATGAAAGTGGCAAAACACTCTTCTAAAGTTTGGTTCACCTCACCCTATTCGGTTCACCAAAATCAACAATTAAAATGACGTATAAAATACGACACACTTATCTAAAATTCTCAATAAAATTATTTTCATACTATTTTAGGAGAAACCTCAACAGCTATAGACCACTGTTCTATTCCCCTGTTACCCCCGCTCAACCCAGCTACACTCTTATTACCTGAAAGGAATTGTGAAGCAAAAGGGTGAGCACAACTAGCACAGTAAAGAATATCATGACTAAAGATAATTAAATTATCAATAGCCTTCGTCAGTAATAAATCAGAGATTTAGAACATAGGTAGATGATAAAACTTTTTAACCATAGTTGCAGCGGAACGAGCAATCCATTAGAAGAGTCAAATAGACCATAAAGTCAATTATCTTCTCCATGTTAAAAGTCCACCAACAATGTTTTATCCCCGTAACATCAATCAACAATTCCTGTTCACAATCATTTGAATAACTCATAATCATAATTGTGGTTCTAAATTCCGCTTCGCACCCAGGACGAAGATAATTTTCATCACTTGTCTTTATCTGAAATATTAAAGATCATGGTTATACCAAATCACAGTTTTTGTTCATAATTATACTAATAAATTCATCTTTGCACTACGGGCCAAAGATATTCATTAATAGTTCATCCTTGCACTACACGCCAAAGACATGCAACTGTATTTTAGAAGAGTCAAGTAGAGCATGATATCTACTATCTTGTACGAATTAAAAGTTTATTATCAATATTTTATCGCTGAGACTCAGCACAATAAATAATTCACATCACTGAATTATCCATGCACTACAGGCCAAGGATATTCATTAGTATCACGACCACGAATTATCTATGCACTACGGGTCAAGGATTATCGTGTTTTCATCAACGGTCATGATCACGCCATAAAATAATTCATCTTTGCACCTTTGGCCGAAGAGAACCCATGGTCATGATCATACCAAAAACTGTTCATCAATGCACTACGGGCCAATGAGGACTTTACCACATCATTTGCAATATTACGGTCATGATTATACCGAATGTTCCCTGGTCATAATCATACCAATCAACAGTCCATCTATGCACGTAAGCCAAAGATGACTTTCATCACAATATAAGCATGAGGATGATGACAATGATATAAACATTAATCAAACGAAATCAAGGATAAATATTAAAGACTTTAAATTTATCCAGAGTTTAAAAATATCCAAATTGTCAACATGATACTGCTTGTGGAGTAAAATTCAAGAATAATATTCATGTATCAAAAATAATTTGGACAGAAAAGAAATATAATTTTCGGGTGAATTAGTACTTCGGGAATAGTACCTCGTGAATAGTACTCTGGCATTAAAAGTGCCCCAAATACCCGAGTGAATAATATTCTAGTAAATAATAACCGGGTGAATAATAATCCATGAATAGTAACTCGTGAATAGTACTCCAGCATCCATCACGAAAAGTGTCCCGAATACCCGAGTGAATAATATTCGAGTGAATAGTAACTGGGTGAATAGTAACCCGTATATAGTAACTCATGAATATTACTCCGTGAATAGTACTCATAAAAGGAAAATACAAAAGAAAATAATATTCCATGATGAGTACAAAAAAATGATATCTCATATGATTATAATAGAATATACGAAACTGCAAATAGATTTTAACCCGCCATGCGGTATTCCACGTAGACGGATCATTTTCACAATTTAATAAAGAATGAATACGAAGGGTCATTCACCATGCATACGGTAGTCCGCGTAGACAGATTATTCCAAAAGAATAATAAAGAATGAAATAACAAAAGAATTTCACCATGCATACGGTAGTTCGTATACACAGGTTATTCCAACAGAATAATGAAGAATGGAATAACAGAAGAATTTTACCATGCATACGGTAGTCCGCATATACAGGTTATTCCAACAGAATAATAAAGAATGGAATAACAACTCTTACGAGTATTGAAAAAAATAACTCTCCTTATGAATACGAAAGAAATAATACCCTTTACGAATATTAAACGAAAATAATATCCATACGAATACGAAAAATAATTTCTCTTTAGAATATGAAATAAATAATACCCCTTACCTCAGAAGAAGACTGGATACTGGAATAATGAAGTAGCAGACTTCTTTTCTTCTTTCTCTCAATATCTTCTCTCTCTATAATTGCTATTGTGAGTCTTAGTGAATTGGTGAGAATAAAAGAAGAATTTGCTTCTATTTATAGGAAAATATAGTTTCGATAATTACACGTTTTGGGGCTCAAAATATTATAGTATAATACCTTCATCATTTCTTTAATTTTTAATTTAGTCCTGCAAGTATTATCAAACTTGCACCACCTCCCCTAATAGTATATCATGTGAATCAATAGTACAATCATGTGACTTAATAGTACAATCATGTGAAAAAAATAATTATAGTATAGTACATTCATCTATACCTCCATTTTTAATTTAGTCATGCAAGTATTATCAATCTTGCACCACCTCCCCTAATAGTACATACATGTGAATCAATAGTACACACATATGAACAAATAGTTATAAGCATGTGAATTAATAACAATTAATTTCTCATTTATTTGATTAATTACTCGATTGGTCAATATAACCTCCAAACATTAATTATTATCGAAATAAATGTTGATTTCTACTAACACTAATAATCCCAACACAATGGAACTATTAATTTCATCTTTAATCAACACGAACTTATTCATCATTAATATTATAACTCACAATATTTAACAATCAGGTCATTCCCAGGAAATAGGGGGCTTTCCGATAAGGATTTCTCCTTATTAGCGCGCAATTAGATGTCCAAACCTGTCCTTGACAGAACTTCTAGACATTGTCAATATTGCAAATAATAATATGAATAACTTTGTCGTCTCAATTATTGATTTAATAATATAAATATTATGCAGATGATACTGTGACAATAATTGAATCAATAATATGAGAGATATTATGTGACAACCCCAAAACAGGTCCATTCCATCCAACTCATTCCGAGTCGCCAAATATATGGTATAGAAAACAACTACAACTTTATTACAACAATTGTCGTGCAAAATACAACAACTCATGTGTTGTGAGTTTTGATAAATATATATATCAACTGTGACTCTTGACACCAACTTGGGTAGCACGTCACCATGACATCTTACATAAAGGTATAGTCAAAAACTGTTTTAGAAATTAAAATCTTTGGGAAGTGCTCAAGGAAACCTTCGTACATGGGAAGCTATGCGTCTAGGTTATGATAGATATCATATGTCCACAGAATTATCTTTGGTTGACCCAATAGACCCCAAAGAAAAACGAGAAGATTACTATAATGTTCTTTCCAATGGTGAGTCTTCTCTTGACATATAACTATCTCCACTGTTACCCCCACTCGACCCAGCTACAGTTTTATTACCTGAAAGGAATTGTGAAGCAAAAGGGTGAGCACAACTAGCTCAGTAAAGAATATCATGACTAAAGATAATTAAATTATCAATAGCCTTCATCAGTAATAAATCAAAGATTTAGAACATATGGTAGATGATAAAACTTTTCAACCATAGTTGTAGCGGAACGAGCAATCCATTAGAAGAGTCAAATAGACCTTAAAGTCTATTATCTTCTCCATATTAAAAGTCCACCAACAATGTTTTATCCCTGTAACATTAATCAACAGTTCCTTTCCACAATTATATAAATTACTCATAATCATAATTGTAATTCTAAATTCCTCTTCGCATCCAGGACGAAGATAATTTTCATCACATTTCTTTAACTGAAACATCAAAGATCATGGTTATACCAAATCACAGTTCCTGTTCATAATCATTCTAATAAATTCATCTTTACACTACGGGCCAAAGATATTCATCAACAATTCATCTTTGCACTACTGGCCAAAGATATTCAACAACAGGTCATCTTTGCACTACAGGCCAAAGATAGTCAATTCATCTTTGCAATACATGCCAAAGATATTCCTCAACAGTTCATATTTGCACTACATGCCAAATATATTAATATCTCAAAGAAATATATAATCATTTCAAAATCTATATAAAGCATAATTATAACCATGTTGATCAATTCACCTTTTCACTTAAGCTAAAAATATTCAATTATAAATTCAATGGTCATGATCATACTAGTCACAATTCATCTTTGCACTACTGGCCAAAGAGAAAACATAGTCATGATCATACCAATAATCTACCCATCTTTACACTCAAGTCAAAGAGAAATTTCTTCACTAGGATTATAAAAATGTTATATATGATAATCAAAACAATATCATCAAAACATGGATTTAATTTTAAGAGTAAGATTCATAAATCAACGATAATTTAGTCAGAAAAAGAAACCAATTTTGTTGTGAATAGTACTCGTGAATAGTAACTCGTGAATAGTAACTCGTGAATAGTACTCCGTATCCGTACATAGTACCGTATACATAAATAATGTCATATACGTAAATAGTGTCATATACATGAATAGTGCCGTATACGTGAATAGTAACCCCAACTCAAAAAGGTAGAAATTCCACAATAAGATCAATACCAATATGTCAGTATAATGATATTGAAAGAATAACATCATTAGAAAGAAAATAACATCCCTTACTATCCCTTACCTCAAAAGAACAGCACTTCTGACTGGATATCAGATATGACGCTGAAGGAAACTTGTACTGATGAATAACAACTCACCAAGTATCTAAATACTCACAAAATACAATCGATAATCTAGAGAGAAAAAGAGAGAAAACTTATGAACTCTGGTGTGATTTTTCAATTCTAACTTAGCCCTCTATTTATAGAAAAATGTTAGCACGCCGATAGAACAGGAGTGCCCCAAGGAGACGTATTAGGACGAATGAAACCGATGTCTAACAACTCCTGCAGTTGGGTCTTTAACTCCTGAAGTTTAATAGGATCCATTTGATATGGGGGAATTTAGAAATGGGTTTTGTACCGGGTTCAAGGTCGATACAAAATTTAATTTCACGCTCTGGGGGTAGGCCAGGAAGTTCTTCAGGGAATACGTCAGGAAATTTATTAACAATAGAAATATCATTCAAATCTGATGTATATTTGTTTAAATATGTGACATGAGTTAAGAAAGCTTGATATTCGTTTTTTAATAAACGAATAGCTTTATGTCTTGAGATGACAATGATTGATTTTAATGGTTTGGTTGCTTGAATTCGCATAATAGGTTGGTTAGGAATATGAAAGCTAACAACCTTACGAAAACAATCAATTTTTGCATGAAGAATAGTTAACCAATCAATCTCTAGAATTACGTCAAATGCAAGTATTTTCAATGAAATTAGATCGACAGGTAATGTGAGGGTACCGATTTGAACCAAACAAGACTTATAAACAGTGGATGTAATGAAGGTTTCTCCCAACGGAGTTTCTACAGATAAGTCAAAGTCTAATTTCTCTAGAGTCAAATTTAAACGTTGAGCGCAAGTAGGAGAAATAAAAGAATGGGTAGAACCGGTATCAAATAAGGTATAGACTTCGCTAGAGTTTATGATAAGTTTACACGTGATGACCTCATTCGGGTTCCTTGCTTTCTGGGAGGTCACAACAAACACTCTCCCTTGAACTACTGGTTTTGACTTGTTTGGGACGGCATTTTGTGTCACCATTCCAACTGGACTTGGCTTCCCATAACGACAAAATCTAGCTAGGTGACCTTCTCTTCCATAATTGTAAAACATTTTGGACTGCTATACACTGTTTGGACTGATGTGTCCCTCCCCTCCGCATTTGAAGCATATGATAGGTGGTCGTTCTCATTCCTTAACAACGGGTGTTGGTGCTGACGTCTTTCCATCATTGTTGAATCTCCTATTCTTGAAATGTCCACTTTTATTGTCTTGACCATGATTACCACCGAAGTGGTTACCATTTTTGGCATGTTGATTCCCTCCAAGTTTATTATCATCGCTTCGATGACTGCTACCACTGGTATTATCATTTTGTTGGCTGCTTTCTCTTAGTTGGGTTGACTCGTTATCGCGCTCCAATAACTGAGCCCTATTTATAATATCTAAATACAAACACAGTTTATGAGAAATTAGATATTAACGTATCTCGGGTTTCAAAACTCTTAGAAACATCCGCGTCATTCTCTCCTCATTATTAACCAAGTAAGTCGCAAACCGGGACAACTCGGCAAACTTAGCTTCGTACAACGACACTGTCATATTGTTCTGCTCCAATTTGATGATCTCTACCTCTTTCATGTGACGAATACTTTCGGGAAAGTACTTGTCGTTGAATAGTTCTTCGAACTTTTCCCAAGACATCTTCAGTGCGGCAGGTTGAGTACGCTTTACCGATTCCCACCAGTAATCTGCCTCTCCTCGCAACATAAAGGTGGCAAAGGAAACCTTTTGCTCCTCGGAGCATCCCAAGACATCAAATATCTTGGTGATTTGCTTTATCCACGTTTCTGTCTTAAGTAGTTTTGGCTCTCCAATAAACTCCGGTGGTCCCAGCTCTTTGAACTGTTTAGCGGTGACCGTCTGAGAGTTTTCAGTGTTTCCACCTACATTTTGGACAGGAGCCGCTCTCGCCTGATGTTGTATAAATTGCATAAAGCCTTTGAACATTCCATCGTTCATCATTTGATCGTTGTTGTTTACTTGAGGATTATTTCCTTCCTGATGCACATTATCCTGATTGTTGATCTGTAGAGACTCAAAGGTCTCCTGTGCTCCATTGTTATTCTCAACATACTCAGATGTCATTTTCAAATATTGCCACAAAACAAGGGTTAATTGACATGTCACATATTATCCCTATACTCTGACCGATCAATTAAATACCAAATAAACTTATGTAGGTCATACTAGCGAAGGAATTCCCTGTCTCTCCCCTCCTAGTTCTTGTCTCACATCTAAGCCATGGATCATATTCCTAAGCTTTGATACCAACTGTGACGCCCCCAAAATAGGTATATATCACCCATCTTGAATCGTCAAATACATGGTACAAAATTCAAATACAACTTAATAATACAACTGTCGTGTAAAATACGACAAAACATAAACTGAGAGTTTTAAAACGAATATTGTCTTCTAAACAGTATTCAACTTAAATGGTGTCCTCAATACAATTATTATCACACTATTTCATAGAATAGTGAGGACTACTAATGCTATCATCTGGACCGTCACTCCGTTCCCCGACTAGTCCCGGCTACGTTCTCATTTCCTGAAGAGAACAATGAAAGCAAAACGGTGAGCTCAACTAGCCCGGTAAGAAATATTATGACTAAGATAATGCAGAATAATTTATAGTTAGCCTTCAACAGTGTTAAACTGATAAAATATAACAAACATCAAGTTTAACTGCAGTGGAACAAGTAATCCTTTAGAAGAGTCAAGTATAGAATAAAATCTACTATCTTCTATGATTTAAAAGGCTTTTCATCAATTTTATCGCTGAGACTCAGCTTAATAAATAATCCACATCATCCCTGCACTACGGCCAAGGATATTCATTAGTATCATGACCACAAATTATCCATGCACTACGAGCCAAGTATATTCGTGTTTTCATCAATGGTCATGATCATGCCAAGAACTTTTCACCAATGCACTACAGGCCAATGATGACTTTTACCACATCATTTGTAACATTACGGTCATGTTTATACCGAATAATCCCTGGTCTTAATCATACTAAGTCCATCTATGCACTACAGGCCACAAATGACTTTCAACAGAATATAAACACGAGGATGATGACAATGATATAAGAATTTAATAAAACAAGTTCAAGGATAAATTTTTAAAAATTTATAATTTAATTTATCCAGAAATCAATAATGTTCAAATTGTCAACATGATACTGCTTTATGGAATAAAATTCAAGAATAATATTGTACCAAAAATAAGCCACCTTTCCCAACAACCAAAAGTGGGGCTCACCAATATTTTTAATAAAAATATTTTAATTTCCGAAACTTGAATAATTCATAATAAATAGCCATTTTATCAGAAAAATATGAATTTTATGTCCATTCCACATGAAATTGAATTCTCTACAACTTTGGAAAAGAAAGTTTTTCCAAATTCCAAACAAAAAATATCCGAATTTCACAAACAGATAATTTTCAACACCTCTTAAAGCTCATAACAAAACATACGTTAATTTTTAACGATTCAAAATTTGTGGATATATACTCAACTTATATATGTATAACATATCCAAAAATCACAATGATCCAATGGTCGGATTAAAATTATAACTCACGCAATAGAGCTTTAAGAACACTGATTTAATTTTTTAATACCTCCAATTCGACCAAATACTAATAAAACACCTCAATATTAATTCCTTTATTAATAACCACATAAAATAAATATTTTCCTATCCATCATTTATGTACACATAAAATAAATATTTTATTATCATATAAATTAATAATTAATTATTCACAAATAATATTGCATAATCACAATAATGACAACCAGGCCGTTTCCAGGAAAGAGGGGTCTTTTCGATAAGGATTTCTCCTTACTGGCGCGCAATTAGGTGACCAAACCTCTCATCGACAGAACTTTCTAGACATTGCCAATAATGATATCTAATAATATTATTCAAATAATATGAATTAATGATATGATAATGGGAAATACTGTGCAGTGACAATTATTGAAACAACAATAATATAAAATATCAATGCAGCAATTATTGAACCAATAAAATAAAATATTGAACTGTAATTACTGTAACAATTTTTGAGTAGTGCCTTCTTACGTAAGAATCAATAATTCAAAAATACTGTGCAATATCGTGTGCTACTGTGCAACCCAACATATTAATATATTTTAACCACCGGGTATTCTAACAGTTAATTGTAAAACTTTCACAGTTATTTTATAAAAAGATATTTTTATAATTTTCTCAATCCGACAATAATTCTGTTGTGGGGTCCACAATGATTGTACCGTCGTACGAATATTCCCTGTTAAAATGAATATTCCTCGACCAATCGAATATTATATAACAGCTTGCGTACTTTGCAAAATTTATAAATATTACCCACAACTATAACATTATATCAAATTCACTCCATAATATTCAAAAATGATATTTATAGAAAATTCATCTTTATTCATTAAAGTTGGGGTCTTACACTTTGTGTTGACAATAATGCATTCGTACCCGCATATAATCTTCTACTCAACGCGTCAGCTACCACGTTCACTTTTCCAGGATGGTATTGAATGGTATGATCATAATTTTTCAACAACTCGAGCCAACGTCGTTGACGCATGCTGAGTTCCTTTTGAGTGAAGAAATATTTGAGATTTTTATGATCTGTATAGATCTCCACTTTCTCCCCATACAGGTAATTTCTCCAGATCTTTAAAGCGAAAACGACTGTTGTCAACTCTAGATCATGAATATGATAATTCCTCTAATATTCTTTGAGTTGTCGTGAGGCATAGGCTATGACTTTCTCATGTTGAATGAGAACACATCCTAAACCTCTGCCTGAAGCATTGCTGTAGATGACAAATTCCTCCGAACTTGATGGTATTGTCAAAACAGGTGCTGAAATGAGTCTCCTCTTGATTTCTTGAAATCTCTTCTCATATTCCTCGCTCCAACTAAATTTTGTATCTTTTCGAGTCAGTTGAGTTAATGGAGTTGCGATTCGAGAAAATCCTTCCACGAATCTCCGATAATAATCAGCTAAGCCCATAAAGCTACGTACTTCGGTTACTGACTTAGGTTGCTCCCAACTTTGTAATGCTTCAATCTTCGCCAGATTAACTGATATTCTATGTTTCGATATCACGTGCCCAAGGAATGCCACTTCTTCAAGCCAGAACTCGTATTTCTTCAACTTGGCGTATAACTTGTTTTTACGAAGCTTTTGGAGTATCAGCCTCAAGTTTTGCTAATGATCTTCACGGCTTTTGGAGTATATGAAGATGTCATCAATAAAGATAACCACAAAATGATCTAAATATTCCTTGAATACTCGGTTCATCATATCCATGAAGGCAACATGAGCATTAGTCAATCCAAAAGATATGACTAGGAATTCATAATGCATGTACCAAGTTTTGAAAGCAGTCTTTGGAATGTCATCAGTTTTAATCTCTAACTGATGATATCCGGAACGAAGATCGATCTTTGAAAAGAATTTGGCACCTTGCAACTGGTCAAACAGGTCATCAATGCGAGGTAACAGGTACCTATTTTTGATGGTGACATTATTCAACTCCTGATAGTCAATGCAAAGTCGCATACTCCCATCTTTCTTCTTTATGAATAAAACAGGAGCACCCCAAGGAGATATACTAGGACGAATGAAATCGATGTCTAACAATTCCTGCAGTTGGGGTTTTAACTCCTGAAGTTCAATATGAGCCATTCGATATAAGGTTTTAGAAATGGGTTTTGTACCGGGTTCAAGGTCAATACAAAATTTGATTTCACGCTCTGGGGGTAGGCCAGGAAGTTCTTCAGGGAATACGTCAGGAAATTTATTAACAATAGAAATATCATTCAAATTTGACGTATTTTTGTTTAAATCCGTAACATGGGCTAAAGAAAGCTTGACGTCCATTTTTCAATAAATGAATGACTTTATGGTTTGATATGACAGTTATTGACTTTAGCAGTTTGGTTGCTTTTATTCACATAATAGGTTGGTTAGGAATATGAAAACTAACAACCTTACAAAAATAATCAATTTTAGCATGATGAGTAGTTAACCAATCAATTCCTAAAATCACATCAAATGCAAGTATTTTCAAAGAGATGAGATCAACAGGTAATGTGAAAGTGTCGATGTGATGCCACCAAAATTAGGTATACATCACCCATTCTGAGTCGCCAGATACATGGTACAAAATTCAAATACAACTTCATTTATACAACTGTAAAGCTGTCGTATAAAATACGACCACAGTTAACTGTGAGTTTTAATACAATTGTATGTAACTCTCGTGGTGCCTCTACCATAACCTTACAATGGTACTTTACATAAAAGTATAGTCAAAAACTATTTTAGAAATTAAAATCTTTGGGAAGTGCTCAAGGAAACCTTTGTACATGGGAGGCAATGCGTCTAGGTTATAATAGATATCATATGGCCACAGAATTATCCTTGGTTGACCCAATAGACCCCAAAGAAAAATGAGAAGATTACTATCATCTTCTTTCCAATGATGAGTCTTCTCTTGACATATAACTATCTCCACTGTCTCCAAGTGAATATTATATTTCAAAAAAACTTCAAGATCATATAGGTAGTGCCCGTAGATATACTCAGCAAGTGGATGCGCACAACCCTGTCTTATGATAACACGAGGTTGTATGTCATTAGACATCTTGTATGATAGTGGCAAAACACCCTTCCAAAGTTGGGTTCACCTCACCCTATTTGATTCACCAAATATAACTACTAAATGTTGTATAGAATACAACACACTTTTCTATACTGTTTAGGGAGAACCTCCGCATCTAGAGACCACTGTTCTATTCCCCTGTTATCCCCGCTCGACCCGGCAACACTCTTATTACCTGAAAGGAATTGTGAAGCAGAAAGGGTGAGCACAACTAGCCCAATAAAGAATATCATGACTAAAGATAATTAAATTATCAATAGCTTTCATCAATAATAAATCAGATATTTAGAACATATGGTAGATGATAAAACTTTTTAAACATAGTTGCAGCGGAATGAGCAATTCATTAGAAGAGTCAAATAGACCATAAGGTCTATTATATTCTCTATGTTAAAAGTCCACCAATAATGTTTTATCCCTGTAATATCAATCAACAATTCCCGTCCACGATCATGTGAATAACTCATAATCATAATTGTGATTCTAAATTCCTCTTCGCACCCAGGACGAAGATAATTTTCATCACCTGTCTTCACCTGAAACATCAAAAATCATGGTTATACCAAATCACAATTCCTGCCCGTAATCATTAAATCATCTTTGTACTACGGCCAAAGATATTCATTAATATCACATCCATGAATTAATATTTCATTGCTGAGACTCAGCTCAATAAATAATCCACATCATCGAATCATCCATGCACTACAGGCCAATGATATTCTTTAGTATCACGACCATGAATTATCCATGCACTACGGGCCAAAGATAATCGTGTTTTCATCAACGGTCCTGATCATGCCATAAAATAATTCATCTTTGCACCCTTGGCCGAAGAGAATCCATAGCCATAATCATACCAAAAATTGTCCATCAATGCACTACGGGCCAATGAGGACTTTTTCATTAGTATCACAACCACAAATTATCCATGCACTACGGGTCAAAGATAATCGTGTTTTTATCAACGGTCATGATCATGCTATAAAATAATTCATCTTTTCACCCTTGGCCGAAGAGAATCCATAGCCATAATCATACCAAAAATTGTCCATCAATGCACTACGGGCCAATGAGGACTTTTTCCACATCATTTGTAACATTACGGTCATGATTATACAGAATAATCCCTGGTTATAATCATACCAAGTCCATCTATGCACTACGGCCAAAGATGACTTTCAATACAATATAAGCATGAGGATGATGACAATGATATAAGAATCAATCAAATGAGATAAAGGATAAATATTAAACATTTATAATACAATTTATCCAGCGTTCAATAATAACCAAATGTTATCAATCACTTAATAATCTCATAATCTAATATCATTAATATTATAATAATATTTTAATCATTTCTTAAACTTATAAACAATTTATTTCAATTGTTTACACTTTATCAAATAATGCATTTAATCATTCAAAAATGTCATACTCATAAGATTTCATAATCAATGATCAAATCCCTCATCAAAATCTGCATATACCCTATATAGGATTCTCAAGCAATAAAATCCTATTTACCAATTCTTCAACTCCACATAATATATTTAACTCATATGTTCGTAGCTAAACTATTTTTATGAAAAATACCAAATCAGCCCCAAAAATTATTCTTTTCTAAGATTTAGCATAATATAGTTCCATATCGGACATATATTTTTCTTGACATTTTTTAAAATTCATTTACTGTTTTTCAAAAATCAATTTCTAATTAATTCCTTAAGAAATTAGCTACCTCACGGTTAACTCCAAAAATTTCCAAATCTTGGCAGAATCTTACACATGTTAACGTGAGCTTCCAGTTTAAATTTCATGGTCATCGGAGTTATAGAACTCCGATTATAGCATTTTTCGTCAGAAAAACCTAAATATTGAAATTATCATAACTTGCTCATTTTAAGTTGGAATGAGCTCATTTTTGGACAGGAGGTACTTTATACCATATACTTTCATGTCCCAAAAGGCCAGAGTTTTTCTCACAAATTAAGTGGGTGAAACAGCCCTTTTAAAATCGTGGCAGCAACCTTTTTCATATTTTGCAGTTTTTCGTACTTTGCTAAAATCAGTCCACACAAAAATCTGCAACACCTTTTCCAGTGATTCCACTTGGATACGTTACAAAACTCATAGACCTAACTCTGAAACTTGACCACACTCAAAAATTCAAAATATAATAGAAGATATGGTCAATTGAATTTCATGTTCCATTTTCACCAAAATCTGATTTTTAAACCCTTTGTGATTTCTAAGAAACTTTTATGTTTTCACATAATAACCAACATAACTAATTATAACACTTACTAATACCACATATACCCATGATTTTCATTAGTCCAATGCTTTTATTATGACTTTCATCATAATCCACGTAAACAGATCATTTCCACAATTTAACAAGGAATGAAATACAAAGGATCGTTCACCATGCATGTGGTAATCTACATAGACAGGTTATTCCAACAGAATAATAAAGAATGGAATAACAGAAGGATTCACCATGCATGCGATAGAGACCGCACAGACAGGTTATTCCCAACAGAATAATAAATACGGAACCAGGTCCGGCGTAAAACGCACAAACAGGATATTCCAACAGAATAATAAAGAATGGAATAACAGAAGAGTTTCACCAAGTATAGGGTAGCCCGTGTATACAGGTTATTCCAACAGAATAATAAAAAATGGAATAATAGAAGTTCTCTTCATGAATACAAAAGAAATAGTACCCCTTACCTTATAAAGAAGAGTACTCCGACGGTAGGGCGAGGATATGCTCGAATAAAACTTGGACTATGCTCAAAGCTTTCTTAAACTCTAAAGAAATACGCTCAAGATTATAGAAGAAGAACTCTCTCTATAGTTTCTCTCTCTAGAGTTTCAGTGAATTCGTAAGAAATAATGAAGGAATGAGCTTCTATTTATAGAAGAATGGACTGCGTAGTAACTAATTCATGAACGGTCCAGATTGATTTACTTTTAATCGGACGGTCTATATTTAAAGCAAAATCTTTTAAATAAAATATAATATATTCTATTTATAATCTAATAAAACGAATAACTTTATAAAAGTATTCTGTTTTATATAAAAAGATTTTACTACGCAAAATACTATGCAGGCACTATGCAATACTATGCATAATAAAATATAATATATTCTATTTATAGAATAACTTTATAAAAGTATTCTGTTTTATATAAAAAGATTTTACTATGCAAAATACTATGCATAATAGAATATAATATATTCTATTTATAGAATAATTTTATAAAAGTATTCTGTTTTATATAAAAAGCTTTTCTGTTTTATTACATTAATAATACCAATAAAATAAAACTGAGTGACTTATCACATAAGCATCAATAATTAATACCGTGTGTTACTATGCAACCACGCGTATTACTGTACTTTTACTACCGAGTAGTTCAACAGTATTAATGGTAAAACTTCCGTCGTTATTTTTAATAAAATATTTTTGTCGTTTTCTCAATCCGACAATAATTTCGTTGTGGGGTCCACTAATGATTATACCGTCGTACGGATATTCCCGAAAAAAAGAATATTCCCCGACTAATCAAATATTCCCCGACACAACGAATATTTTATATCAACTTGCTTACTTTGCAAAAAAAAAATTCATATATTACCCTTAACTTTAAACTTTTATCAATTTAACTATTTACCAAAATGAAAAAATTGAATACTTTTATTTCATAAAATTCGGGGTCTCACAGTCGATTTGAATCAAATAAGATTTAAAAACGGTGGATGTAATGAAGGCTTCCCCCAACGGAGTTTCAACAGATAAGTCGAAGTCTAATTTCTCTAGAGTCAAATTTAAACGTTGAGCACAAGCAGGTGAAATAAAAAAATGGGTAGAACCGATATCTAATAAGGTATAGGGTGACGCCCCCAAAATAGGTATACACAACACATTCTGAGTCGCCAGATACACTGTACATAATTTAAATACAAACTTCATTTATACAACTGTTGAACTGTCGTGCAAAATACGACAACACATAAGCTGTGAGTTTCAATATAAATATTGTTACATATATTTTACGACAATATTTATACTCAAATTATTATAGTGCAATATAAAGTACATCAGCAAGTATTTCAAGTCTCCAAAGGGACATGAGAAGATTTCTGTCATTCTCGTTCTAATAGAGTGCAGTTTTGACGCTTCCAAAGTTGGGTTCTCATCACCCTATTGTTGTTCACCAAAATCAATTATTAAGTGATGAATAATATACGACACATCCATCTTAGGCCCTCAATACAATTATATATTGCATGTCATGCAGTCTTATAATGTATTGAGAAACTTTCATAGTCTCGGACCATCACACTATTCCTCTGTTATCCCCGCTCGACCCAGCTACAATCTTAATACATGTAAGGAATTGTGAAGCAAAAGGGTGAGCACAAATAGTCCAGTAAAGAATATTATGACTAAGATAATTAATTTATTAATAGCCTTTCATCAGTACTAAATCAGATATTTAGAAAATATGGTAGATAATAAAAATTTTCAACCATAATTGCAGCGGAATCAACAATCCATTAGAAGAGTCAAGTAGAACATAATGTCTACTATGTCTTCCAAATTAAAATTTCATCATTAATATTTCATTCCTGTAATACTCATCAACAATTCTTTATTGTACCTAAGACAAAGAGAACTTTTATCACATGTCTTCACTCGAACCACTAAAGATTATAGTTAAATTCATAATTCATATAATCATGTAAATCAACAGTTTCTCCTTGTCACAAAGGCTTAGTAGAACGTTTACTCAATATCATTACCCCAAAGCCTAAAGATATTCAAATGTAATAACAATTATCATACCAATCAGTTGTCTATCTTTGCACTATGGGCCAAAGATATTCAACTATAAAACCAATGGTCATGATCATGCCAATCAATTTTCTGTCAGTGCACTATGGCCAAAGACATTCAACTGTAAAACCAATGGTCATGATCCTTCCAAACACATCATCAAATTATCCATGCACTACGGGCCAAGGATAGTCGTTAATATCACCAGTGGTCATGATAATGTCATACACTTGTCCATATTTGCACTACGGGCCAAATCTATCAATCAACAATTCATCTTTACACTACGACCAAAGATATCAATCAACATTTCTTCTTTGCACTACGGGTCAAAGAGAATTTTTACCACATCATTTATAACATTACATGTCATGATTATACCCATACATAATTCCTAGTCATAATCATACCAATCAACAGTCCATCTTTGCACTACAGGCCAAAGATGACTTTCATCACAATATAAGCATGAGGATGATGACAATGATATAAGAATTCAATTAAACGAGATCAAGGATAAATTTTAAAGATTTATAATTCAATTTATCCAGAGTTTAAGAATGTCCAAATTTTCAACATGATACTACTTTATGGAGTAAAATTCAAGAATAATATTCATATATCAAAAATAATTTAGACAGAAAAGAAATCAATTTTTGTCGTGAATAGTACCCTAGGTGAATAGTATCCCATGAATAGTACTTTGTGAATAGTACCTCGTGAATAGTACTTCAAGAATAGTGTCGTGCGTATGAATAGTATTGTATGAATAGTACCCATAAATAGTGCTCCAGCATGAAAAGATTAAAATTTAACAAGAATGTTCAGAAAAATATTTCAGTGGAACGATACTAGATGAAACGCAAATTTCAAGGATATTCTACTAATTTTAAGGAGTATAGAAACAATACTTATCAACATAAGTGTAGAATTATGAATATGAAACGAAATAATATTACTTCCATACTACAGATTATGAAAGAAAATATTCTTTCATACGAATATTGAACAAAATAATATCCCTTACGACTGTTGAACGAAAATAATATTCTTTATAAATATTGAACGAAAATAATATTCCTTACGAATATTAAATAAAAATAAAATTCTTTACGAATATTGAACAAAAATAATATTCCTTACGAATATTGAACAAATATAAAATTCCTTACGAATACGGCGTAGAATCAAATTTTTTATGATTTTTACTATGCAGTACTCTGTAAACACTATGTAGTACTTTATGCAACACTATGCAGTACTATCCAAACACTATGAAGTACTATTCAACACTATGCAGTACTATACAAATACTATGCAGTACTATGCAAATACTATGCAGTACTATACAATATAATAAAATATAATATATTATATTTATAAAAAAATTCTATTTTATATAAAAAGTTTTCTATTTTATTACTATTATAATAATAATAAAACAAAAACTAAGATAACTTTCTACCGACGATTTTGAAAAATGAGTAAGTGGTGGTCCATATAATAAGCCAAATTTATAAAAAATACTTCAAAAAAAAAAACTCTCTATTTATCGCAATTCAATTGGCTTCACTAAACATATTTTTAATAATATTTATTCATCACTAATATTATAACTCGCAATATTAACAACCAGATCATTCCCAGGAAAGAGGGAGATTTTCGATAAGGACTTCTCCTTATTGGCGCGCAATTAGGTGACCAAACAACTTTCCTCGACAGAACTTTCTAAACATTTTCAATAATACAAATAATAATATGAATAACTTTGTTGTCTCAATTATTGATTTAATAATATAAAATATTGTGCAGATGATATTGCGATAATAATTGAATCAATAATATGAGATACTATGTATCAACTACTGTTGCAATAATTGAATAAAATTGAGTGAATTATCACGTAAGCATCAATAATTTAGAGATATTGTGCAATACCGTGTGCTACTGTGCAACAACGTGTATTACTGTATTTTTATCACAGGGTATTATAACAGTTTAGGGTAAAAGTTTTGACATTATTTTTATAAAAATATTATTTTTGTCACTTTCTAAATCCGACAGTAATTCTGTTGTGTGGTCTACCAATGATTGTGCCCTCGTACGAATATTCCCTGATAAAACGAATATTCTCCGACCAAACGAATATTTTATGACAACTTCATAAGATTCTATAAAAATGAAATATAAATTATTTTAATACGAGAATGTATCTCTCTATCATCTCATATTTAAATTGTCAAAGAAAATTAAAGTATAAATTCTCACATTGATTATTACATTTTTAATAGAATTCGACCACAACCTTCACATAAAATATATAGAATTTTTATTACATTTACGAATATTATTAGTCAATAAACTTAATTCTTGTAAAAATCAATTACTCTTTTCACACATATTAACTAGTAGGTGTCAATCAATCAACTTGAACACTAATTATGTACTATAAAATAATTCAACTATGAAAAAAGTACCTAGTAGAAATATTCAAATATCAAATCCATTTCCTTTGAGGTTTAGAGCTTTAAAAATTAGGAGTTTAAATTTTTTTTGACTTAGTTAAACCATTTGTGCAAGTCAAAAAAGAGCCAAAATACATGTAGTTCACTTTGATAGGATTGTACGATTCCACATCGATCCTACTATTCCACGCGATCATATGCGGTTATATACGATCCTATGCATATTTGTGAACTTTCTCCGATCTGGATTGTTTCCCTTTAGCGGGATAGCAATCCTATGCAACCATACGATTCGGATCAGAATTTTAATAACCATGGTATCTGTTGTTTCCCAAAGGCACAATAGAGATCTAGACTTTAAAAACTTTTCATTCTTTAGATAATTGATTAGTCAATATCAGATTATGCACAATGGGATTTTCTTTAGAAAACCCTGTTAAAGATTAAGGAAATCAAAGTTCTAAGTTTAGCCTTATGTTTTTAGTCACTGATGATTGGGTTTTATACCTATGATTTGGACATCTTTAAGGCTTAATTCTTTATTAACTCTAAGTATTTTATGTCATTTTACTTGTTTTTGTGTTTGTGTTTATGTTGTAAGAAATGACTTCGGAGGATCAAAACATGAAAAATAGAGCATAATGGCATGTATGTAATTTTTGCTCAGAAAACCCCGCTGGGGAGGCATTATAGAGCAAAATACCCCGTCGGGGCGGTAATACAAGAGACACCTGCTAGGGCAGGCTCATTAAATGTTAAAAATCCCGCCCGGGCAGGATGGTCGGCAGATAGATATGAGTTTCCATGTCTGAGCATGATTCTAGAGTTGATTTAGCTTTGATTTGTGATGCGATTAAGGAGGCATAAAAAACTAATTGAAAGGAAGAGAAGAGAAGGATTGTTCAATTAGAAAACCCTAGTTTTACATCAGCTATTGGAGATTGAAGCAAGGAGGCTAGCAATGAGAATTGAAGTTAAAAGTGGAGAAGAACAATGGATTACAATAGAGTTTTATTTCTATTTCTTCATCTCTTGTTCTTGTATTCAGTATGCTAAATAATTTGTGGATGTTGAATTTTATATCAATTATGATGAACTAAATTCCTTTTTAAGGTTACAATGGATCTTTTTGTGTAACGAAGATTAGCATGCTTCCTGATTAAGTTATAAATAATTATTTCTTGATTGTCTATTGTGATTTGGGCATAAATGTTTAATTGCCTGATTTTGGGATTCTAGAAAATTAGTTTTTATACTAATGTAGTTAGATTTTATTTATTTAGGATTTCAACTCCAATTTTAAGTTGGATTGTTATGTAATTTGTTTCTTTTATTATTAGAATCAGAAATACTCTTGAGTAGTATAAATAGAGGTCAAAACTGATGTAATTAAAGAACTTCATTCATTAATAAAATTCTT